>OZ038504.1:42295124-42372624 GCA_964036315.1 Acanthosepion esculentum
GTATTGAAATAATATTCAATATATATATATATATATATATATATATATATATATATATATATATATATATATATATATATATATATATATGTTATTCTAGGATCATTTTCCAACATATGAACTTCGACCTCTTTAACGTTCTAAATTTCGATCCTGGAGTAACACGTTGATTCACATTTTGCACGTACGATTAATTTTCAAGTCTTTTTTCACTGCTCTTTAGACTGTTATAACTCCTCTCTCAGGTGCGATCTGTCTTATGGAATGAGTAAGATCTTTTTCCAATTGATCCCTTCTTCTTTAAGTTGAAATGATGATCCCGCTTGTTGTTCTGATCAGGTTTTCCTCTTCCCTCCTTTTTAAACTTATTCAGCGTTCACCTGATGGTTCTTGAATGGACTTGAAAATGGAAGCCAAGGTATGAATGTTGCTGGTACCATTACTGAAAACCTGAATGAACTTTTTCCTCGGACCATTGCTCAGTTGTGAAGACTTTTAAACTGTTCTCTTTCTAGCTGAATAACTCAAAGACTCTTTCAGTGATTCTTACGACAAAGGGAGTCAAGATGGTTACACGTCTTTTCTAAAAACCTGGAAATAAGAATCTCAATTAGTCAAGTGTTTTTTTAGACATTCAACATTTTGTGGGATGGATAATTATGCCGTTACACGATTTCGACAAATTTCCTGTTACAACCGGTATATATATATATATATATATATATATATATATATATATATATATATATATATATGTATATATATATATATATATATATATATGTATATATATATATATATACATATATATATATAAATATATATATATATATAAATATATATATATATATATATGTATATATATATATATATGTATATATATGTATGTATATATATATATATATATATATATATATATATATATATATATATATATATATATATATGTATGTATGTATGTATTTGAAGACATTTTTATGTTCATACATTCTTTTTTATAAATACAAATATTTAAGTAAATGTTCTGTTTTATAATAAAAGGTAGATTTTAGTGTTCTTAAACTACAATCTTCCATGAATCTCTCACTGTTTCTTATAAAACAGAGCATTTACTTAAATATTTGTATCTATAAAAAAAAGATTGAATAAACATAAAAATGTGTTAAAATAATTGTCGGACTTTGTCTACTTCATAATGTGTGACTTCATTTGTTTAGATTTGGGTACGCTTTGATCAGATATGAATGTACGGGAGTTACTCATGGAAGATTGAAGTTTAAAGATATATATATATATATTTATATATATATATATATATATATATATATATATATTAGTTGTGTTTCAATCCTGGCTTGAGGCATTCGGAAGTCTAGTCGTACTGGGGAGCTGTGATACAGCGAAGCAGTACTGTCTGTGAATGACATAATTTAGCTCTTGAAAATACATTTCAATTGAGCACTGTTGAGTGATAAGCTAATTCTATAAACAACAGCCACTTGCACTAATGCAAAGCTCTTCAGTAAAATGAATGGAACACTTTGGCTGATTGGCATTTGTTTACTTTTGTAAAAACAATACGCTAGATTTAGTTGTGTAACTCTACCGAGTGAAGATAGCTCTGGCTGACACCAAATTAGTTGTGTTTCAATACTGGCTTGAGGCATTCGGATGTCTAGTCGCACTGAGGAGCTGTGATACAGCGAAACAGTACTGTCTGTGAATGATATATATATATATATATATATATATATATATATATATATATATATATACATATATATATATATATATTATCCCACTGAAATTTATACAAAGTAAACTGTAAGTTAAAATTCAACTAGAACCTTTGACACTGACCTGGCCCCTTATAAACACAGAATTACTTAATATATACAAATGATCAGAGGAAATATCCATTATTTGAAATTCCATCCCCAATGTATCACCAAGAAATGAATGAGTGCAATATTTGGTACGTATATGGCCTATTTTACTGTTTCTCTGAATATAAAAGCCTCAGTTCACTCCAACCGTTTTCCTTTTATCATTCTGAAATTTTAACTACCACCCGGGGTAGTAACATAATTTATCAGCGATCATGCGTGTAAGTTTCTGAAGACCTCCTGACGCTCAAATAACTATAATTGGCATCACTTGGCATTGATAGTTAACGGAAGCGGAAATGGCGTCACACAGTGATACTCAGAATATTGAAGAGAGACACACTAAAACATAACGTATTCAGAGGATAGAAAGAATATTTTCTTATTTAGTTCATGTACATTTCTGATATTTTAAAGAGAAAAGAAAAGAAAAATACAGATGAGGGAAATTAGATTCACGCTGTGGTGTCGCTAAAGGATTACCTTAAGCCCTCCGTGTGTATGATGAATATTCAACAAGTACTCAATGAGTGTCATCAAATTTGTTCTATTATCATCCTGATCGTCTATTTTGAAATCGTGTTGATGTAGTGTATATCGATTTCATATATATATATATATATATATATATATATATATATATATATATATATATATGTATATATATATATATATATATATATATATATATATAGTCAAACCTAATGAGCCAGACAAACCTACCAAGGTTTCACTTAGGCAGATCGTCTTAGTGAAACCTTGGTAGGTTTGTCTGGCTCATTAGGTTTGACTAGGTTTGCTCTACGTTTGTATTGAGCTCTTTAGTTAGTTGTTTACTCGTATTTGGGCCTTGAACCTGTATCTGTGCGATTATTTTCGACAGACTTTCATGTTCCTGGCTCTTTCTTTTTTACAACCTTTTTTTCCCTTATTGATTGAATTTGGCTATTGTTAAATCAAGAGTTCGAAGGTTTTTCGACACGAGTATAGTTACCTATATTCATATATATATATATATATATATATATATATATATATATATATATATATATATATATATATATATATATATATAATTAATAAGTAACGTAGCTTAATTAATATTGTAAAATAGTCATTCAAAGAATAAATCAATAAAGTTAATGTAATTAATGGCAAATTCACTTAGCTAACAGATTAAGAATGGATTAACTTACTGACCACTCGCTGAACGACGAGATACTTCTTTTATTAATTGTAAAACGGGTTAGATGTTTCGTACATATTGTTCGCAAGTACTTTCGGTAAAGACATTCACCATCTTCAGGCATAAATGTTATTTTTTCCACAATTTCAGGTAATGTCGAGTAAAATATTCTAAGACGAAAATGGATGTGCTACTTGTCGAAAGATGTTCTATTAAAAAAGTGTACGGCTATTAACAGTTAAGAATATTGTTGAACGTGCAGAAGTGCAACGCTAGATTTTTGAATAATGTAGTGATGTTGTAATTCCAAATTTCTATTATTTTAAGTGTTTTTGTTTCTGCTGACGTTACATGGATATCGGTCCAATATTTAGAACAATGTCTTAGAATATTTCAGAAAGTTTTACTGCAGGTCGAAGATAATTTCATATTTATATATAATGTTTCTTAATTAATATTGTAAAATAGAATGACTATTTTACAATACATATATATATATATATATATATATATATATATATATGTATATGTATATATATATATATATATTGTAATATGTAATATATATGCAATATATATGTATATAAATAATATGTATATAATAGATATATATATGTACTAAATATATATATATATATATATATATATATATATATATATATATATATATATATATATATATATATATATGTATATATAATTCTATTAATGCTCTCTCCGTAACTTTTGATATCGAGCAATTTATGACAAAATCCTGCCTACGAAAATTGCCTTTAAACCTTATATATATAAGTGCCTTTAAAGGTGCCTTTAAACTATAATTTAATTATCTCTCTCTCTCTCTATCTATCTATCTATCTATCTATCTATCTATATATATATATATATATATATATATATATATATATATATATATATATATATATATATATATATATCGGTGGCCCAATGATTGCATCTAGCATGAAACAGACTGTCGCCTCTAAATGTTGACTTCTATGTTCACTTTTATATTTACACACGCTCTATCTCTGATATTGAGCACTTTATCTCATAAATATAGCACACTTTAAGACTATATTTCTTCATATATATATATATATATATATATATATATATATATATAGAGAGAGAGAGAGAGAGAGATGTAAATTGTCGTCTAAATTACGAAAAAATTAAAATAACACTGACATCTCATTTTAACTAATATATTTATCAAAACTGCATGAAAATATCTTAATATACTAAAGAGTAAATCTATTCAGTAGACTCGCCATAACTTCAACTATGTCCTCTAGATGACCTCGGAATCTCCTACAACATCTTCTGGACTGTCTCCTTGGAGAATGCTGTCATAATTCTTGCGTTTAGCTCATCTTTGATGTTAAAAGATGTTTTGCTGGTATCTTGCTCAACTGCGCCCCGCCCATAATAATCAAGTGAATTGCAGTCTAGGGAGTTATATGGCCAGATGTAAGTGAGGGGTGTCGAAGAAATTGTCTGGCAGACATGACTGGGTTCTCCTGCTTGTCTGGCATGATGCAGAGTCTTCTACCTAGACATGGCATCTTCCAGCAAGGCTACCTTCTTGTCCCAGGGCAACACTCAATTCATTTCATGTAAGCTTTTGTGTTGAATCTGAGACCCTCATCAACAATTTCGTGAGTTCCTTTCTGACCAGAACGGTCAGAGTGAGTTTTTCGAGCTGCTGTACCTTCGGCATCAGCAACAGGCTCACCAAACATTATTCGAATCCTCTGCACTCTCCTCAGTTTGACACGCAAATACTCTGAAACGTTCGTATTTGAGCTTCCGGCGAGAATGCCAAGCAGTACAGCATGCCGTTTCCAAATTATTGGCAGAGTGAATTGCTTTTTTTCGCACAGATGGTGCCCAACTAAACCTACTGTACGCGCATAAACAAAAGAAAATTATCAGTTTTGTTCTACAAAACATCTCCACCTCTTACATTATATATTTTAATATATTTTCTGTTTAAGCTTTCTTTGTATGGATATATATTATTTGAGTAAATGCGCTGTTTTAATTATATTTACCGGGTTGAATATTTTAGGCATTTGGTAGAAAGGAATTGAACATATATCCCATCAGAAAGCCGTCATATAGCCTGACGCGCTGTTAACCATTCAGCCACAGGGAACTTTCTGGCTGTCAAAGTCAAAATGACTGCTCATGAACATACTTCTTTGAGGATCTTTCTCGATAGTCCATTTCTGCTCCGAAACGTAACCTAACCTAAAAAGTAACAATATATTAGATGGAATGGATTAATTCCAACGAATATTTTAATATATTTTCTGTGTATACGTTATTTTTATGGATACAACTTATTTGAGCAAATTAGTTCTTTCAATTAAATAGCATTAATGATATTTACTCAAATAAAAAAAAGTTAAACGAGAATATGAACAGAGCCTATTGAAAATAAGCAGGCAAAACTTGTCCAAATTATTCAATGAAAACCTGCCTTAATAAAGAATGCTGCCAAAATACACACAATTCAATATATATATATATATATATATCACGTTAATGATTATTTTTATTATTTTAATTATTTTTAAGTATTATATATTTTTTCGTCTACAGTCGTTAATATTCAATAAATCTAATTAAAGAACATGAATCCTCCCGTAACTATATTATAGTGAATGCTCATACAATGTCTTCAGAGATAAAGATGGGATTTGAAGCAACAGATATATGTTTCTACGGAAGGATGCTAAGAATACTATAGACTGAACTTGTGACCAATCAAGACATCTTCAGGAAAACGTAAAGAAATAAAAAGGATACATACTCAAGATCACAGAGAATCTGCTGAAGTTTGCGGAGGTCATAATGAGAAAAGCGGGCCAGTATATACAGGCGGCTAGACGAAAATTAATACACAGTTTAAAAAAAAATAAACGCTGCGCCTAATCAAACACAGTTATCCAATAAAAATATGGGTTCAACGCCCGGGAGAGAGCAGGCAAGATTATTTGCAGCAGACAGACTCTGCACGCGAAATAAGGAAATGCATTATGCTTGGCTTAAGCATAGTAAAATCATTTGCATGGGCGGCAAAATGATATCGCCGAGTAAAATTTGTTATGCCCGCCGATCACCGCAATAAACCCATGCGAATCGCAACCATTTCTCTTGCTATAAGGTCATTACTTCAAACATGAAAAGAAATGAATGTGTTCATATCAAAGAGATTTTTAACAAATAGAGTTGATTATGCTGAAAGCTTTCAATGGATAATTACCCTCGTTTAAACTCGAACCTTATATTTATATCAGTCTGATTTCCGCCTCTGGGTGACAACGTAGGCTCTAAAACTTACTGGTTGGTGTTTTTCAAAGTGGACATTGTCATTAACTGGACGGACCTTGATCTGGGCGTAGGTAATTTTTCCCAGGTCCTTATCTCACATAATGTAATGTAAATATTAATATCACAGAGAGATTTTTTGATTGATTTCTTTGTGCTGAGATATTTCACTGTTTACTGGTTTAAAGTCGAAAATCGTAGCGAGTTCGTTCCTCGTTAAATGCACCCCGTTCATCACTAAGCTAAACGAAGAAAAATAAAACAAGGACGTCATAAGATGTACCTGGCTAAAGCTTGGTTTCAGTCGTAAATCATTTGCGATGTGTTTATAAACAGTTGGCTTTGTTCTTCGGGTAATCGCGTGCGGGACCCTAACACCCATCTTGGTGATTTTTACAATATTTACTTCATGACGCCATATGCACAGAAAGTGATGTATTTAATATCATTTCGAATTCGCTGGTTCTTTTACCTGCATTGATTTTAAGACATTAGAGGTTCGTCATATACAAGTAGATCTATTTACTGTCTAAGAAGTCAGCTGCAAACCAAAGCGAACACTAAAAGATAAGCAGCTTCATAGGCCACATGACGAAACTGATCATCGGAATTCTAAAGGTACAGAACGCGCAACAGAATTGGAGCGGAAACAAGACAGGACCAGTGCGTTTTCGTCAAAGACACTAGAATAAGGAACGATACCAGATACAAGTGTATAAAAACATGTACCTGTGTTTTATAGCTTACACAAATCTGTTCGATAAAGTACACTACAAAGTTCTGTTGGAACTGCTCAGTAACATTGAAACTTTTGCGAGAGATATTATAAAAATCAAGAACCTTTACTGGCCGTAAACTGCTTGCATACGGATAGAAAATGAGTTCAGCAGATGTAAAAAATAGAAAGGGGTGTAAGACAAGTATGTGTCTTCTCACCGGACTTATTCAACCTATACAGAGAGGAGGTTCTCAGAGAACTAGAATTTCTATCATGATTCATTATTGACGGACACAATCTTAACAAAATAAGGTATGCAGATGGTACTGTGGTGATAGTATACAAAGAAAGAAAGCTACAAATAAAGAGGAGGTTTCTCATCAATGTCCGACGGAGGCTTTGATCTGAGTTCAATTTTCAAAGACGTTTGTCGACAATGAAACTTTGCAAACCAATTCCGTACTCGCTGGTCTGGTCACTTATGATTCCTTCAAAACAACGCTGCGTATTTGTTTTAGATATTTTCATACCCTTTCCGTGAACTCTACTAAAATTATCATTATTATTATTATTATTATTATTATTATTATTATTATTATTATTATTATTATTGTTGCTGTTGTTCTGTGTACCTTGAGGACATGTGATATCATAGCACCTCACTATTACCCGTCCTTTGTATCCCTTAATAAAGTGTATCTTTTTTCTATATCCCCAATACGTATTCTGCCACCATATACACTATCGCAGGCTGATCTTTCACATCTTTTTATTAGGTTGGTGCAAAAATAATGTCGTTTTTTGACGTTCAAATTCATGTGAGAAAACGACATTATTTTTGCACCAACCTAATAGAAAATCAACATTTCATTCGGTGGAAAAGCTGGGGTTTGATGTGATATGGCCTGACACCAGGGTCTTGGTTCATTGCTTTTAGTACCTTTTTTTTAACATTATGGTTTTAAGATCCTCTGAAAAAACGTAAAGAAATTCCAGGTTTTTGCTTACGAACTGACTTCAAATTTTCACTATTTCAAGAATAAATCCTAACAAAGTTGATATTTGTTCTTTGAATGGAAAATATATGTAAATCAAAATTCTAATTATGAATTCCCACAAGCAAAATAAGCTGTACTCGGTATGTAAAATTGTAAAAGATTACAAAAAAATACTACCCAATAAATAAGATTTGTCAAACTATTTGTTAGATCAGAATTAATAAAAACAGAATATACATAAAATTGCATATAACACCATTATGATGCTGGACACAAATGATAAGACAAAATATTTTAAATATTCATTGTTTATTAAAAATCACACTAAAGCTACTTCACTGTATAACATATTACAACATCAGATAGCTCAGTATAATTTCACTTCGAAATAAATGATGGCCTTATTTGATGGCACAATAATTTAGTAACAATGTTATTGTACCATGATTCTTGTCCAAATACAATTTGTAAAGTTTCAATAAATTATAAATGTTATAAGGCTGTGCTATAAGGTTTTTACTGATCGTCAGAATGAAATACCAATGTAAAGATTTTGAAGATAAACTTAATTTTTAGCCCTCAGCCTATCAATGGGTCCTTTGGACCCATATTTTTTTTTCAAAACTATTTTTCACACTTATAGTTATTGTATCCGAATTATTTGTTTTTGACTTTCATTTTTTCTTAATTTTTTTATCATTTCCATAAAGCAAATTCATTTAGAACAAAAAATAATTTATTTTGTGTGTCTTCTATTACCAAGTTGGTGCATTAGGCCAATGTTTGAAATTTTTAATTAAATAAAAAATATCGTCCATTCTGAACAGTTTCCATTTTTTTTATTAGAAGGCTTCCGGGTGATTATATATTACTTGTACCGATTTCAAATGTGAATTAAATTTAAGCGTCTAATGATTTCTTTTTCTTTTTCTTTCAGATTTAACAAGATAAGTCTTTGACAATTTCAACCATGGAAAGATTGACAATCAAACAAAGTGTTAAAGTTAACGAAGCCTATTACAAAAATGGACGTTCAAACAGAAATGCATTTCGTGCACTTCGTGATTTTTTTGGTCAACATAATCGACCAACAGAGAGTGAAATTGGAAAAAGTGTACGTAAATTCAAACAAACTGGGTCGGTGGCATATATGAAAACATTGCGTGCTCGTTTACGCCGTTCAGCTGAAAACATTGCTGCAGTGCACGAGAATGTGTCCGAAATTCCAAACACCTCTATTCGTCATCGCGCGAAGGAATTGAACCTCTCCAGAACAACGTTACATCGAATTTTGACAAATGTTTTGTCTGCACACGCTTACAAAATTCAATTAACACAAGAGCTGAAACCTGCTGACAACTTGGAGCGCCGTACATCCGTCAATTGGGTGCATGAGCAAAGACAAACGCATGAAGATTTTTTGCGAAAAATCCTCTTTAGTGATGAAGCCAATTTTCCTCCTGATGCATTCGTTAATAAACAGAATTGTCGCATTTGGTCTGATGAAAATCCAAGGAAGATAGTTGAAAAGCCACAGCACCCTCAAAAGGTCACTGTTTGGTGTGCATTTTTGCTAGGGGAATCATTGGGCCGTATATTTATAAATTTGAACGTCCATTTACGTAATACGCTTTGTTAACTTTAATACGTAGTTTGATTCTTTCCATGGTTGAAATTGCCAAAGATTTAAGTTGTTAAATCTGAAAGAAAAAGAAACAGAAAGGAATCATTAGACGCTTAAACTTAATTCACTTTTAAAATCGGTCCAAACTATTGGAACGCCCTATATGAATGATGACAACGAAGCTGAAAAAAATGTTTCTTCAATCACTTCAGTGATGAATTAAAAGTATTATTCGATGATTAACTCTGAAATTTGGTCTTCTGATCCAATTAAAAGGGGACAAGAAAGAACATCATCCTACAATGTTTTACATAAAAGGGCCGGACGTTCACATTATGCAAGAAGTTCTTTCATAATTCAGTTCTTTCATAATTTATATTGTTCATGAACTTAAATCCAGAAATGGACATATGATGGAGAAATTTGTGCCTCACAGGTATTGAGACAACTACAAACCCTAGTGGGCAATGCATTACCTAGGAACCATCCGATGAAAAAAGATGCACCTTGTGTGGTCCTAAAAGTGATAGAAAAACGCAAGGTCTCTATCATATTTGCCAAAAACAAGTCTGACAAAGCCATTTGAAAATATTCCGTACAAAATTCAGCGATGAATTTAATTAAAAGAAATGTAATTTGAATTAAGTTTATAATTTCAAACTAAATGCAGAGACGTATTGTAATTTTCCTGTTTCAGTGAATAAGATTTGAGTAAATTGTTATTTCTTTGTCCATCTCTATTTATGCATAACCTAATATAATCAAAAAATGCAAAAAGTTTGAACAGTTAAGAAAAATATAAATGGGTCCATTGGACCCAGGTCATATTTATTGGAAGTTAGTTTTCTTAGTAGACGAGCGGTTAAACTCATTTTCCTCAAAAAATCGGTAACGATTTGAGAAAAATATTACTTAGCATATCGAACCCCAACTTACGAATTCAGTGCCATACCACGTTTCCACAATCGACCTGCCCTAATGTACACAGGGTTGTTAGGTAGGTTACGCACTGTTTTCCTCTGTCCTTCTTGCATTCAATATGTCCTATGAGTGTCATATTCGTCAAGCACACTTTCCTTATTATTTACCCTGGAGATTTCAATTATCGTTTCCGATGCCAAGTATAAGTTTTCTTTATGAAGCATAAAGAAAACTTTGATTGTCACTAAAACTTTGTCATTTGTCATCCTTCTGTTAAATGACGTTTCTGTTGCCTCAAGAGATTTCTTTATCGATGATGTAATTGCTCAGTATTCACTGCTATATAGCATGAGTCATATTACATAACATTTCTAAAGTATTTTCTTTGTCTCTAACGGAATTTTTCTGATTTTTAAAAGGCATTCTTTGCTATTTCATTGTGATTTCTAATGTCAGTCACATTATTCGTCCTCTCTCCATAGCCTTCAGGTGTCTCCATAGTTCGCATCTTGGGTTGTCCCCTTCAGATACACCCATACCTTCAATTGATGTTTAGTAATCTCGTCAACATCTCATTTTCGTTCGGCTTCTGTTATCAACACTGTGTCAACTACATATCTAATATTGTTAAGATTGTAGCCGCGAATAATAAATCCTAAAATATCCACAGAGACAAACATCTTAGTGTCGAATTTTTAGATAGTATCTAATTTTCTCTGTGTCAGAGAATGTCTGACAATCTCCTAACAGACGTCTGAACGACGTCAAGCATTAGAGATGTCATTCTACCAACAATTACTCTTTTCTATGTCCCCATTCACATAAATACAGAAGTAAATACTGTATGTTGGTCTTCAGTCGGAGATTCGTCTTCATCTGTGCTGGTCAAACTCACTGCCTCTGGGCAGAGAGGATCCCCAGACAAGGCTATGTGGAAGGGCTGAATCTCGTCTCGGAAAACAGCTACCCGACCCCGTTTTATACGGTGTCTACGGAGAATATGTGGCCGAGCCTACGGGCTCGGATCCTCCACATGAAAGTTTGTCTTGTGTCACATCTGACCGCGTGGGGCCGTTGCTAGATATCCTGCAGTTGGAGATACATTGTGGAATTCACTAAGTTACAACATTAACTGTTTGTATTTGCTCCATCATGGTATCCCCAGTTTATAATTCGCATGTTGGGATCGTCTTACATATTCTACTTTCCTACTAATAATTAGTCTTTTTATCTATCTTTCCTTTACTTTATTCTATAGGAATTTCTGCAGTTTCCTTTCTGTGTCTTCTATCAACAAGGTTCCATCTGCATATCTAATGTTGTTAAGATTGTGTCCGCCAATACTGAAGTTCAATCCTGCTTTTAGTACCGTTATGAATTGTATAATTTAATCCACTGTGTACGCTGCTATTTCATGATTATTCTTAACTGACACACATGATTAGTAGTTTGGATGATATATTCGGCATTATAATTGCTTCACCAGAACGGAAATTACGTATGACGCAGCGATATTAAAACGGGAAAACTGGTAGATTGGTTAAACAGAAAAAAATGAAATGAAGAGGAAAACGTTAACGGAAAACGGTAAAGGAAAGAAAATAAAAGCGATCATTAAAGATTCAAGGGAATCAACAAAATGACAAGCAACCAGACAGCGCTTGATAATGACTTGGCACATGAAAAGGGTTACATGATGTTGATCTACTAATGGCTTAGGTAGCTGCGTGTCTTACCATTAATGGAAACGCATTGCTCTTCAAGCCGAGATCTTATGGCATTAATTCAAATAGAGTTTTTTTTTTCTCCAAAGTAAGCATGTGTCTCTTGTTTGGAATAATGCAACATTTTTAAACATTTTTTCCTCGCAATCTATGTGGCCATACAAGTCTGTTAGTTTCGCTATCTATCTATCTATCTATCTATCTATCTATCTATCTATATATATATATATATATATATATATATATATATATATATATTAAATACATTTTTTATATGTTTATCGTTCTTTTTATAGATACAAGTATTTAAGCAAATGCTCTGTTTATAACAAACGACCTGAATGTCCGAGAAATTTTCATGGAAAATCTTCGTTCTCCGACAAGAATCGAAACTGTATATACGGAACCGTCATTTCGCGTGACGTGTCTTAACCGTTCGGCCACAGAGAAGCGTCCGGTTAGCAAGGTCGATTTTACTATCTTTAAACTTAAATCTTCCATGAATCTCTTCTATTCCTATCTGCTTTTAGCGTATCAAATGTAAACAAATGACGTCATACATTTTTGAATTGGACAGATAGTTTGTCGGACTCTGTCCAATTCAAATTCATATATATATATATATATATATATATATATATATATATATATATATATATATATATTACAATCAGTCAATCATACAAAAAGTAGATTAGTAAAGTTAATGATATAAAATGTTAGTAGTTAGTAAAGTTAATGATATAAAATGGCGAAATCCCTTCGCTAACAAAATTTTAAAGGTCCATTAACCTACAAATCACTCGATGAATGTTATGATCCTTATTTTTTAAAATTATTATATAATTTTTGTATGAATAACTCATTGTAACATAAATTGAACTGTACCACATATTATATATATATATATATATATATATATATATATATATATATATATATATATATATGAAGAAATATAGTCTTAAAGTGTGCTATATTTATGGGATAAAGTGCTCAATATCAGAGATAGAGCATGTGTAAATATAAAAGTAAACATAGAAGTCAACACTTAGAGGCGACAGTCTGTTTCATGCTACATGAAATAGTCAGGCCACGATTGCATCTAGCATGAAACAGATTGTCGCCTCTAACTGTTGACTTCTATGTTTACTTTTATATATATATATATATATATATATATATATATATATATATATATATATATATATACATATAGCTGGACTATTGACTTCACACACACACACACACACACACACACACACACACACACACACACACACACACATATATATATATATATATCTGACTGACACCAAATCGGTTCGATATTTATCCTGGCTTGAGGCGCTCGGATGTCTAGGAGCTGTGATACAGCGAAACAGCACTGTCTGGGAATGACATAATTTAGCTCTTGAATATATATTTCTCAGTTGAGCACTGTTGAGTGATAAGCTAATTCTATAAACAACAGCCAGCTGCGTTAATGCAAAGCTCTTCAGTAAAATGAATAGAGCACTCCGGTTGATTGGCATTTGTTTACATTCGTAAAAACAATACGATATATTTAGCTGTTTCTCTCTTCCGAATGGAAATAGCTCAGTGGAAGAAAGTCTGACTGACACCAAATCGGTTGGATTTTGATATAAGGTTCAGCATCTACTAAAATGCAAAAACACAAATGTTTTTTTTTATACAAAGTTTTAAAATTGTTAAGAAGACATCAGTCCTTAAGTGTCTAATCAAAATGTATTTTGTATGATCATACGCAATGTCTTTCCATTTTTAAGTTTTCAGGCGCCATTTTTCGTTTTTTATTAAACTAGAACGAACGATCTGTCCTAACAGATATATGTTTGGAGGACAAATTTAAAAAAATACCTTCTTCTATGGATCGAGTTCCTTCATACTTCTCGATTATGGAGCTCCCGACATATTTCTCTCCAGTCAATTTTGATTTTCATAAATTTAAATGCCATATCTACCGTTTTTTTTTTAATTCCTGTTATTTTATTGTCCTTTCTGCTTAATAATTAATACTTTCTTCTTTACCTCATATTTTCACACTCAGTAACCCATAGCATCGTAGTGGCTTTATTGAGTTACTTGGGGTGAAATGAATAAAAAAAAAGAAAAAGCTACCCCGTATAACAATCCAGAAAATAAAACACGAAACCTTTAATCTCATCTGACTGATACTGACGCTTCTGCGGCTGCTGTCACCCTTGACTTCTTTCACCACTGGTTTTCCATATGCTTACTGCTACTGCTGTGGTGTCCTAGGTGTAATTCAGAAACAAATTATATGGTCAACTGTCTGTATTTTGAAATATGATTTGTTTATCTACATTCGTTTTCAGTTGAGATAATAGAAACGCTCAACTATTAATATATTTTCCTGTCAATTAATCTATAGATTAATAGTGCTGTATTCATTTGACTGAAAGACATCGACTTTTTCCTTCGGAAGCCCATAGCTGTCACAGTCCAAAGAATCGAGACCAAAATTCTATCAGATGGAAATTAATTGTGTAACAGTGCTTGCTTTGTCTGGACGGCCATTTCTTTAAAACAATAACTTATCTTTCATCGCCACAGTAGGGCGTCACAAACAAAGTGTCCAAAATCAGTGTATCAATGTCTATAGCCGTCGGGCAAATACTGGCAGGCTTGTTCTTGTTGATAATTAAATTCTTCTCAAGAGATTCCGAACGGCTGCTGGTGTTCAATCTCCATGGCTGCAAATCGCTTCCTGTCGACCAAGCAGAATTGATTTGGGGTAAAAATAAACAAACTGCAGACATTTGCTTCATTTTTTTTTATTACGTCTGTTTTTTTTATTTTTTTTATTCCATTTTTTTATATTTCGGATTCGTTTTTGGTTTCCTCTGCCAAATACTTTTCATTACCAACACATTTCTTTACTGTCTCTCCCAGGACTGATATTTTTTTATATACAGGGTGCTATTAGGAAATTGTCGCCATTTTATATTTTTAATTTCGCGCATGCGCGTTGTTTGCATTTTTTTTCAACTGCAGAGTATAATAGGGTCAGTCGGAAACCGTCTGTGAGAAAAAGATCACAATCGCGAAATTTGGAAACGACACGCTGTACGGGTTGGCATTCGCACCGGAAGTTCCAATATGAACATTTCGGAGTGTTTGGGTGTCAATCTGACTACGGTGTAGAGGATTCGGATAGAGTTGGATGCGTTATGATGGTAAAAAAAATAAAAGAAATGTAATAAATAGAAACATCATCACTATGTCTGTGAGTACATATGAGTATATCTGCCGGCGCAAACAGCAGACCTGTAAAACATCAAAGCCATCTCCACATGTCCCCTACTTATAGAACATTGCCATACGTGAATCGCTACAATCCTGACACCGAAAGAGACAGAATGTAAGTTGCGTAAATATGTGTGCTCGTACGTATGAATGTGTAAATACGCCTGACCCAAGATTATGAATAGGGGTATGTACGAACTAACATGAAGACGCCTATATATATATATATATATATATATATATATATATATATATATATATATATATATATATATATATGTATATATATATATTATGAAATGGACAAAGTCAGACAATTATTTAAAGACATTTTTATTTTTAACATTGTTTTAAGGACGAATATTTTCTATGAAAATTTCTCGGACATTCAGGCCGGTAAATGTTATTTAATACTGTTTTTTATAAACAGACCATTTACTTAAATATATATATATATATATATTAGTTATATATATATATATATATATATATATATATATATATATATTGTTGTAGGTACAAAACCGTAATATTGCAAGGAAAACCTAAAATTAATTTCTTATAGGCATTATGAAAAATAAAAAATAAGAGATGAAAACACAAACAAGACAGACCAACCGGTTTCGTTCCCAAGCTCATCAGGGTCAACTGGGAACCTAATAATAATTCATTTCAAATTACTTTTACTCACACAAACACCCTTTTTAATACAATTAAAACAATAAAAAATGAAATGATTATTTAGTATGAGGGAAGACAAATATATATATATATACATACATATATATATATATATATATATATATATATATATATATATATATATATATATATATATATATATATATATATATGAAACAAAAAAAACAAACCGCAAATTCAAAGAAAAACAAACCACTTTAAGGCTCCATGTAATAATTTATTTCACCATAGCCCTTTTAAAGAAAGTTGGATCATCAGACTAAACTTTCAAAAGGTGAAATGAACATCTACACTTTTGACGGGTAGTATTAAGTTTATGTAATTTAACAGAGAGGGTATTGAGGGGTGGTGTGAGAGACATGATCGAATTTAGAGAGGGTTTATTTTAACATTGCTATCTATCATACATAGCATTAGGGGAGCAGGGACCAGACATTGATCTATTTAATCGGTTAACTTAACGGAAGTGATATATTGAAAGAGAAGGGGGAGAAAAGAGCAAAAAATGAAAAGAAAGAAGAGGGAAATAAAGAAAAATAAGCTGTCATTAGGCTTTACTAAGAGACAGGAGGATGAGTATTTTTTAGCAATTTATGTAAAGAAAGATTTTAATGTTTGATAGTAATTTAATTTTTTTACATCACCGAAGAAATTAATTAGATATTTGCTAGCAATTTAAATTTTTAACTCTTTTACAAATAATTTAGGGATTTATTATGAGTTAAATAGTATATTTAAAAAACTCATTGATAGAAAGTACATATATATATATATATATATATATATATATATATATATATATATATATAAATATATATATATATATATATAAATATAAATATATATATATATAAATATATATATATATATATATAAATATAAATATATATATATATATAAATATATATATATATATATAAATATAAATATATATATATATAAATATATATATATACATAAATATATATATATAAATATATATATATATATATACATATATATATATAAATATAAATATATATATATATGAATATATATATATATATACAGAGATACATATATATAAATATATATATATATATATATATATATATATATACATAGATATATATATATAAATATATATATATAAATATATATATATAAATATATATATATACATATATATATATATATATATATATATATATATATATATATATATATATATATATATATATATATATATATATATATATATATATATATACATTATTTTTATTCTACCATTTCCTCATTTAATCTCCACTACACCTCATATTATCTGACATTTCATATTTTATCGTTAACAAATACGTACTTATTCGTATTTTATTCCTCGAATACAAGCCAACATCTATCTGGGCAGTTAGGATAAAAGCCAGTCCGTTCTGCGCAGATCTCAGCAAAAGCCGGACATTTGCATTTAATGTCCGTGCTGTCCTCGTTTAAAATAGCCATTTGGTGATTTTAAAGCTTTAAAATTGATCTTAAGGTAAGTTTGACGGATGAAGTGAATGTTTAATAATTTCGGATTATGAGACAGATAAAATGACACTGGGATTTGGAAGAATAATACAGCACGGAACGTCTGATAAGTTCTTTGACTGTCATGTACAGCTCTGACTTAACTCAAATAAAGGGTAATTTTAAGACTATATCTCGCCCACTTGTGTCACTTACCAAGAGCGTCGTTATAATAAATTTCCGCCTTTGTCAAGCTATGAAATGTGCAAGTAAATTTCAAAGTGAACAAGAGATCATGAACAAGAGATCATGAACAAGAGATCATGTCTTACTTCAAGTAGCAAAAATATTTAAGGCTAATCACTAGACATTTTTTCTAAATCGCGATAAGGAAAAACAAATTGAATGCGTAGCAGAATGCGTAGCAGAATGCAAGAAGACCGATTATTCAACCGTTCTCGATGTAACAGATGCATGTGCTAGATGCTGTGTGATTAATGGCGAATACCGTCCTGATTGATACCGGGCAGTTGCATACTGTACGTACTTCAAAAATGAACTCTTCCAATCTGGAGCGATCAAGTTTCTTTTGCTTAATCGATATTTTATAATTTTCTTTCTGTTGTTTTCGGGAGAAAATCAATTTGGTTTTCTTCCTCTTTCACTGGTTGGTTGGTTGCTCCGCCTGTCTGTCCGCCATTTCATTTCCAGTTGTTTGATACCCGATCAAGCCTCCTCACCAACTAATTACTCATTGACTCATATAGACCCTTTACTCATATTTTCTCAGGGCAAGGTACGATTTGATGTCTTAAGTGAGCGAGACATTGATCGCATTCTTGATGTGGAACGACTTGAATTGAAATCGAACAATGTGTGTATGGGCAGGCATTGAAAGCGGAGGATTGATTGGATGGCTGGAAGTAAAATCTCTCTCTTTGAAAATGGTTGTTCCACTCTTAATGGGTTTCCCCACCCATTCGTTAGGTGAAACGAGACTTTCTGCAGCAAATGAGTATTAAATTAACTTAATTTTGAAACATTTATTTTCAAAATTTGAACAGGATACACAAAAGGACGTAAGATTTTATAACCGATTTCACAAAACTTCAGAAATGTTCAATACGCGCACCATCTGTGACACGACACACGTCAAGTCGGTTGTCAAGCTCCTGTCAAACACGCTGTAGCATGTCTTGCGTAACTTTCTCCAGTAGTTTTAAAATTTGCTGTAACTTGTCCAGAGCTGCATTCTAGTTGGTTCATTTTTCTTCAATTTTCTCGAAAATGCACGCTGCGGAGTCATTCTTCACCCTGAAAAAGAAATTAAAAATCCGACATAGATTTTTAAAACTTTTCATAAAATTTGAGAGCAATTGAACGAGAATTGTCTTAGTCTATTATTGTGTCAATTATTTGGGACACCCTATATATATATATATATGTGTGTGTGTGTGTGTGTGTGTGTGTGTGTGTGTGTGTGTGTGTGTGTGTGTGTGTGTGTGTGTGTGTGTCTGTGTGTTTTGTTGGGGGTGTGAAGTGTGTGGGGTGTATAAAGTTTAGCAAATTTAGTAAGTTTTTTTTCCCTTTAAAATGTTAAAGCATCCGTCCTTATGTATATAGCCAAATGGCTTTTGGAGGCCCATACACAAAGTATTTTCTTTTATAAGCCATCAGGCATCGTTTTTCGTTCTAACAGATATGTGTTCTGAGGACAATAATTCAAATTTACTGCAGATCGAAAACATAAGTAGAACCCAGGCTTGGAAGTTCAACTTAACCAGCTGATAGATAGACACCAGGACCTGTACAGTCATTAGTCACGATTAATACTTTCGACTACATTTTGCTTTTTTAAATAAAATGCATTTCTTGTAAATTTCTATTCGTGCATATGCAAGCCTGGGATTTATTTTGACACCAAAAATCGGCCACAATAAAGACAAATTTGAGAAAAACTGAATTATCTCAAGTAAAATGTTGATATAATATCAATAATATGGGAATATTATGTGGCTGAAGTGAAGTTCAACAAGCTTAAATAACTTTATTAGAAATGAAATATCAAATGTATTCATTTTGTAACAAGTTGAAAAGAAAAAAATATCAGCTATATGTTGTTGGAAATGTATCGTATTTCTTATAGAATGTTGTTTCAAACATTCTTCAACGTCGACAAATCCTCATCAGAATGGAATTTGACATGGTAGAGAGTTGAAGAGTTATCGCGTTTATCAGGGCGAAACAGGCTTGAATGATTTGACAGTGTCACTAAACGGTTGCATTTAAGGATCATATTGAGATAAGATTTTAGCTCCTGTTTAGGAGATTGTCCTCGTTAACGACCATTGAAAAATAGGAAAAAGTAAGAAATCGGTCTATTTATCACGATGTATGTCACAGCTTTGAGTGCTTCTTTATTCGACCATGAATTGTTGGACAAAATAAATTATCAGCTAAGAAGTCAGTCATGTATGTTTATTATGAAATGATTTTCTTTAACTTTTTCATTGAGAATATTCGCCCCATAGCGAACATGCGGGTCTGAATCAACTTGTAATGATGAAGCAAAAAAAATAAACTTGAAAATATAGGAAGTATCTTCTTTCGCTAACTTACTCTCTTATCTTCACCTTTAAGAATTTCCCTCAAGATGGCAATAAAAAGGACACTTCAGACTATATATGTCGTGCTGCTTAACACCGCTAGAGGAAACATTCTCCCCGGTGAGAAGGTACCCAGTTTGTTATTAAGCATGAGGCAGTGACGGATCCTCTACCGTTCATTGATCCGTGGAAAAGTATTAACCTGAACGTGACAACGCTAACGACTCGGTCCACATCCAACGAACTACAACGGTCACCAGAAATTCTTTGAAACAAGTTCCTTCATCTCCAGCTGTACACAGGAATTACTTCTCGAACCACAAAGCTACATAGCCAAACTCATAAGATATCGTGACAATGTCACAAGTGGTAAGTATTTATCTTACTAAGGACAGTTTTTTTTTCTGTCTGTAACGAAGCAGACATAGATTTGTAATAGCTCAAATATATTATTGAACTAACGTGAAAAACACTGTGCGATCTATAAAGAGATTGAGGAAGAAATGGCAAAAGGTCTCTTGGGCAATATCGCTTAATGTCTTCAGACACACAGGTCAAACGATTGATGTTACTGGAGGTGAGTCGGATGCTTGACCCATGACAGATATTTTTGCTTTGCGGTCGGACTTATTAATTAGCATAACATATGATGTCCATCATTCAACATCTGACAGTTAAAAGCCGACGGATACAGGCGTTGGAGAACGTGTCTGATTTAAGAAAACATAAAATGATTGAAATGACCAAGCTGAACGTAAGAGTTAATTCTAGATTTTACAATATCTGTCTGTATTTCTGAAATGAGGTATTATGTACACTATTTACATTATTCGAACTATTGTCCTCATCTTTGTTGCCATATTTATCACAACGTTTCGGTCGTTGTACGCTCCGGCCTTTTTCAGTACCTGCCTATATTTCTGAGATGAGGTATTATGTACACTATTTACATTATTCGGACTATTGTCCTCAACTTTGTTGCCATATTTATCACAACGTTTCGGACGTTGTACGCTCCGGCCTTTTTCAGTATCTGTCTATATTTCTGAGATGAGGTATTATGTACACTATTTACATTATTCGGACTATTGTCCTCATCTTTGTCACCATCCTATCACAACGTTTCGGACGTTGTACGGTCCGGCCTTCTTCAGTATCTATCTATATTTCTGAGATGAGGTATTATGTACATTATTTACATTATTCGGACTATTGTCCTCATCTGTGTTGCCATATTTATCACAACGTTTCGGACGTTGTACGCTCCGGCCTTTTTCAGTATCTGTCTATATTTGTGAGATGAGATATTATGTACATTATTTACATTATTCGGACTATTGTCCTCATCTTTGTTGCCATATTTATCACAACGTTTCGGACGTTGTACGCTCCGGCCTTCTTCAGTATCTGTCTATATTTCTGAGATGAGGTATTATGTACACTATTTACATTATTCGGACTATTGTCCTCATCTTTGTTGCCATATTTATCACAACGTTTCGGCCGTTGAACTCTCCGGCCTTCTTCGGGTGGTTGGACTGTCGAACTGAAGCCTTTATTTCGCTCGCAGGTGTAGACTGTTCTAGTTCCACGTGCCATGTTTTATGGATGTCAGGACACATGACACAGTAGGCAAAGGCGTTGGTTAGATCCAGTGAGAGGATCCAAATGGACGTCATTTTCAAGGGTAATTCTAAGGTTTCTTTTGTCGGATCTTTTGGATTTACTACTGTTATGAGATCTTACCTATAACGACAGAGTGAACTTTTCCTGACACTATAAATACTGCGCCTCTCAAGAGAGACGTAAAACGAGTCGAGACGGAATAGAGTTGAGCCAATAGTAGTTCACTCCAAACCAGACTGACAGTCATACTAATACCTTCAAAATCTTGTATTATTATTATGTGTAATATATTTCCCAGAGAGATAATCGGAATCGAGGTAGCTTATTTAACAGTCAAACTACATAATAAAAACAATCACACACATAACACTACATAAAAAGAAATGCTAGGTGAGCTGCTCACTTAGCGACAGATAATAACAGCCACCCTCTTGATGCAGAGAAGTGCTACCTCCTCAAGTTATTTGATGTAGACATTCGTATTGAGTTTTAGGCTCTGTTGGAAGATAAATGGAGTCATAACTTGAGCATCACTAGTGATCACTCCAAACACCTTCGTAATCAGCATCCAACTCTTTCAGAAACCTCTGCACTGTTCTCAGTATTGGAGCTTCCGGCATGAATGCCAAGCAGTACAGCATGCCGTTTCCAAGTTTCTGGTGGAGTAAATGCTTTTTTCTCTCTTTTTTTGGAGTTGATCCTTTTTTCTCACAGACAGGGATCAACTGACCCTACTTTAGTTTGCAGTTTACAAAATAAAATAAAAAACAAACAAACACCGCGGATGTGCGAAATTAAAAATATAAAATGGTGATAATTTACCAATCGCATCCTGTATGTATGATAGATTCTGTTGAGAAAAATTGTCTGGGATGATAAGGAAAAACAACTTTTTTAGCAGTAGTCCGAACAATTGATTCAGTTTAATCTCTCCACCTTATGTCAGCGTAAAACATTAGTGTGAGAAAGGGCAATGGAGTTTAGCATCAGCCATGTTAACTGAAATAGTATTTGCTAATTTACATAAATCTATTCTTTCACGCAATAACTTGAATTACTTTTCCGTTTGAACTCAGGATATTTTTCTGACAAAAGCTTATGAAATATTCGGGCTTAAAATATATTTTTTCTCGGTAAATATTTCATAATATTTTCAATTTTAAATAAAACATATTTCCTTTACGCTATTTTATAGACAAAGGCGTTAAACAACTTTTTCTTGATATTATTACGTCGATGCCAATATCTTTAATAATAAATATATCTAACTATATCTTTTGATATATTTCACTCCTTTTCTGTGTTGCAGTTCGGCTCCTACAATGCATAGCTTACTGAATAAAACATATTATAACCTTGGAGTGGGCGCATTTACAGAAAATAGAGGCATAATGTGAATAAGCTTACTTATGTACATTAACTTATGAATATTTCATGAACCAAGCGTGAAGTACTGTTTTAAAAGAAGTCAACTGACAAAGCTGCTTACGAGTTTCGCAGAGAAAACACCTGTTATTACTAAATAAGGTCTAACATATTGCGGAAGAAATAAATCTTAAAATAAATGTATAAATAAATAATAACTGGCAAATAATTAAATATAAAAAACTGAATTTAATTACAATATAAGATATTTTATCAATATAGGAAAGGAGAAAAAAACATCAATCGTACATATGCTTGTCGTGAACCAAGCCCTTTCTCGATAAGGTTGATTGATTCGTTTCTTAGGAGTTTTTGATTTTGCACGTTATTTAAAACCAGAAAATATTTTTAGATATTAAGACATTTTTTTTTGTGTGATAATAGTGATTTAGTGATACGAGTCTTACTAATTAACCCATGGATAGGGTAGAAGATTCATACGTTTCACAAGGGTATTTGCTCGCAGATGAATATAACAAACTCAGCGGGAATTGGAACTCGGGCCTCTGATTAAAAATCCCGAGCCATTACACCTTAAACCTCCAGCATATCTAACCTTGCAGCACCTGCTATTCCCAAGCGGTCACAAATATAGGTAGTGACCAGGCTCGACGATGCATATATATATATATATATATATATATATATATATATATATATATATATATATATATATATATATATATATATATATTCAAACGTTATTTTTCGAGAGTACTCGTATTCGAGTAGACACTCCTTTTATTTTAAACATTATTTAAACGAAGCGTCTACTCAAATGCGGATATCAGTTAATAGTAACTATATATATATATATATATATATATATATATATATATATATATATATATATATATATATATATATATATATATATATATATATATATATATATACCGGGTGTAACAGCAAAATTGTACAAATCGTGTAACAGCAAAATTGTCTAATTATTCGACTAAGCTCTGAACCATTGTATCTTAGAAATGATTAAATATATCTTACTGGAATTATCCGAGGTTTTTATAACACTGTTCGACTCTACTTTTTCAATTAGGAATCTGTAATTATTCTCTAAGCTTAACAGAAGTATCGTGATGAAATCGATCCTAAACGAAAATACATGTTCATCATTAATTAACCATAACTAAGGGTCAGAAGTTCTTGAATTATTGAAATAAATTTCATATATATATATATATATATATATATATATATATATATATATATATATATATGTATATATATATATATACACATACATATATATATATACATATATATATACATATATATATACATACATATATATATACATATATATATACATACATATATATATACATATATATATACATACATATATATATACATATATATATATATATATATACATACATATATATATATACATATATATATATATATACATATATATATATATATATATTTATATATATATATATATATATATATGTATCGCCTCCTAGCATGTTTAAATATTTTTGTTTTTCCCTTCCCCATAACTGTGATTTTTTCCTGCTTTTAAACTTTAAAATGATCGTTTATTTTCCAATTAAGCACCAGCACCTGAAAAAGCACACACGGTGCAGAAGCATGATTGCCTTTATGTAGCGGTTTATAAGATGTTTTGTTATACAGTGTAACCCGGATATAAGAGAGTTATCGGGACCGCATAATAAGTCTCTTATATCCGGGTTTTCTTATATCCGGGTTTGGTCTATTATATATACATTAACACAGGCTCTAATTTGGGACCAGATAAAATGTCAATTATATCCAGGTTTCTCTTATATCCGGGTTACACTGTAATTGTTAATATATATATATATATATATATATATATATATATATATATATATATATATATGTATGTATGTAAAGCGCGAATTTCTAATCAGTGACTATTAATGCTGATAATGCATGGTTCTCCCAACTGATTGAGTTCTCTTGGTCACTGGTGTGTTTATGAAAAGCTAAATACGCAAAAATTACCCTTTCTCTCTGCCGGGTGCCGGTAGGGTAATGCGTTAGAATCTCCGCCTAATACCAAATCGTTCGGTTTTCCGTCTCGAGGTTAAGCGACTGGATGGTTAACTGCACTCATCTGCTGTGATACAGAGAAACAGTCTGTCTGTGAATGACTATATATATATATATATATATATATATATATATATATATATATATATATATATATATATATATATATATATATAAAAGTGTGTGTGTATACAAGCATGTTTCATTAATTAATATAGACATATTATTGTAATTTATTTTTATCATATTCCTATTTTATTTATCCAATTATCTTCTTGATGTTAAGTTTAAATACACCAAAGAAGCGACCGTAATTTTTTGTTAACCCTTGTAATTTCGATCTCCGCCGATATCATCCTTGAAAATAAGATATTTAACATCACTAAAAAAAATCCATGTACATAAGATAGCTAGATGATATTCTTATCTTATTTATAAAAAAAAAAAAAAAAAACTATGCGGAGTTACTCCACTTAATTTCCTAAAAAGCCGTCGCTAGAGGGCCCTCGTCAAGCCTATAAGTAGAAATAACATTTTCTGTCAATCTCTCTTTCTTTCGCTCTTTTTTTCTAGCTTTCATATGTAGTCGTATATAAGATAAGCATCACATATATAGATAAGAATTCTGCTGAGTCGCAATCGCTTCCTTTGGTCCACTCTTGCCTTTTGAATTCTGTCACACATATGCGCATATACTCATGTCTATCACACACGCTTATTGCACTTACTTCTACACAAACACCTTCAACAGTTTAAATGTTTTCTTACATTCATATATCATTGTCACGTCACCCGCAAGTAATTGATGACCACGACCTGTTATTTTTTTTTCTCTTGGATGCAAAAACAAAAGGCTATGTAGACAAACTCAACAATGCATCGTTTAGACATTTTTTTTCAAGCCGAGAGCCAGTGAAGAAAAATTCGATCAATTTCGACCTACTATACTACGCCCGACGGACAAAAAAGTTTTAAAAAAAAACAAACATAAGTTACAGTTACACAATTGTGATTAGACCTTTATGAAAAGAGCAAAATGGCAAATTTCAAATCTATAAAATATTCCTATCTGCAGAAGATGTTCACTAAGTCAGAAAATAGATTTTCTTTTCAACAAGTTTGAACCCCCCGCCAAAAAAAAAAAAAAGAAATCCCTAATCATCAGTGCAATTACTACTACAATGGCTAGGTCAAGCCTGCAAACACAACGAATCTTATTTCTACTTCTTTTTGTTTGACCCTTTCTCTGTTTTCTCTGACTCCATCTTCCATCAGCAAACATCACAAGTTTCTTTTTTCACCCAAAGGAAAAATACGACATTCGTCTTACAAGTTTGGAGCAAGGCAAACACGGCACATTTTCTTCACGACCACATGAGGAAATTCCATTGAAATACCATGGAAATCAACTCCGTTTTCAACTTTAAACAGAACTGTTTTTACTAAGCACATCAGATAAACTGTGAAAGAATTACAACAGTAACTCACTGCCATTCTTCACGCTTTTCTAACCAGAGTCTATCACACATACAGGATGCGATGGATAAATTATCGCCATTATATATTTTTAATTTCAAGTATCCGCGTTGTAAGTTTTTTTTTAAAATTTTATCAACTATAAAATATATAAGGGTCAGTTGGGCACCGTCTGTGAGAAGAAGACCATCAAAAAACAATTCACTCTGCCAGAAATTTGGAAACGGCATGAAAAACTAAGAAATCTGAAAGTCAGCCAGTTATGTGCCCTGCATGATTAACATATATTTTCAAAAGAACGTAATACATCTTCAAATAATCCTGAACATGTCAACCTGCTATACAGTAAAAAAACTGGCAAAGTCGTCGCAAGTAAATCCAGTAGTAAGTTATACTATTAAAGGTCGGTAGTTCTCGAGTAAGTCTGAATCGTACTCAACAGATCCCAGCTAGAAATATTTATCAGCCTCCCCATGAGGTAGGATGTGGCACATCGACGAATTTAATATGGGGCAATCCGAGCCCGGTTCCTAGGCCAAATATTCTGCGTAAACCCTGCATAAACGGGTTCGGATCTGTCTACCTCCCTGGACGAGACTCTGTCATACCCAGCTAGTCGGTATCTAGCAACTGCCCCACGCAGTTTACTTACAGATACTTATATGTAGTTACTACCTATAGTGTAGTCACTCATGGGGGTGACGGCTTATTCCATTACATCAACTATAAAAGTGAATGCCCTGGTTATTACATTTTTTTAAATCAGTATCACTCCATGTAAGTCGGTACAGCTACTAACACGCAAAAGGTTACAAAAACAGAACCATATAAGGGAACAATATTCTGAGCATGGATGACTGCTAGACTGATAGATATGTAAGATAGATTCCGGAGAGAAAAATTGTCTCGCTTGACACAGTGAACCAAATTTCTTGTAAAGCAGATGTAGTGATGGATTCAATATCGTTTTTCAACTGTCTGTCAGCTGAGATCGTTAGATGCAAGGTGCAATGAGTCACTTTCTTGGAGGATAGCATCAACCATGCTGATGGAACGCAAGTAGGGGTCTCTCAGATGATCAATGGCGAGCAGTTTAGTTTTGGAGGCGTTAAAATTTACAAGCTATATTTTGCCCCAATTAACAACGGTTTTGAGGTCGTTTTGTAAATCGGCTGCTATTTTGACCTTGTCTGACTGATCCGCCTTACTATCCAGGCAGGAATAAATGGTATTGTCGTCAGTGTAGATACCAAGCTGACATCGGGAAGGTTGTTAATGAAGATTAAAAGGGTAATTTGATTTTTAAACCCCACGCGAATTATATAATAAACATTCCCCAAACAGTTATATTTTGCTATAAATGGTATTGTCATCAGTGTAGATACCAAGCTGACATCGGGAAGGTTGTTAATGAAGATTAAAAAGGTAATTTGCTTTTTAAACCCCACGCGAATTATATAATAAACATTCCCCAAACAGTTATATTTTGCTATTAATGGTATTGTCATCAGTGTAGATACCAAGCTGACATCGCGAAGGTTGTTAATGAAGATTAAAAGGGTAATTTGCTTTTTAAACCCCATGCGAATTATATAATAAACATTCTCCAAACAGTTATATTTTGCTATAAATGGTATTGTCATCAGTGTAGATACCAAGCTGACATCGCGAAGGTTGTTAATGAAGATTAAAAGGGTAATTTGCTTTTTAAACCCCACGCGAATTATATAATAAACATTCCCCAAACAGTTATATTTTGCTATAAATGGTATTGTCATCAGTGTAGATACCAAGCTGACATCGCGAAGGTTGTTAATGAAGATTAAAAGGGTAATTTGCTTTTTAAACCCCACGCGAATTATATAATAAACATTCTCCAAACAGTTATATTTTGCTATAAATGGGATTGTCATCAGTGTAGATACCAAGCTGACATCGCGAAGGTTGTTAATGAAGATTAAAAGGGTAATTTGCTTTATAAACCCCACGCGAATTATATAATAAACATTCTCCAAACAGTTATATTTTGCTATAAATGGTATTGTCATCAGTGTAGATACCAAGCTGACATCGGGAAGGTTGTTAATGAAGATTAAAAGGGTAATTTGCTTTTTAAACCCCACGCGAATTATATAATAATCATTCCCCAAACATTTATATTTTGCTATAAATGGTATTGTCATCAGTGTAGATACCAAGCTGACATTGGGAAGGTTGTTAATGAAGATTAAAAGGGTAATTTGCTTTTTAAACCCCACGCGAATTATATAAGAAACATTCCCCAAACAGTTATATTTTGCTATAAATGGTATTGTCATCAGTGTAGATACCAAGCTGACATCGGGAAGGTTGTTAATGAAGATTAAAAGGGTCATTTGCTTTTTAAACCCCACGCGAATTATATAATAAACATTCCCCAAACAGTTATATTTTGCTATAAATGGTATTGTCATCAGTGTAGATACCAAGCTGACATCGGGAAGGTTGTTAATGAAGATTAAAAGGGTAATTTGCTTTTTAAACCCCACGCGAATTATATAATAAACATTCTCCAAACAGTTATATTTTGCTATAAATGTACATGCTTAACTCGAAAATAACAAAAAAAGATTTCGATAAAATCTACTGTTTTGGAGTTATCGATAATATAATTTTGAACTCTTTCGCTTTGGCTGCAATTACTGGCGTTCTTTGCATATATTTGCTGCGGAATTAAGATTCACTTGTCTTGATGATTGCGCATGAAATGACTCCTTCGTTGCGCAGTAATAGAGAACAGTAGGAGCAGTAAAATGGCCGTTACCGGAAATCTAATCAGCAGCGAATATATGCAAACAACGCCAGTAATGGCTGCCGTGCAGTAACGCGAATGAGTCCGATATTTTATTGTCGATAACGCCAAAACGGTGGATTGAATCAAAATGTCTTTGTTATTTTCTAATTAAACATATACATTTAAACATTAATATAACTATTCGGGAAAATTTTATTATATACTAGTGCGGGGCTTAAAAAGCAAATTACCCGATTAAATATCGAGCTCTGGCAGACAGCCGCGTTAGTACGAAAGGATGTAGACGAGTGGCCCTTAAGATGATCATTCATTTCACGTTTTCACAGGAATCGACTGGAACAGCTCAAAAACGTGCCCGGAAATACCGTAGATTTTCAGCTTGTGGGGAAAACCTGAATTCCAGAGACAGTCAAAGGATTTCGCAATGTCCAATGCTTCACTGCGCTTCATCCATTTTTATCTCTAGTACGAGAATATTTAATAAACCGTGCAAAAGGTAACTCTCCACGAAAAAAAATTTTTACACTGTATAAAAAACATTAAACAAACTCTCATTAATAACGACTTCCCTAACTACATCGTTGATGAAAAATTACACCAGCCATTAGAAATATTAACATATATTTTCAAAAGGAACGTAATACATCTTCAAAAAATCCTGAACATGTCAACCTGCTATACCGTAATCAAATGTATTCTAATTATAAAGAAGATGAAAAATCCCCAAAATTCTCGTGGGTACTAATGTATTCCCAATTCATTACAGTAAAAAAACTGAAACTAATTTTGTCCTATATTAAATATTATACAGCCAAATTAATCATGCGCAATAACTCTTCCCCGTTAGCTAGTGCTTTCGAAAAGACCAGTGTATATATGAAAAATTAATTTCAGTTGAGCTATCTGGTTTGAGGTGTGAATTTGTAAACAAGTGACTATTTAAGCTAATATTGCACGACTCTTCGGCAGAATTGAGTCACTGTCAGTCACTGTGTGTTTATCTAAATCTAAAAATAAACACGCTAAAATCCACCTTCATTCCTGCCGTGCGCTGACGGCTTAGTGGTAGAAGACGCAAATTCAGTCGGGTTTCGATCCTAGCTAGAGGCAACCGGACGTCTAGCCACACTGAAAGCTGGGAAACAGCGAAACAGTCTGTCTGTGGATGACAAATATATATATATATATATATATATATATATATATATATATATATATATATATATATATATATACTAGACTACCCGTGACCCGTTGGGTCACTGACATTTCAGGTTAAAAAGCCCTGAAGTTGATTTCACCATTTAAATATTGTCTGTTTGAAGAAAGTTGAAATAGAAAATACCGTATAAACAACTCGTATCTTTAAGTCTTATTCACCTAAAATATTTTAAAATCACATTAAGTTAAAATATATATTTTTAATATGCCAAATAATATTTTAAAATCATATTCATTTGAAAATATGTTTTAAATATGGCAAAATGTTTTTTTAGGTATTTAAAATATTATTTATATTGAAATATAAATAAACACACACGAAATCTCAGAGGTGGAAAGAGAGAAGTGAAAAAAGAGAGAGAGGTGGTAAGAGAGAGAGGTGACGAGAGACAGTTTGAATGACAGGTGACAAGAGACACGTGGAAAGAGAGACTTGGAAAGAAGCTTAAATCATTATAAACACCATTTCTTTCTCTCCCGTTCCTACACGATAATAAATGTACATCTTTCTTTCCCTCACGCATGACTTCGTGTGCACGGTGGCAAGCTCACAAAGAAGCAACCAAACTACACAGAGTTTTAGTATATATATATATAAATATATATATTCACTCATGTTTCATTAAATAATATAGATAAGTGTTGTCTATATATTTTATGTAAGTTCTTTTCATATTGTCTGATAAGTTTAATAACATTATCATTAAACAATGAAACAAAATCACAATATTGATACATATTTTTTAATCCAATCTAAGCTTTCGGCTTACATAAGCCATTATCGAAGATGACAATTACACAATATATTAAGCAATACACGAACAAGAAATTGATGATGGTCTGTTTTTGTTTACATGGATGATTTTCAAGCAATATTGTGATTTTCTTTCATTGTTTAATGATAATGTTATTAAACTTATCAGACGATATGAAATGAACTTACATAAAATATATAGACAACGCTTATTTATATTATTTAATGAAACATGTATGAATGAAAAAATGCTGCCTAAATACACACAAATATATATATATATGTATATATATATATAAATATATATATATGTATATATATATATATATATATATATATATATATATATACATATATATATATATATATATATATATATATATATATATATATATATATATCATATATCATATCTACGTTTCTTGCTAAATCAATTACGATTTAAATCAAGGAACCCCATACTTTGGGACTAGTGCCACATCTAAGTCACACTTAGAAATCACTGAACACACACACACACACACACACACACACACACACACGCATCTATCTATCTATATATCTGTCTGTCTGTTTAAAGAAAAACACCCCCACCGATATATTTATTTTCTTCTTGCTTTTCTTCTTCTCCTTCGTTTTTCACATCCTCCTCCTCCCATTCTATTACACCTAACGTTGTGCATTTGTTTATTTATTTTCAAGAAATAATATAGCGAAAAAAAATAAAGCGTTAAGAAGTCATTTGATAAAAATTGTCTGACGATACCGTAAAGTTGAAACCAAGATACCGGATTCAACTGATTTCCTGATTTTTAAAGTTATATATATATATATATATATATAGATAGATAGATAGATAGATAGATAGATAGATAGATAGATAGATAGATAGATAAGATGAAGAGAAGAGACACGTCTGAAAACACAGAAAAAAAAAGACATGCAAGAAAGGAAGAACATGCAAGAATAGTTTCGTACAATCTACCAATTATTAGTATTAGATTATCAAACTATTAATTTGATAGTGTTGACGTCCTTACTTTTTTCACTGTATGAAAATACATTGATTCAAAATCTGCTTTCCCACGTAGGATTATTATATCAGCAGATGTCTATTACATTACATTCAGTTTAACCAGTGGGAACTTATGCATGAAATATCTTGATAAGAAAAGCCGCTAACCCTAACAAACGAGAAATCAATTATTAATATGCTTGCTCATATAAATATAACATGAAAACTGCAACACTATCGTTTCCTTAAATATACATCTTCATTATATTAAAAAAACTTTTAAAATTATCTACCATTATATATATTTGTGTATTTAGGCAGCAATCCTTCTTTCATGCACATTTCATTGACTACGAAAGAAAAGGTGCTTTTATTTAGTTTTTTATACAATTTATCATGCGATCTAATATTTTTTTTCTTTTCGGATGATAAATTATATAAAAACTGTCCGAATGTTCTTTTTATCCGGCTATACATTTAACAATTTTCAAGGATTAAATATTTTAATTGTTAAATAAGAAATAGTTTGTTGTATGTATGTATTTATGTTTTCATTTTTCAAAAAAAAAGGCTAAATATAATGGAAGACTTATTAACAAAAACAAAAAAAACAACACTTAATAATATTAACTATGAATATGGACACACTATCTTGACCGTCTTTTCAAAAGTGCAAACATTTTATCAAACATACATACAACAAACTATTCCTTATTTAACAGTTAAACGATTTAATCCTTGTAAATGGCTAAATGTATAGCCGAAAGCGCTCGGATAAAAAGAACATTTGGACAGTTTTTATATAATTTATCATCCGAAAAGAAAAAATTATTAGATCGCATGAGAAATTGTATAAAAAAATAAATAAAAACACTTTGTCTGTCGTATTCAATGAAAGGTGCATTATATATATATATATATATATATATATATATATATATATATATATATATATATATATATATATATATATATATATATATATATATATATATATAATGGTAGATTCTTTGTTTCATGTTTAGCATTGTGTTTCCGGTTCCTTCTAAAATCTTTTTCCTTTTTCTCTTTCCCTTCCAGTAGCTACTTTGCGTCTAGGTGGTTTTATCACCTTGCTTGGGGTGAATTTGATAAAGAAAAAAAAGAAAAAATAATAAAGAAATTAGAATCTAGTACCAAAACCAAATCCAGGATTCCATTCAAAGAATTACTTCTTTTGTGTCTGTTGGGATATAAGATATGTCATCAATTACCAGTTCGTAGAACACGGAAAGGTATCTCTCCAGACTTTTATTTGTTGCAACCTGATCGCATAAACGAAGCTTTATATTCAAAAGATTCATCCTTTCGTTTTATACTCTGGAATAGGCATGGGCGATCTTTTCCAAGACAGAGTTCATCATAAGCTGGGGCACACTACTAAAAAGGTAATTTCTCATTAAAGTTACCGCAGACATTTTCAGAACAAAAGATTACACGCATAAGCATCTGCCTTAGAAATAACGAAAAGTCGATTCCTTCTATAAAGAAATGACGTCTTCGCATAATAATATCACTGATGACAGATTGATTAACACACGCTGTTATGTGTGATTTCTTTCCAATTTATCCATTTGACTATGCAAAAACATTCTTTAAAAAGAAGTATATTTATTCTCTAGAGAAAAAAATAATTATCAATAACGTTTTCTGTTTTTGAAGCAAAAGGTATTTACACTCATGATCTTCCTTAGTGAAAATTGTTTAAAATGCTCTAAAGCTACCTTCACCGAAAAGTTGAAATATTCAAGAACTATTGTACTTAATCATTGTTTATGTATGTTGTTATCTACGGGAACGTGTGAGTGAACAAGTGAGAACGAAATGAAACAAACTAATAACGGTATATTCGTGAAATTATAGGTGACATTCAGAATGCCAATAGGGTCGAATGTGGCCCGCACACCGCAGTTTGCCCGTGATGAAAACATGACAATATAACAGCGCACTCTGCAAAACAAAACAAAACATTCAGAATAAAATAACATAGAATTTATTCCATAACTTTTCTTACCCTCCAGGTTTAGAACCATTAGATTCTCATTTCTTTTAGTCACTAATATATTTCATAAGTAACAGACACAATAAGTAATTCTAATTTTTAATTATTACAACCGAAGCAAAGTAATAAGTCCACTAAGACGCAGAGTCTTACTGAGAGTGAAAGAGAATGAGAAGAGTTTTACTGGGGAGAAAGAACAATAAAAGAACAGGTTTCAAAAGATTGGGTTGACGTTGTGTATAATCTTTAGAAGATTGTAGGTGGCAGGAAATCAAAAAAATCGGAAACAGGTTCCATATGTGAGAAGTGTAAGAAAATAAACTATTAGAATATAAGGTTTTTTAAAGACATTTTTATGTTTAACATTCTTTTTATAGACACAAGTATTTAAGTAAATGCTCTGTTTATAACAAACAGTATTAAATAACATCTACCGGCCTGAATATCCGAGACATTTTCATGGAAAATATTCGTTCTTTGACAGGATTCGAACCTGTATCCTATACGGAACCGTCATATAGCCTGACGTGCCTTACCGCTCGGCCACAAAGGATCGTACGGTTGGAAAGGTCGAATTTACTGCTTATAAACTTCAATCTTCCATGAATCTCTCACGTACATTCATAACTGCTCATGGCGTATCAAATGTAAACAAATGACGTCACACATTATGAAATGGACAAAGTCCGACAATTATTTAAAGACATTTTTATGTTTAACATTCTTTTTATAGATAAAAGTATTTAAGTAAATGCTCTGTTTATAACAAACCGTATTAAATAACATTTACCGGCCTGAATGTCCGATAAATTTTCATATAAGGTTACATGTAACTATTTCAACCATTAAAATAACGTGACCTACTTGTGGTAGTAAGCTGAAAATTCATGCCGTTTTCTACCAAGTAGGGGAGCTCATTAGAACAGCTGCAATAAAATTACATATATAAAAGACAGAGAAAAACCACATCACGGCGGTGAGAATATGACTGAAAACGAGATGCCTGGTCAGGACCGATAGCATCACAGATCACTACTTTAATTTTTTTTCGAAGACCTCGAGATATATAACAGCGGCACTAGACCAGATATGAGGGCAATATTCAATATAGGTACCTCTATGAAAATGCTAAAATCAACATACCGTGATGAAAACCAAGCCTAATGAAATCTTAGCGCTATCGTGAAAATCCTTATGTTATTATGAAGAGGCAGGATCAAAGTATTTCTGAATATTTAATTATTTTTTTACTTATAATTAGAACATTCGAAATTTGGATTAAAAAATAGTTTTTCTTGCCTCAGCGGTTGTACTAACTTTTAACGTGGCAAATGTTCTCTTTTTTCCGGTGACAGATACATTCATTTCGAAAAAATCTTGCAAAAATCATATAATTGTTGAAATTTAATCAAATTTTCACAAACGAATGAAATTATTTTATTCGAAAATCTTGGTAAAAATATATTTTTATTTTTATTTTATATGTGTTTCTCACCCATAATTAATTTTATGAAAGCTTGAGAGATTCATCGAGATTATTTTTAGTGACTATATAAGTTAAACTCATTTTCTTTTTAGAATTTAAATCACTTATTATTTGCAAAATCGGACCCGGTCATACTGAAAATTTGTTCTGAATGGAAACATAAAAAACGCAATAAAACAAAAACATTATTCAATTACAGAATCTTTTAGTTGCTTTTATGAATAATATATTTTAAAGAAATTAATATCTGAAGAAAAAAATTAACAAGATTTGTTTTCATTTTTTACAATTTAAAATTGAATAAATTGTAAAGATTTTGAATCTTTTAAAGTTCAATTTCGATGGGATAATTCTTAGGGAATATTGTTATTAAACAAAACTACATTGACTAATCATATATTTTAAAGCTTCTTACAATATGAAGACACCGACTATATTTGAAAGAAATTCGATTACTTTTTATATATGTATATCGATGCAAAATGTCTGAAGTATGAATGTACAAACCGAAAAATCTATTCTTAAAAGAAAATGCAAGTCTATTCCAATCAATATAATTTCTGACTGAAATAATTTACTTACCGGGTGAAGTAAATCTAATCCTTTAGCATTCATTTAAAGCTAAACTGAAAGCTTTCAGGAAAGCATTTTTCATTTTTTAAAATTCATATTAAAATTACGTCTACCCATTTCGTGGAGGTATCTATATATAATGTCCAAGATGGTTTCTGAGAAGAAAGATTGTTTGGCATGACACAGTGAAATAAACTTTCTTCACAACAGATTCAATATAATCACTTTGCTTCATGTCAGTATAAAACGTGAGTCAAAAAAATTGCAAATAGTTGCTCTCCTAAAGGTTTACATTTGACATGCTGATGGAGCACAAAAATGGTTCTTATGATGATTAAAGGATATTTTTATTGTTTTGGAGATCTTTAAATTTAAAAGCAATTTCTTGCCCCAGCTAACAAATGTCACGGCAAATAAAACATGGAACAATATTTCTGTTCTGCGTAAAGTTCAGATTTCATAAGACGTGGAATTAAAATGTTTTCTTCCTGTGAGATCGAAGTCGTTAGAACTAAAAGTAGTTACATTTTTGATAAATAAAATTAAAAGAAATTAAACTTACATTTGATTTTATATCGTTTTTGGTAAGTGAAATATTTACTTAATGTGGGTAAAACAGTATTACTTAACAAAAAAACACATAATAATATTTAAATAAATTTTAACTTATATTTAATGTTATATACTCTCTGTTACAACAAAGTCTTTGTGATCACTATGGAGTTCCTTTGTCTGCTACATCCTAGTTCTCTTTGGGAAGCTGAACGTATAGACCATTCCAAATGTCAAGCTTCCTAAAGAATTCTAGAAGGCAACCAAAAGAAATTCTATCAGGCAGACACCACATCAGTTCTTGATAATTATTGCGAAAGGTGAAAGTACTTGATAAAAAATAACAACGTATGAATTCCTGACAGTTTATCCAGAACTTCGAGCACAATTCTCCACAACTTATGCGAAAATTGGAAAATACAATTAAAAATTAGGCAGACAGAGCTTGTCGGTTCTTTTTAATCAAATTTCTTTCAATGAATACTTAGTAACTAAATATACCTTATATATATATATATATATATATATATATATATATATATATATATATATATATATATATATATATATAAAGAGAGAGAGAGAGAGAGAGAGAGAGGGAATTGTAAGACAAAATGGATAAAGTTTATTTATGAAGCGTTTCATCTATTACGACGAATGAAACGGATAGAACGAGTTACAAATAAACTTTTTCCATTTTGTTTTACAATTTCCTAAATACTGTTCTTGATATATAAAAATATATATCGTTATCACACACAAGCACGCACACACACATACACACACACACACATATATATATATCATTTTACTTTAATATCTATACTTGGGCTGTGTGAAAAAAAAGACACTGATGATACAATTTGTATATAAAAATATTGAACAAACGGATTTAGGCAAAAAAAATTCGATAAAAAAGAAGAGACTAAAACATCGGTTGGAAATAATCAATCAGCTCCGCAATGTCTAGCAAAATAAAAAAAACATCGACAGAATAATTGAAGAGAAAAAGTAAAAATGCTCAATACACTGAGTAGAGAAAAAAACTAAAAAAAAAAAAACCTGGTGAGTTTCGTAAACTACCTAACTATGTTTCTCCTAATGGATCATCAGGGTAATAATGGCCACTATTACTTTGATGATCCGTTAGGATCTAAAATAGGTAGGTAGGTTTTGGTTTACTAGGTTTTATATATATTCGATTCTCCCGTCGTGTTCGACGTATGAGGGTCAAGCAGCTCAACTCCCAGGAACCGAGAGCCAGACACCAGCACATGTGATTTAATTACGGTGAAGTCTTTGTGCAGAACCATCCACACTTTTTGAAGTGCCGAATATAGTCATCTGGTGCCACAAGGTCCCCATACGTCCCTCTGCAGGTTTTGAATTCAGAGTTGTCCTTCTCCTAGAGCAGTTGCCGTCCATGGCTATAGAACCGTCTGTTCTGCTATTTACCCAAACGAAGATATCGATCGTATTTTTTATCAACACTGGTGTGGACTGAGTTCCTCTCAAAAATCGAAATTTAACTGTGAAAGATAAAAAAAACAATAACAAACCAAAAATAGCCAGTCAGAAAACAAATACAGAATTTATTCATTTCAATATTTCACTCAGACGAAAAGCACGAGACTGGATCAAGACAGAGGGGAAGGTATTTGTCTGAAAAGGAAGAAATTTTATAAAATTAAACCCAAATATTAAATTTATGATATTAATTTGGGGATATATGATGAATGAAATATTAAATGTTAAATTAAAATGAAAGAAGGAATAAAAGGGGTTTAAAAATAAATTTAAAATATATAGATAAAAGGTTGTAAGGGAATAATTGAAAAAGCGTTGGTGAGAAGTTAGAGTAGGGGAAAGTTTATAAATTATAATTAATTTAGGTAGAGGCTACAGAGGGGGATATAGAAATTAGAATTAGATATACGTTCGACATTTGAAGATTTCAAGAAGACTGAATAGTATCGAAATATAGTAGCTAATTAAGTTAAACCTATATTATGGAAATTTGATTTTGTTTTTATGTCGATATTTAAAAAAAATTAATTTATTCCTCTGATTTAATACTTGGCTTTGATTATTGTATTTCATTAGTCTAATTTTCTTTTAAATATAAGTCACATCTATCTCTAAGACTATTAGGAGTTTAAGAAATTTCTGTGGGACAAACCTGGTATTCAACCCTCATGTAATTGTAGGTCTAAAGAAAATTGTTCAATAGAAGGCAAATGTAAATCTACCAAGGTTATATATTAGTAGATCATTTCTCCCAAATGATATGAAAAAATAATGTTTACATTGGAATTTCTACGGGGAAATGGAAACAAAGATTTTATACCCATAGACACAAATTTTCTGACCCTCAAGTAAAACACCAGACAGATCTTCCAAAGAAATTTTGGGAGTTGAAGGAGAAAGGTTTGAGCCCACAGATAATTCGGAAGATTATAAGTTCCGCACATTCTCCTAATAGTCTTAAAGATAATCTCTACAGATATATTCTGAGATTAATACACACACACACACACACACACACACACACACACACACACACACACACACACACATACATATATATATATATATATATATATATATATATATATATATATATATATTGTTTTTTTTATACAGATACAGTTTATATAAATAAATGGTCTGTTTTTAATTAAACATCATTAGTTACATATTCCGGCCTGAAAGTTCGAGAAATTCGATCCTATATTCCAATACGGAAACCGTCGTTTGAACCGACGTGCTATACCATTCATCTACAGTGAAACGTCTGTTTAGCAATGTCTAAATTACTGCTTATAAACACATAATCTTCGATGATGTTTCTCGATCAACCATATCTTCATAGGAAGCGTATCTTAACGTAAACAATGACAACATATAATGAAATGGATTAAATCCGAAAATTATTTAATATTTGTGTTCATAGGTTATTTTTATAGAGACAACTTATTTAAGTAAATGCTCTCTTTTTAATTAAGCAGTATTAATAACATATATCGGCATGAATGTTCGAGAAATTTCATAGAAAATATCCGTTCTCCAAAGCTTTATTACTATACTATACTTTATTACTATACATATACACACACACACACACACACACACACACACACACACACACACACACATATACATATATATATATATATATATATATATATATATATATATATATATATATATATATATATATATATCCAAGTTATGTTTTTTAACATGTTATAGCATGTTTTAGCATGTTATACCATGCATATATTTAAATTTCAAACATATATATAAATATATATATATAATAGTGGACAACATATATATATTCATAATTCAAAAAGAAAAGAAAAAAAAATATATATATATATATATATATATGTATGTATGTATGTATAGGGAGAGAGAGAGAGAGAGAGTGAGAGAGAGAGAGAGATGTTTTACATACCAACTTTACAAAACTCCAGCTGCATTTCACCTTTCTTTCAGACTCTTCTCTGTTTATTTCAGTTCAAGAATTTCTCAAACTCAGGTTACTCTCCTTTTCAAGGGAAACCGTGGTATGGAGGTAGAAGCCATGGCATGGTGTAAAGACGAAAACATACTATCCACGCTCCATGAAAATTTCCCATGTAAACAAGATTGTCGATTCAGAATCGGAATTATGCCCCAGTCTAGATGGCAACCACGGCGAGTCTTTTTCTAACCAAACATATCGCTACTTGTAACTTACAAGCATGTCGCCGATATTTTTTTTCTTATACGATTTTATTTGTAATCGATACCGTAGCTAATTACAAACAAATGAATTAAACTTATAAGTTTCTTGTAATAACCTACATTTATATAAGTCGAAAAACTAGATTCAATTTGTTATCTTAAGATGTGGTTAATTATATTATTTCGCAGAAATCACGGAATAAACAGCGTGCTATTTTCCGACCGAGGAAAAGAAGATAAATTATTCAATTAGATTAAAGATGGTGGGAATTTAAACAGTTAAGTGTACTTGTTCGGAATCAACTACTCATAATTAGGTATCTACCATTATTAGAATCTACTTATGTTAGTTAAAGTACATCGCGAAATGCACTTAGAAGAAATGTGTTTTGAATCGGAAATGTTTTCGAGAAAATAACCGTTAGAAAATTTAGCGTTTCCCATAACTACGAAATTCATCAATGGAGATTAAAATCCTTTGTCATTTCTACCAATATTTTCATGGTAACTCTTCTGATGAGAATCTTTTTACACTTATGCGTTGACTACATGAATTTAAGAGTGATATTAGATTCGCAACTAGGACCCACATTGTTATGTTTAAAACAGCTAGATCCAACCGCCACTTCTGTTCAAACATTTTCTTTTCTCTCACTTCTCACCTGTAGAAATCAGTTACGAAATCTATCTTCCTTGTTACCTACAATCTTCAAAGTCTTAAATGAAACGCCAGCCGCCTTCTTCTATATTCATGAAAACGCTTTCTTTATTGTCTCTTCCTCAACCCACCCCACTAAATTCTTCTCATTTTCTTTTCATCCCAGTACCCTTTTGCGTCCGAGTGGCTTGAATCTTGATTATTGTTTCAATTTTTATTTTGATTGTTCTAGGTTCCCTGGTGATACAATTCATAACATATGCTTCGTATCATTCGATATTATTTCCATTTCAATTGTGATTGTTCTAGGATACCGGGTGATACAATTCCTAACATATGCTTCATATCATTCGATATTATTTCCATTTCAATTGTGATTGTTCCAGGATACCGGGTGATACAATTCATAACATATGCTTCATATCATTCGATATTATTTCCATTTCAATTGTGATTGTTCAAGGATACCGGGTGATACAATTCATAACATATGCTTCATATCATTCGATATTATTTCCATTTCAATTGTGATTGTTCCAGGATACCGGGTGATACAATTCATAACATATGCTTAATATCATTCGATATTATTTCCATTTCAATTGTGATTGTTCCAGGATACCGGGTGATACAATTCATAACATATGCTTCGTATCATTCGATATTATTTCCATTTCAATTGTGATTGTTCCAGGATACCGGGTGATACAATTCATAACATATGCTTCGTATCATTCGATATTATTTCCATTTCAATTGTGATTGTTCCAGGATACCGGGTGATACAATTCATAACATATGCTTCGTATCATTCGATATTATTTCCATTTCAATTGTGATTGTTCCAGGATACCGGGTGATACAATTCATAACATATGCTTCATATCATTCGATATTATTTCCATTTCAATTGTGATTGTTCCAGGATACCGGGTGATACAATTCATAACATATGCTTCGTATCATTCGATATTATTTCCATTTCAATTGTGATTGTTCCAGGACCCCGGGTGATACAATTCATAACATATGCTTCGTATCATTCGATATTATTTCCATTTCAATTGTGATTGTTCCAGGATACCGGGTGATACAATTCATAACATATGCTTCATATCATTCGATATTATTTCCATTTCAATTGTGATTGTTCCAGGATACCGGGTGATACAATTCATAACATATGCTTCGTATCATTCGATATTGTTTCCATTTCAATTGTGATTATTCCAGGATACCGGGTGATACAATTCATAACATATGCTTCGTATCATTCGATATTATTTCCATTTCAATTGTGATTGTTCCAGGATACCGGGTGATACAATTCATAACATATGCTTCGTATCATTCGATATTATTTCCATTTCAATTGTGATTGTTCCAGGATACCGGGTGATACAATTCATAACATATGCTTCATATCATTCGATATTATTTCCATTTCAATTGTGATTGTTCCAGGATACCTGGTGATACAATTCATAACATATGCTTCGTATCATTCGATATTATTTCCATTTCAATTGTGATTGTTCTAGGATACCGGGTGATACAATTCATAACATATGCTTCATATCATTCGATGTTATTTCCATTTCAATTGTGATTGTTCCAGGATACTGGGTGATACAATTCATAACATATGCTTCGTATCATTCGATATTATTTCCATTTCAATTGTGATTGTTCTAGGATACCGGGTGATACAATTCATAACATATGCTTCGTATCATTCGATATTATTTCCATTTCAATTGTGATTGTTCCAGGATACCGGGTGATACAATTCATAACATATGCTTCGTATCATTCGATATTACTTCCATTTCAATTGTGATTGTTCCAGGATACCGGGTGATACAATTCATAACATATGCTTCGTATCATTCGATATTATTTCCATTTCAATTGTGATTGTTCCAGGATACCGGGTGATACAATTCATAACATATGCTTCGTATCATTCGATATTATTTCCATTTCAATTGTGATTGTTCCAGGATACCGGGTGATACAATTCATAACATATGCTTCGTATCATTCGATATTATTTCCATTTCAATTGTGATTGTTCCAGGATACCGGGTGATACAATTCATAACATACGCTTCGTATCATTCGATATTATTTCCATTTCAATTGTGATTGTTCTGGGATACCTGGTGATATCCTTTATAACATATGCTTCGCATCATTCGATATAATTTCCATTTCTTTTTTAGATTGTTCTAGGATCCCTGGTGATATAATTCATAAGATATTCTTCGTATCATTCTGTAATATTTCCCTTTAGATGATATATATATATATCGTTACTTTATATATTTGACATCACAAATCCTTGACTTAGCATTCATACATATTTTTTTACGTGAACTTACAATAACTAGGATTTCTTTTGCAACACACTGACGACTGTTGAATTCACAATATTTAATATTGGTGAAGTTATCGCTAACATTTCTGGTCGAGATTTAAAACCTCTTCTTGCCGTTCAATTTCGCAAACAAATCGATGAAATGTGAATAAGTTGAAAAATCCTTTATAACATATTCTTCGTATCATTCCATATATCATAAAGGATATCACCAGGGATCCTAGAAAAACAAAAAAGAAATGGAAATAATATTTAATGATACGAAGAAAAGAATTTGACAAAAATTCTACTCCGCGATTTAAAAATTTCTTTAATTTAATTTAATTCAATTTAATTTTATACGACTTCATGGTAACCAATATTTTTTAAGAAAATTTACTTTATACATAATAAGAGCGAATAATAAATTCTTAGCATTTCTTTCTCTTGGGCATGAAACGTGCAACTGGCACAATTCCTCGCATTAATAGTCAAGCATTTTCCCAGTGAAAGTAAACTAAGTATTATTTTCAATAAAAATACACTAAAATTAAATTACAGATCTACTGAAAACGTAGAAAAAATTATTAAGTAACATAATGTTAATATCTTAAATAGACACTTATATCAGAACGAAAACATTTTAGACAATGGAAAAATAATAATAAAAACTGATGAGAATAAACAAAAATTATGTAACCGTAGAAACCCTCATAACTCTCCTCTACAAAATAAATGTCGCACGGAATCATTAGTATACCAATGCAATATATCTTCTATTGAAAATCCTGAAAACATAAATCTATATATAGGTTGCACAAGCATGAGTTCAAAAAAAGGTTCAACCAACATCAAAGTTCATTTAGTATAAATAAATATAAAAATCAAACATCTCTCTCAAAGTACTTCTGGCAACTAAAATAATCTAATAAAACACTGAGAGTAAAATGGAAGTTAATAAGAAAGGCTAGAGTATGTAGGTCATTAAATGACACATGTGCTTTGTGCATGCATGAGAAACTATATATTACTAAGTTTATAAAAAATAAAAATTTACTGAATCAGAGAAATTAAATACCTATTTTGTGCCGTCATTGTCAAAAATTTTCCTTAAACAATATTTAAAAATAAAATTACATAGTGCGACCTGGTAATATACATACTTATATTTGATGTGAAAAAATAATTTTATATACGGTAAATAATTACTTGTTTTATAAAAAAATATAGTCTATTAAAATTAACAGTGAAAATATTTTAAAATTGTTTTTTTTATATTGTAGTTAAATAAAACGAATTCTTATCTAAACAACTTTTATAATTGTAGTTAAACAGAGCGTATTCTAACCTTAACACCTCTCTCAAAGTACTTCAAGCACTTAAAAGAATCCAATAAAACACCTACAGTAAAATGAAATTAATATAAATAGCTAGAATATGTAGGCAATTAAATAACCAATGTCGTTTGTACATACATGAGAAACTATATATTACTAAGTTTATAAAAAATAAAAGTTTACTGAATCAGAGAAATAAATTAGCTATTTTTTGCCGTCATTGTCATAAATTTTACTTAAATAATATTTAAATATAAAATAAAAAAAATGTGACCTGGTAATATACATACTTATACTTGATATGAAAAAATAATTTTACTTACTGTAAGTAATTCTAATACATTTACTTGTTTTAAAAAGAAATATAGTCTATTAAAAATTAAAAGGGAAAATATTTTAAAATTGTAGGTAAAGAAAACGTATTCTAACCTAAACATCCAAAAAAATCTTTTAGTATACAAATAGGAAAAATGCCGTAAGTATTTTTACCGTTAACAATAAAATTTAAAAAAAAACAGACGACATGCATTTAACTGATGTCAGAATTCGTTGAAAAATAGATCCCTACCCTACCTAAAAATAACCCTTTTTTCGAACGTAACTAATAACTGATACAACAAAAGTTAATAAAAATGAACCCGCTACCACCCCTTGTCTGGAAGAGTGGATTCCTCTGTATCCTTGGAAACAGTGAATTATGAATTTTTGCCGTGCCTTTAAAACTCAGTAAATTTTAAAATAAGTTACTCCAAAATTCGCATGAGGATGAGATGGAACTAATGTTTTTAATTTAATTACAAAATTAAATTCGAAGCTTTTAGCTTGCATTTTTGAAACATGGTTATTACTGCGTAGCCAGAAGACATATTTTAAATCATTTAATTTATAATATTAAAGCTCTGTAAATTTACATTGAACACTAATTTGTAAAAATAAAAATATCTATAAGAACACCGAATTATATATCTTACTTTTCTTTCTTTATATATATATATATATATATATATATATACATATATATATATATATATATATATATATATATATATATATATATATATATATATATATATATATATATATATATATATATTTCCTCCCCTGCATTTCTCTATATATATCCATCTTCTCTTCCCCCATGAAATAATATTTTGAAATGTCTATCTTCTCTTATTTTTGATACTTTTTTTTTCTCTATCTTCACACCATTTTCTTTTTGCTGTGTTCCTGTTTGTATATATTCACTCTCTTTTACTTGTCATGTTCGGGTAAAAGGAAGAATATTTTAGGTTAACCCGTCGGCAGACGGCTTAACATTTTCCTTCTCTTGCTCTCTCTTCCCTACCCCCGTGTCTTCCCTCTCTATTTCTCTCTCTCTCTCTCTCTACACACACACACATATATATACACACACATATATATATATATATATATATATATATATATATATATATATATATATATATATAGATATATATATAGAGAGAGATTTATATATATATATATGTTCCCCCTTAAAGAAAACTTATTTGAAAATCTCTATCTTCCCCTCTTATTTTTGAAACTCCTTTCTTTTACTCTATCTTCTACATCTTTTTTTTCTGTTTTTTTTTCTTTTTTGCTTGTGTCTTGATAAATTTAAAATCCATTTATTGTTGTAAAATTGTTGTTCGGAAGAGATATGCGTTTGATCCTGTGAAATAATTATTACGAATGGATTTCTAAGGATTCCGCTTTGATCATTATATATATATATATATATATATATATATATATATATATATATATATATATATATATATATATATATATATATATATGTGTGGGGGGGTGCGTGTGTGCGCACGCGCCTGCGTGTGCCCGTCCGTCTATATTTTTATATATTTGTGTATACATAAATATATCGATATATTCACACACACAAACACACACCGACATATATATATATATATATATGTATATTAGGTATACATATATCTAAATGCAAAACCAATATAAATAAAAGAATGACAACAGGAAATCCTTTTAAAGCAACATGTTTCGTACCTTGAGGAACTTTTAATGTAGGAAATTTATTTTACCTGCATTTACAGACAAATGTTTGCGAAAATGCACAAATTTATAAGCATAGGGTAATTTTTCATAACTTTGCATTTTCCCCTTACATCCACACACACACACACACATGCGCATGTAGATAGATAGATAGATAGATAGATAGATAGATAGATAGATAGATAGATACGAACAGACTAATGTAGATAGATAGATAGATAGATAGATAGATGAAAAACACGCAAATAGATAGATACATAGATAAGAACAGCCTAAGATATATAGATAGATATATCGATAGATAAAGAACAGACTAAGATAGAGAAAGACAGATATATAGCTCGATTGATAGATGTATATATATATAGATAGATATGTATGAACAGATTAACATAGATAGATAGATAGATAGATAGATAGATAGATAGATAGATAGATAGATAGATAAAAACAGAATCAGGTAGATAGAGAGATAGCTAGACATATAGATCGCTTGATAGATATTGATAGATATGTATGAACAGATTAACACGGATAGATAGATCAAGAACAGACTAAGATATCGAGATAGACGGAAAAACTGATTGATCGATTGCCATATAAATCTGTATGAACAGATTAACATAGATAGATAGATAGATAGATAGATAGATAGATAGATAGATAGATAGATAGATAGAATAAAATATATCTTGACAGAAATATAGTTATCGCTAGCAATAGAGCGACATGCACAGAGTATTGAGATATTGATTGTATCAGAGACAATCGGTTAAAACTTATAACAATTTATAGCGAAGCGTGAGTTGCAAAATATGTAAAAAAAAAACATTTTGCTGGATTTAATTAAGTTTGAATTGAACAGCGTCGAATATGGCCTCAAAGAATAATACGCAGAATTTCCTCTCTGGGGAAACATTTGCGAAAACAACTTTATTTCCATCTCAAATTTGATGCAGCCTCTATTTACACTACTTTCCTTTTGTACATTAATTACATATTGTATGTATGCATTAACATATGCAGATATGTTTACCAGCGTATCTGAGTTAATGCATCCTCTCTCTCTCTCTCCCCCCTCCCTCTCTCTACATATAAATACACACATATATAAAATTATGTAAAAAGTTCCAAATTTAATGGCAACTTTATGTAAGTGTTATTCCATATTTTTATAAAGTTACTATAAGCACTTTCTGTAAGTCTAAAGATTCTTTTTATATTTTTCATACCAAACATGAAAAAAAAAATAAAGATCCCCTAAACATAAAAGTACATCAATAAATTGACTTTATTAGCAATGTGTCATTTAGTCAAAACATCTTAGTGTTGCATATACTCCGTTCAATAAATTAATGGTAAGTTGTTGATTTGGAATGCGATCTGTGCAGATATATTTTCGGCCGGTAATTTGATCAGGTCCGCGGTTGAACCGTGGTTCGTCGCCTGAGACGCAGAGATAAAAAAAAAAATAGCTAAATATTCTTCTCTTGCTGATAGATTATTTTTTTCTCCTGTGGCAGTGGAGACTTCAGGGGTTATTGGCCCTCGTTCGAAGAACGTTGAAGATAGGTTAGTTACAGATGTACACGAATGACAAATGTAACCTAGTCTACATGGCAACAAACACCATCTACCGTAAAATTTCTTTAAACTTAATAACTCAATAAAGAAAGCTTTGCGGACATATGTTTATATGAACTTTTGTCCTTGTTTAGGTGTGAGGAACCCGCCCCCAAATGTTGTAAAAGTATTTTGGATACATCCTTTATATCTAGCATTTGTCCATGCACATGATATTACCGTCATAGCTAGTCTGAGACTTCTGTTATATATTTAGAGATTCTCCATAAAATTTGCAATATTATAATCTTGCTGATACATTTTTTTACTCCTGTGGCAGTGGAGACTTCTGGGGTTATTGGCCCTCTTTCAATGGCGTTCCTTCGGTGTATTGGCGCGATTGCATCTCGATTAAGGAACGAGCCTCGCGAAACGGAGTGGCTCTAGCAGCGTGTCTCACTGGCGACGGTGCGAGGGAAAGCTTTCTCCATCATAGCGGCTGGCAGAGGATAGAAAAAATTGTTCATAGTTACGTTGTTCTGGAATTGTCATCACTGGTCGAGTGAACTTGCTTTGTTTCAATGACTTTTGTTTTGTTATATATATAATAGTTACTTTGTTCAATAAATACGTTTGCTTTAAAAAAATAAAATTAACTGGCACAAGCTCAGGGATGTTGGAATATTTATTTTGAGGGATATACTTTCCTGCAACCATCACATTTTTTTCATCAGTTCACCGCAAGCAAGGCAATAAAACCGCTAAAACGCAAGTGGTTTCTAAGTGTGAAAGAATATGACAAAAAAGAAAATCATTATTAAAGAGAAAGAACAATAAAAGAAAAATTTAAAAAGACAGAATAAAACGAATGGTACTGCATTTAAATAGAAACCGGAAGTGTACTCTCCAAGTATAAATTGCAATAGAATAAATTTTAGCACATATATTATTTTTATATCTAGCCATGTGAAATGATGAGAACTTGCAGCCAATCTCGTACCGCGGTAAAATTCATAAATTATAGGTACCATGGAAGAAATTTTATCAGTATAATTACCAAGAGAATCTTTATAAAAAAGGCACATGTAAGTTACATTACAGTTGCAGGAAAGTGATTGAAGCCGAGATGCCAGTCCACAACCAATAACATTGCGTATTCTTTTTGGATTTTTTCAAGACTCGCTAAATACAAAGCAGGAGCAGTAGAAAATATGTGGCAACAATATTAAAAATATTAACGGATGTTAGGCATATAAATACACATTATGAAATGGACAAAGTCCAACAATTATTTTAAGATATTTTTAATGTTAATACGTTCTTTTTAGGCCGGCAAATGTCGTTAATACTGTTTATTATAAACAGAGCATTTACTTAAATATTTTTATTTATAAAAAGAACGTATGAACATAAAAAAGTCCTAAAACATAAATACGTCCGATAGATTCTGATGACAAAAATTTTATAGCCCGATACAGTGAACCGACCTTCCTAGCATTAAACTTAGCAGATCCTTCAATATTTTTTCCACTTCATATCAGAGGAAAATATTAGCCTGCAAAGTCGCATTGAGTCACTCTCCTGAAGGTTAGCATCAACCATGTTGATGGAAGTCAAAAAGAGTCTTCTTAGATTATCGATAGAGAGCAGTTCCATTTAGGGGGGCGTTAAAAATAAGAAGCAATTCTTTGTCCGAGTTAACACGTCCTTTTTTTTAGATCAGTTGTCAATTTTGCCTTTTCGAACTGATCAGACCTATTACTGAGGCAGGAGTAAATAGTTGTGTCGTCATAAGCATAGATTCCGTGTTGAGAACGGATGCCATCAGGAAGGTCGTTGATGAAAACAAGGAACGACGTAAATCCAAGAATAGATACATTGGGGGGACATCTACATTAATGCAGAACGATCTAGAAGAGTGGCCAATCAGAATAACTTTCCCTTCGCGATTTGATAAGAAAGACTCAAAGATTCGTCCAGAATTACCATAACCTTTCAATTTGTGAATAAGACCGGTATGCCAAACACTCTCAAATCTTTACGAGATGTCGAAATCTTTAGTCCAATCTTCGCCGTTCTTATCTAAAACTTGATTTACTCTTTCTGCAATAATAGTTAGTACATCACCAGTTAACCTAGAGAAACGATAGTCGTATTGCTTAAGTGAAAGAAGACACTGCGATGTGAGACGCTTGACAAATTCTGAGTTGAAACTTCAATCAATTAATATTAGATTTTGCTGTGTATTGCGGCGCCAATCGACATTTCCTTAGGCACCGCATGGTAGGGTTCAGGAATTAGAGAGTTTGAACCAAGCTTTCAGGAAAATAAGACCTGCTCTAGTGAATCGAAAACGGGTGATGTTTCATTTGGACAATGCACGACCACACACAGCAAGAATCACGTCACAAAAGATCGAAGAACTTGGTAGGGAGAAAATTCCTCATCCACCTTATTCTCCCGACCTTGCCCGTTCAGACTACTATTAAATGTAACATTTGGTCACTTGTTTTCTTTATTCAAAATTCGGACAGAACTTATGGGATGACCTGATAATAGTATAGGATTGGTGCATACGGAATAAATTTCAATAAACAAAAAATAATATTCTTAAAAAATTGCTCAATACAGAGTAGAGAGAATATAATTAGTTATTCTAAAATTATAACATAAATATGTTATAAATCCACTACAAAAATAACCATTTCGTTTAAAATCTTCCGATGTCTTATTAAGTGATGGAGTTGAATGTTCAACACCATCACTTGATAAGACGCCAGAAGTGTTGAAAAAAAAATTGATATTTTTTTTAGTCATTTTATAACATATTTATGTTATAATTTTAGAATAACTAATTATATATATATATATATATATATATATATATATATATATATATATATATATATATATATATATAAAGAAAAACACATCAAAATTTTTTAAAAAAATCACAAGAGAATCACTTTTCATTGTTTTGATGCTTTGCTTCCCCACCCCACTTTTCAATAATATAAATCCGCAGATAACTTTTTGCTCGGTCAAGCAGTTTAGATTACTTCCTGTTCTCTTGTGATTTATTTTTAATTTTTTTAAATACATTGTCTGGATACCTTTAAACCATTTTACAATTTCGGTCTGATGAATCCGGTATTAATATCTAACTGCTGAAATAAATTTATTACCAATTTTTCGAAATGTGTTAAGTTTTTTCCCTTTGATATATATCATATTGTTCTGTATACAATATACAGCAGAAATATTATAAATATTTGATTAAAATATGGTTTCTTCGCTACACAGTAATTACCATGTTTCAAAAACTGAGGCTAACAAACTTCAAATTTCATTATATAATTAAATTAAAAGCATTAGTTATATTTCATCTTCAAGCGAATTTTGTAATTTTATATATTCATTACATTTGTACTATTTAAAAACATGTTCTTTTTCATTTTAGCTTTAAAAACATGTTTTTTTTTATTTTAGCTAAAAACATGTTTTTTTTTATTTCAGCCAATCGATTGTTGATTTAATATACATTAAGTTAAAGATTTTCTCAAATTCAATTAACTATTTTTGAATAAAAATGTTGTAATGTATATTTTTTATTTTAACATATATATATATATATGATATTCGCTTGATAAATTGTATAACTTAATTTCAGTTGCGCAATCTTGGGAGATAAGTGCGAATAATGAACACAATGACTAATACTACTAATATTACAAGCTCATCCTTCTCAGTCGTTGGTGTGTTTATACACAGAATAAGTACGTAACAATTCGCCTTTCTTTAAACCGTGCGCCGATGGCTTAGGGGGAAAATCTCCGACTGTTGCCGACTCATTTGGGTTTCTATCTCGGTTTGAAGCAATCGGATATCTAGCCACACTGATGAGCTCTGACACACACATACATATATATATATATATATATATATATATATATAAAAATTACAGACGATCCTTAAAAATCATTTCGGTTATAATTTATTTCATGAATATATATAAATATTCATCTTTTCAGACTAAAGCTTTTTAATAAACGAAGTCCAGACAAAAGGACTTAATTTTCTAATGATGCTTTTATCAGATATTATTTCTTATAACTATAAACGTTATATTTAGAGAACCCACGTGTCAGACTTGGTATCACTGTTTTTATCTTTTAAACTGTAAAATTAATAATAACCGATCTAAATTGGGAACTCTTACTTAATTGTGCCTCAACGAGAAAGGTGCCTTCTTTAAATAGATAATTTTGACTATGCTGAATCAACGCAGGCTACATGACCAAATTGTTAAAGTCATTTTTCCTCTGCGGAAGCTATTTCAATGATGGAAAAACGGATACAGATTTGATCCCTGTCGGGGCCATAATCTTTCATAGGTAGAAATTTTAAATCAGCGCCAGCTGTTTTTAATTTTACATTTTAAGAAAATAAAATAATTGCACCCACTAAAATAACGTATATATATATATATATATATATATATATATATATATATATATATATATATATATATATATATATATATATATATATATATATATGTCTGCATGTGTTATATGATTACATAGACCTTTATCCTTGTTTTGGTGTGAAGGTCTGTTTGTAAAAGTATTTATTATACTCCATATATATATATATACTTATATATATATATATATATATATATATATATATATATATATATTCCTGATATTCCATATATATATATATATATATATTCCTGATACTCCATATATATATATATATATATATATATATATATGTATATATATATATATATATATATATGTATATATATATATATATATATATATATATATATATATATATATATATATATATATATATATATATATATATATCACTCGTAGAATCTAGATCTTGTTTACTGCGGTAGGAAATGCTAATTAATATGTTTACGATTTATCACTCTTATGCAAGGATCCTGGTTTAATTTTCGGCATACTTCGTTTTCTCTAAAATTAATATGAGTTTCTACTCAATCGAATATATAAATCATTAAGCGAATGAAACGGAGCTAAATCCTCTTCAAAGAAGAGTTTTAAACACGAGAATTATTTTCATATTAAAATGAAAAAAACAAATTTCACGCATTCGCAAAAGAAATAAATTTTTTTTACACGTTGATGAGAAAAGATATATTATATTCCTGAGTTCATTTAGTGCGGACATATTTATTTTGACGTCATTATTTATTTCACCATGTAGCCACTAATTGGCTACCTCCAGGTCTTTCTCTCATCTCGTTTTTTTTTTACTTTATGCATATAGACTTCTTTATTCCTTTTGGATATAAGTATAATATCGTTTTTCAGATTTTTGCAGTTCCATTCCCCGGCGATATCACCATGGATTGAGGGGAAAAACGATTTAATTTCGTATCATAATTTATATTATTTATATTATGACTAACATCTGGATCGTGCTTATTATTACCGCAAAGTTTCCGTCGAAAAGCGGAGATGACGTATCACCTTTGTGGAAGTGTATGTTCAATTTACTATCACGCTTCCGTCGGCTGAAATTCATGAAATCTTACTATTAGTTCTAGAACACAAATAATGTTGATTATTAACTGATGTGAAGAAATGCATTCTATTTGGACAAAAGTCTCGATTTTGTTAAGTCAATTAAGAAAGGGCTTTCGATAAAGTAAGCCACAAAGATCTGTTCCGGGTTGGTCAGCAGCCTTGACATATTCGGGAAGAATATTAGAACAATCAAGAACCTTTACTGGCAGTAAACAGCTTGCATACGGACAGAAAATTTGAATTTTGAAGACACAAAAGGCCCATGGTGCTAGACCTGGCGAAAATGGTGGTTGTCGGACCTGGCGATTTTCGTCGTTGGCCAAAAACTGCTTCCGGTAACAATTTACACAATCTCGTTAGGTAGGCGATGCACTGATTTCCTCCACCCCTCTTTCATTCAGTATTCCCTGCGAGTGTCAAATTTTCTAAGGCCTCTTTCTTCATTATGTCCCGCTGAAATTTCAACCGTCTCCATCTGATTCTAAGTATGTCTGCTTTTTGCTTCCATTCCCACTACAATTCCCTCGAAAATTACACGTTAAGACGTTGCTATTCCAAATATCCTCCAGCAGAACTGCATATCTGTTGTCCCAAGTCTCTTCTTCATCTGTGAAGATATTGTTCAGCATTTACGGTCATATAGGAGAACCGATATTACACAAAAGATCATTATTCTTTTCTTTATTTCTAACGATATTTTATTTTTCTTAATACCTTGATTAACTTTTGGAAGGCAAAATTCGCAGCCCCAGTGCACAGTCGGTATGCTATTTGAAGCTTTCCTCTGCCTATCTAGCATTCAATATGCATTGCGAGTATCAAATTCTTCAAGCCTATTTCCCCCATTATGTGTATTAGAAATTTCATTTCTTTCTTTCAGAATCTAAATACCGTATATTTAAGACTACTCTTTCATATATCACCGTAAAATATCTTCTTCCTGTTATGCACTGTTCTTCTCTCGATTTGAGCTTTTTTTTCTTCTTTAATTTGTCTTCTATATATTTCTAAAAGATGTTGAGGAGATTAACTGACATTGAGGTATTCAAAAAACGTATGGCGCGTGGAATTAGAACAATTTAATATCCATCGGCCAAATAAACGTTTCGGTTCAAAATTCCAACATATATCAGCTAAAGAAGGCTGTAGAGTACAATGGCAGAAACGTCGTGAATATGGGAATAAAAATGTGGACAACAATTCGAACAATGTAAATAGTGTAAAAAGTTACAATACCTCATGTCAGAAATTGAGACAGATGTAGAAGGTGAATATGGCTATACAGATGAGGACAACAGTCTGAACAATGTAAATAGTGTAAAAAGTTACAATACCTCATCTCAGAAATTGAGACAGATGTTGAAGGTTAATATGGCTATACAGATGAGTACAACAGTCCGAACAATGTAAATATTGTAAAAAGTTACAATACCTCATCTCAGAAATTGAGACAGATGTTAAAGGTTAATATGGCAATACAGATGAGGACAACAGTCTGAACAATGTAAATAGTGTAAAAAGTTACAATACCTCATCTCAGAAATTGAGACAGATGTTGAAGGTTAATATGGCAATACAGATGAGGACAACAGTCTGAACAATGTAAATAGTGTAAAAAGTTACAATACCTCATCTCAGAAATTGAGACAGATGTTGAAGGTGAATATGGCAATACAGATAAGGACAACAGTCTGAACAATGTAAATAGTGTAAAAAGTTACAATACCTCATCTCAGAAATAGAGACAGATGTTGAAGGTTAATATGGCTATACAGATGAGGACAACAGTCCGAACAATGTAAATAGTGTAAATAGTTACAATACCTTATCTCAGAAATAGAGACAGATGTTGAAGGTTAATATGGCTATACAGATGAGGACAACACTCCGAACAATGTAAATAGTGTAAATAGTTACAATACCTCATCTCAGAAATAGAGACAGATGTTGAAGTTGAATATGACAATAAAGATGAGGACAATAGTCCGAACAATGTAAATAGTGTAAATAGTTACAATGCCTAATCTCAGAAATAGAGACAGATGTTGAAGGTGAATATGGCAATAAAGATGAGGACAACAGTCCGAACAATGTAAATAGTGTAAATAGTTACAATACATCATCACAGAAATAGAGACAGATGTTGAAGGTGAATATGGCAATAAAGATGAGGACAAAAGTCCGAACAATGTAAATAGTGTAAATAGTTACAATACCTCATCTCAGAAATAGAGACACATGTTGAAGGTGAATATGACAATAAAGATGAGGGCAACAGTCCGAACAATTTAAATAGTGTAAATATTTACATTACCTTATTTCATAAATATCAGCGGAAAAAAAGTTAGACAATGTGATTGTAGGTACATGACTTCTCAAAACAGCTAGTGCAATTCCCCAAATTGGTTAATTTTATAAATCGTTTGATGTGTTCTGAGACATTTATGAATTTCCTTTCTAAGAAAAAATATCAAATTGCACATTTCTTAATAAATCTACACGCAAATTTTGCCCACTGTTACTGAAATTCGAAATATATTAGTTGAGTTCTTTCTCTTCTATGTGCCGTAACCCTTCATAATGCAGCCAAACATGACTCTTGACAAGTCCCTGTCCTTTGTAGCTCTTAAGTTTTCTCTTTTTTATCTCTCTTAAACCTTGTTTCATTCATATACGCAAGCTCACTAAATATGTTATGCGTTATTTTCCACTGTCTTTCTTGCTTCCAGTCTGTCCTATGAGTATTATATTTTCCAAGCTCTCTTTCCCCATTATGTTCCCTAGAAATTCGAACTCTCTCTTCCAGATGTTAATTATAAGTTTTCTTTTTGTGGCCATTTTCTCGAAAACTTCGTCGCTGCTCAGATTTTCGATCCAGGGCATCCTCAGCATCCTTATGTAAGCAATAGCTGGAAGATTTCGACCATATCCCTTTGAATAAACCTGCATTCGTCCGATCATCAAATTTTAGTAACATTGTGTCTGGCCAGTACTCGGATAGGCGACTGTTTGGGAATGCCACTTGTCGCAAACTTAAGTCTACTTTGGATGGTGATTTTCCAACTGAAGCTCTGATGTGGCACACAGCCAAGCGTATGGGGCGCCCAGTGAGGATCGAACTCACTATTCAGTGGTAATTGTACAAGCGAGACAATCTACTTCAAATCCAATAAGTTGAATCCTTTTCTTATAATCCTTTCCATTTTTTGTACCTACTCAATTCATTTCCTCTCCGTATACTTGCAGGTTGCTCCTAATATAAGTTCTTGATTAATCTAAAATCTTTCCCAAGTAGATGGAACTTTCTTACACGTGATCTTATTAGTATAGGCAGTTAATTCTAATGTCACATGTAATAAAGACTTCTAATCCAGTACATCGGAATAGCATAATATACCTTCCAGAAATCGCTTACATACACTGTCAATATTTTAAAGATTCATCTCGTGTTAGTGTTTTACGGAGATGTTTACAATCAATTACGCGACAATATTGCAAACTCGAGAGATAAATCTCTTAGGTGATAGATTCCATAAATATAACAAATTCAACTACAAAATTCAGTCGGTTATGTGCCATGCGTGATACACAATTTGGTGATCTTGTATCTTTCAATACATGACTGACGAGGCAGTTTTTTTCCTGCAGTAGTTTGCCGTTTCTTTCTGCGGTAGACCAGTTGCCATCTAAGGCTATAAGACCCGACCTTTCCTGCTATTTACACGTAGCTGGTGGGTGAAGAAGATGATTCATACATTTCCCAATTTCTCATTCAGGTCAATGAAATGTGATCTACAAAGTGATTTTTTACAAATACATATTTGATTCATACGAATCTATCCTAAAAATCTTGTCGACATTAAATAGCCTATTCAGGTTGTTTACACAAGGAAGGCTTGCGGGACCCGATGTAAAAACAAAACAAACCTAAACCTGATGCAGTTATAGCGTGTTGCGCAGTTTTAACTCAGTTTTTGTGGGAGCCGACGCCAGGAGTCTCTCCGTTTTCGGAAATACGTGATGACTATCGCGTGGTTTATATTGTTTTTCCTGATATTCTTTTACCCTCAGTTGTATCTTAGTGGATTTATTCCCTTGTTTGGAGTGAAATGATTAAAAAGTGTGATCTTTTCTGTATATAGTTATCACTTCATTGGCAACCAATGTGTTAATTATGTAATCAGTTTTGAAACTAGTTTATCAGATTGGCGACATTATTTATCAATCAACCTCTATAATTCTGAGGACAAATATATTTTACGACATATTTCATTATTCGAATAAACTGACAGATCCATATAACCGCTTTGTCAGGTCAATGATTAAAAATGACTTCGAGCTAATGAACTCTGTAGGACAATCCTTCTTCATTCCATGTAGGCTGGTGCTACAGAATCAGAAAACAAAGAACGGTAACCAAATGATAGAAGCCACGTCAGTTGAAGACTTCCAAAAGATGGAAAACTAACAATGGATATAACACGTAACTCGACGAGAAAATAATGACATAATCCACACGAATTGAAACAAAAATTTAGGAAGGAATCTCCCATTAATACTGGAAATATGGTTAACAGTTTTCAAATGCTTCATTTATTTGTTACATTTGCAATTAATGTTTCCCTCTAAAACTTTGATTTTAGTTGGCAGGACGATTTTTTACACATGTCTTTGACGCTAGATACCAGTTATTTTCATTAAATACAGCGGGAAAAAAATCGTAGTTTTCGCCTTTTAACCACCAAAACGAATAACTCATATTTGGCGTCATTAAAAGAGAAAATTACAACCAGCAGTTCAGTTGTGATTGGCAGTCGTATTAATTACAGTCCTTCTGACACATTATTTTGTAAATTTGTCTGATATATCATGACAATCCTCGCTCTGGGAGTGAACTATCTTATTCCAGCCATTAGCTTGATTCTATAAAAAAGATTTTCTCGTTTCTAAAACTATTCATTACATTAAATATATATATATATATATATGTATATATATATATATATATATATATATATATATATATATATATATATATATATATGTGTGTGTGTGTGTGTGTGTGTGTGTGTGTGTGTGTGTGTGTGTGCGTGCGTGCGTGTGTGCACTCGCGCGTAGGTGTGTGTTATTTCATGTAGCGTTGTCATTGGGGCTAATTAACAGTTATGAGTTTCATCCACATTAATTGGTCCGCTACAGCACTTTAGACAAATTTATTTTAAATTCACTAAGAAACCGCCTTATACACAACTGGTTTATATTAATTAAACTGGGAATGCGCGAGGTAAAATTAGAGCCAAAATTAGTTAGACTTCTTTTCTCAAGACACACAAGATCAGCGCCAGGCCCGATGACGATAGGCAATTTTAAATTTAAATAAATCTTCACTTTAAACTGCATTTCTCATTTGTCATCTTCTTAATTGGGGAGACTTCCTCTGAACCTAAGGTGTCCAGCAATAGTACAAAATTAGACATTTACCGACATAACTGTTTGAAAATCGTACATTACAACACCTATGTACTGTCATGAGTAGACTGTCTCGCCGTATTCGAATATTACGATTGACAAGTTATCTCTTGCGATATGTTGGAAACTAAGTAAACATATATATATATATATATATATATATATATATATATATATATATATATATATATATATATATGTATGTATGTATATTTAAAGATATTTTTGAAGGTACAAAATTTTCTCACGGCAATACTCGTATGAAGCTTGATATTGCTAGACATATTAAAAATGGGCGAAGCAACCGGTTTCGCTTCCGCTCATCAGGCTTACAACGGGAGATTTAATTTAAATTAAAAACACAGACAGTGTACAATAAAAGGAAATGTGGAGGAGGAGGGAAAAAATGAGCAAAAGGAGCTAGAGGCAAATGACAGCGAGCCCAAACAAACACTCACGTTGTTTACACAAGGAAGGCTTGCGGGACCCGATGTAAAGTGCCCCCAGCACCTTAAGGTGAAATAATGAGTGTGACCGGAACAACACGGTGAACCGGTCAACACTAAAATTAGCTGCACAAAATCTGCTCTTTAATAGGTGCTCACATATAGCGCAACCGTAGGTGTTTGGGACGAGTCCATTCAACGGCAAAGTGTGGTTCCTGATTTTGGTCGGAACGTGCTGTTTAATTCTCATGTCCAAGCGTTGTGTCGTCCTTCCTATGTTGTCAACCCCGCAACTACAACCATATTTATAAATTATAGAATTAATTTGATGAGGAGGAAGGACGTCTTTACACACTGGACGAACCATGGGCCGGGTTTGAAAAACTATCCGGACCTCAGCAGAGAATATATATATATATATATATATATATATATATATATATATATATATATATATATATATATATATATATATATATATATATATATATATATATATTACAACTGAAACAAATATTTTCTTTATTTACAGTAATATTCAGCCAGTACAGGAGATTCTCAACATGTAGACTCTGAATATTCAATAAATCATATTAAAGAAAAAGTGTATCCTCCGGCTGGGCTCGATCCTGCGTTGACTTTTGCAAGATAAACTGTTGTTAGCTCAGAGGTTCTTCAAACCGAATAAGCCAAGAAGGGCGTCGCCAATCAAACTTACTAAGGATGTACGTTTGTGAGGCACTATTCGGCCTTGCTTGGTCCTTATTCTATCAAATATGTGTTTGTGTTCGTGTGTGTGTTGATGTGTATCTTCATGTCCCGAAGATTGCGATTAAACATGCAACAGACTGTCGCGATTTGGTGTTGATCTCGCTGACAGGTTTTATATTTGCATGCACTCTATCCTAAAGCCAGAACGGGGCGGTGTCTTATCTGGGCCCATACCTGGTTAAGCTTATCTCATTTTGTTCCCGTAGTTAATGTGAGTGACTGTCGTTTGCGGTGTGGTCTCTGCATGTTCTTTTGTTATGGTTCTCAATCTCTTCTGGCGGGTAGCGACTGTTATGGGAAGATAGTTACCTCACCGAACTGGGGTTAAAACACTATGAAAGTATAAAAATAGATTTTTTTATAGTAAAATTTCCAAGCCATATATTTTTGAAAAAAAAATTCGAAACAAAACAGCAATACATTTTTGTATAAAATAAAAATGTTAAAGCTCCTCAGAAAATTAAATTCCGGCATTAAATGACGCATAAGGAGTTGATATATATATATATATATATATATATATATATATATATATATATATATATAAAGACATTTATATTATGTTTAACGTTCTTTTTATAGATACAAGTATTTAAGCAAATGCTCTGTTTTATAATAAACAGTATTAAATAACATTTACCGGCCTATGAAAATTTCTCGGACATTCTGGCCGGTAAATGTTATAGGCTGGTAAATGTTATTTAATACTGTTTATTATAAAACAGAGCATTTGCTTAAATACTTGTATCTATAAAAAGAACGTTAAACATAATATAAATGTCTTTAAATAAATTGTCGGACTATGTCCAATTCAAATATATATATATATATATATATATATATATATATATATATATATATATATATATATATATATATGCTCCTGAAAAATGTATTTCGGTTGAGCTCTCTGGGGAGGATGTGTGGGTTTGTAAACAGTGACTATTACGGCTAATAATGCAAGACTCTTCGGCAAATCGAATCGAGTTCTCTCAGTCACTGTGTGTTTATCTAGATATAAATACGCTTAAATTCACCTTCTTCTTTGCGTGCGCCAACGGCTTCAGGGTAATATTTCCGACTGACGCGAATTCTGTCGATTTTCTATTCTAGCCAGAGGCAACCGGACTTCTAGCCACACTGAGGAGCTGTGATACAGCGAAACAGTCTGTCTGTGGATGACAATATACATATATATATATATATATATATATATATATACTAATCAAAACCCAAATCTCCACAGTTTTTATACATGCTTTTTATCACTGACGATCTTGTCTATTTCCACATTCCCAAATCTTTTTTTCATCCCTCCCCCTACCACTAGTGAGTGAACTCATTGTTTCTGCTTAATACGGAATACAGTGGCCGCTCTTCATTTTGTGGGTTGGGTGGGTCATATTATCACAGTTTTTATTTCCGTATGAATGTTTAGTTTCTTTTATTCTTATTACCTCCCCCTTCATATCAGGTGTAAATTTTTATAAATTTCTGAAATAAAATTTAAAAAAGAGGGACAATTATTTGTACAAATGAAGGAATTTTTTTAATCATGTTTTTTTTTTAAATGTTTTATTAGGATCCCAGCAATGATGTCACATTTTGATACATGTTGGATTGGGTGGAGATGGATGGCCATGGTGATCTTTTTCTCACAGAGGGTGCCTGACTGACCCTACTATACTGTGAAGTCAAAATGAAAAAAACAAACAAAGCGCATGCGCGAAATAAAAATAAATAAAATGGCGTCAATTTACTAATCGCACCTTATATATATATATATATATATATATATATATATATATATATATATATATATATATATATATATATATATATATAGTTTTCTGGCGATCTATTTAATTTATGCTTATAAGTCCTTGACGGCTATGTATGATTTAATTTGGAATATACATATGAACATATGTGAAATTGTCGAATTCAATTTGGTATTTATTTCCAATACCCATGAAAGTTTAATTTTAACCATATGAATTTTTTGATGAAAATTTATTCTTATGTTGATGATTGAATGAGTTCATGACGAATTTCACAACGATAAAATATCAATGAAAATTGTTCTTTTGTTTCAATTATTATTTGAGCTTAACAACTTTACCGAAATCTTACGATAACTGTCACAAATATGAAGGAGGTCATTATTTAAATACAGATTCAGAATTGGCACGTTTTTCTTTTAACATTTCATTGAATCAGACGTTAAAAACATGGGGATCTTATTATCTCTTATTTACTCCCTTTCTTTCTTTTTCTTTCTTTGTTACGTTTTTTATTTATTTCTTTTCATATTGAAACCAATAAGCTGCTCTGATGTATCTTCTCCGTCTATTTTCGCGATTAAAATCGAATAGTCGATTATTTTTAGGTATTATCAGGAATTAACGTACATAACGTGCAAGTAGGAATTATGATGCGATATATAATATGAATAATAATTTGTCCTAGAACTAATAGACCTAAAAAGCCGTCCTGTGGGAAACAGTTCAAACAAGTGATACCAAGAATAAGTCCTGTCATTTGTTATGTTTTCTGTTCTGTTGCCACAACGAGAATTAGATATTGGAGCTGCCAGTTATTTTCTGGGGCACATTTATAACGCCCTGGAGGACACTAATGTCCGGTGCCGAGCAGGTGGAAAGCCGAACAGTGATTAGAGATGAGGAGAACAGATACTACACTTGGTAGTTACTCGTCCCCCGACAGTGATGGTATGTTGCACAAGGCCCGTGTAAAATGGGAAACCCATGATATTTGAGGGACGTGCTGCCGCTGGTTTGCTATTCCCGGGACTAGGAATATCACATTTATTTATTGTGTTCTCTCCGAAGAAGGAAACACGTTTCAAAGACAGAATGTAGTTTGTCTACTCGAAGGCAGTAGAACTCTTAGTATCCTCACGTCCTCCGAGGATAACGATATATGGCACAAGGCCAGTATAAAGTGGGAAGCCCAATGTGCAATAACGGAGGCGCTGCTGCTGCTGGTTAGGTATTCCCGGGACCGGGTATCCATTATTTATTTCTTATGTTCCGTCCAAAGAAGCAAACATATTTGAAAAACAGAATGTAGTTTGTCAACTCGAAGGCAGATAGTACACTTTGTATCCGCACGTGGCCCTACGGTGACGGGATATGGCACTGCCGGTTTAAATGGGGGAGCACAACAGCGTTCACATGGGCCTAGTCTGAAAATTGGCCCAATCGCCGCAATCAACGTCGCGCTGGTGCAATGAAGGAGGGTTGGCGCCCTCGGAACCAAGCATACCTCAGTGTGCGTGTGTGTTCTGCACGAAGAGAAAAAAAGCAATTTAGAGATAAAATGTACCTTCTCCCACTGAAGTTAGGTACTACACTTTGATTCCAGTCCGAGTAACGAAACGTATTTAACAGTGGCTGCTCGCTCGAAGATTTTCATATAAGGAAACATCTATTGTTACCTTTACCCTTACTCACCAGTCTTGTTGATTTAATTCTTATATACGATCCATCGCTAAAGAGAATGAAAAAAAATGATCGGTTCCTAGTACTGCGCCAGTAAGTACCTGACTTCTCGTTCTATCCTCTATATTTACAAGATTGAGATCAGGCCTAAAATGAAGTACTCCTGCCATATTTAGACAGGAGCTGCCCATTTCTCACAATATAGTCGTGATAGAGTTAAAACGCATCTTAAGGTCCTTGTGGGTAGCGCATTATTTTCTCACAGACGAGATGTCGCAAGCCTTTCACAACCCTATCGCTACAACAATGGAAAGTGACAAAACGGACTACATTCTTTTTTTCCGCCAGTTCTAACCCTCACTGCGAGGACCCGCCATGTTACACACATTGTAGCGAACCATTCATAGTTCTTCCGTATTCCGCTGGTGAGAAGTCAGTTCCGCTTGAGCAGATTCTTCCCACGGAACGCTGCTCTGTGAAACCAACTCCAAGATGCTTTCTCGATAGCTACAATCTTAACCTGTTCAATTCTAGGCTTTACCGTTACCTTCCCCCACCTATCCGCATAAACTGTGCCTCTTACTCTGTAACCCTCTACCTCAAGTGGCTCCCGGGCCTTTTACCGGATGAACATCATTTTAAAAAAAAACATAGAAGTTATTTTTATCTAAGACCCACCATGCCACGTACATTATAGCCAACCAACCTCATACCCTTCGTATTCCGTTGAAGAGATGCGAGTTTCAGTCGAGCTGCTTCTTCCCACGAACCTCTGTTTTTGTGGGAGCGACTCCCAAGAGGATGCTTCCCCGATCACTATAATCTTAACCTGTTCAAGTGTAAGATTAACCGTTACCTTCCACATATCCTCAAAAACTGTGCCTCTTAATCATAACCCTCGACCTCGAGTGGCATTCGGACCTTGTACAGGGTGAACCTCATAGTTAAAAAAAATTGAAGTTATTTTTTATCTAAGAGCCGCCGTGCCACTCACATTATAGCGAACTACCCTCATTCCCTTTTTATCCCATGCGTGAGATGCAAGTTCCACTCTATCAGCTTCTTCTAACGAAGTGTTGCCTTGTGGAACCGACTCCCTAGAGGATGCTTCCCTGATCTTAATCAGTTCAGGTCTAGGGTTAGCCGTTATCTTACGCACATATAACCTGCGTTATACAAGGTCAACGAAAAAATAACATGATTATATGATTGCTCTGCATTAGCCGACCCTGGGATTGAACCTACGACTCTCACTTAAATACGTTTTGATCCACTAATTGTGTATATAACAAGTTACCTATTGTAGTCCGAATGGGGAGGGCTGTAATAATGATTCATTACTTCTAGATTTTAAAGCTCAAGGCGGAATTCATTAACTAATTAATTTTGTATGTTTCCGTTCTATATTTTGGATTTGGCTGGCAAATTTTCCTTTTTTTTTTTATTTGTTGACATGGTAATTTTTTGAGAAAATAATAGAAAATCGATCAATTGAACCAGGTTGTGTCTTTTCCGCCAATGCGCCACATTTCGCAGTCTCTTCAGGGCAGGAAGGATTTTAAATCGTCATTATACGTTCTGCCTTCGGCTGCCATATTTGTTATAATGTCTGATTAGAAACACAAAAACACGGGGAAAATGAATTTTGACGTAAACATGCAGACCGTAGATTTAAAGTCACTGATGTAAAGATACATTTCAGATTTTTCTTAAGTAAACATATTACACCGCTTCCAAAACACGGCTTAGTGACACTGGCTTATGAAGACATTTTGTAAGCCAGCAACGACACGAGGTCTGATCAAAAAGTATCAGGACAGGTACTACAAATAGTAAACTACAAAACATATCACTTCGATACTCAATCTCCTTCGAAGTAGTCCTCGTCAGAGCTACAAACTTTATCCAGCGTCATTTATTGTATACTCGCGTATCATGCGACGTTTGAAGACTTAATTTTGAAGCTAATTTTAAGGGGGTTGCATCATACACGAGATATAAAATTAGAGTATGTACTGCTGGCCCTGGCTACGCTGTTGACCAAACTATATAACCATTTACTGTAGTCAAAAAGTACAGCTGTATTTAATATAAACAACGCGCGTTATATACGGTAGATTGATAGAAGCATTCATGGAAGTCATTTATGCCGGGTAGCTAGCAGCTACCTCGTCGTATTAGCTTGGATTTCTTCGACGTCTTGAATTCTCGTTCTTTTCACGTGGATTTGATTTTTGGAAAGATGAAAAAGTTGCATGGGATAGGATATGGTGAATATTGTGGATTTCGGACCTGAAGAATGTTGTCTTTGGTCGAAAAGCCATGGTCAAATCTGAGGTGTGCTGAGATGACCACACTCTACACACTCTCTTTCAAAGCTTTTTTTATAAACAATGGACCGAGAACGTTATAACTTAGTATGTGAATGAGCGACAGATTTCAAGGTTAAAATCAAGAGATTTCACTCCGCCTACTATAGCACCATCAGCATAGCGACAATGTCGATAGTTTGGGGTCGAATCTTGTATATAAGTTATATGGTAAAATATAGGAATATTACTTCCAAATATAAGTGTTGTTACAACTTGAAGGCATAGTGCCAATCAGTGTGATTTCTGATCTTTGGTAACATTGAAAATACCGCTATCCAGTCATTTCACGAACATGCTGCATTCATCAAATTTCTTTAAGTTTTTATACACAGAATGATATAAAATTATTGATAGTCTTTTAACGATGCTGTTCGATCTTTAGACTTGGCTGAGGCAAAAATTAATAAAGTTTATTATATTATATAAGAAAAGAAATACAGAATATATACATCAGGATATAGTTATACATCACACGTACACATCCCTACATGTCAACATAGTTATCACCTCTTTCAATGGCAGTTTTCTACCTACGAATAAGGGCATGTATCGTAGTTTCTTCCGAGATGGAAATATGAGGGGGCAAAATCAGGTGATGATGATGAAGAATTAAAAAATGTTCTAAGGAATTGGCTACATCAGCAGCCATCTGAGTTTTAAGAAGCCTGGATGCATGCCTGCATTCGTAGACAGAACACTGCCATTAGAAGAAGCGGTCACTATGTTTAGAAGCAGGGATGTGAACCGGTGATGTATAGCTATACATTGATGCATGATATTAATTGCGTTGCTTATTTCTTATATATTAGGTTGGTGCAAAAATAATGTCGTTTTTTTGGCGTCCAACATCATGTGAGAAAACGACATTAGTTTTGCACCAACCTAATAATAAAATAAAATGAGTTACTTTTTTACTCGCCCTCGTAATGCAAGTGTTTGTCAAATGTCACTGAATGGTATTCTTCCATTTGGTATTATCAGCGTTGTTGTGTAATAGATATCGGCTGGTAATGAGAACTCGGAGAGCTGAGTTCGAATTCCATTCAAGTTCGTTATACACACATACCTTTGGAAAAGGTATGAATCCATATTTTCTCCCCCCCCCAACTATGGTCTAAATTGCAGGACAGACCCATTTCTTTAAACTTGATTGGCAACCAGTCTACCGCAGAAAGAAATGCCTACCTAGTGCAGGGAAATTCTCCTGCCTTGTCAGTCGTGTACCAAAAGATACACGATCGACCATGTGTGCATCGCGTGTGTAAATTAACTGAATGATTAATGATAAAAAAAAGCATTTCCATGGTATTTAGTGTCTGCTTCCAAAGCTATTAACTAATGCTACCAAACACCGATATTTATATAAAATACTTCGAGTCTTGTTTCTCAGCGACCTGGAATATTTCCTGATTTTCTTTTCTTTTTTTTTCATGCGTCCTCTAACATTAATATTCCCTATAGCAAAATCATCATAAGCAATTGGAGGCATTTACAGAAATTTAATTAAGAAGCTGCCATCTTTTGATTGGAAACATCTCCACTAGAATTAAAATGTTACTTATGTGATGCTGTATGTGTATTCAAGTATCAGCGTTGATCAATTATCCACGCCTCTGACGGTGACCAAACGTATCTCGGTGGATATTTTCACGATATCATAATGTGAATAGAACTGGTATTTCGTGATTACAGTCGTTGATCCATAGATGGCAGTCTCGATTATGTTGCCACATTAATCTCCACAGCTGTTTACTGTCAATTGCAGAAATGTTGCACTGATTTTTGTTTCTCACTGAATGTCAAATCTAGCAGGAGAAAGGTTGTTTTGAAGTCTACCATATTGTGCTAGTGACAAGAAAAAATTATTTGTTTCCCGCCTTTAATTTTATTTGTTTTCTTTTAGAGAAGAGATTATTTTCTGTCTGCTCATTAAATTGTTCTTCGCTATTTTCTATACACAATGATATTGCGTTAACCAAAATGTTCGTTCGGTTATTATGTAGAAAACTTACTGAAAAAAAAGGAATGGTTCATTGCTTATCTAAGGTAATAACTTAATAATAAATGATTTACTAACTTAGTAACTAAGGAAGGTGCAATCCGAATTGTCGTGAGGTGATTTTCTGAGCATAGCTTAGATGTAGCACATTGCCGGTAGTATGATGAACCATTCTATCGTAATTGGTCTACCGAATCAAGCTTGTTAACCATTAGCCCACGTCGAAGTGCCGATCTTAATTGTGATATGATCTTATTGGAAACTGGTGAAATGAAAGATGTGCCAAGGGGCAGAAACGAATACAAGCATTACAAAGACATTGGATTAGCTTCTTCCATGTTAAAAGGCTTATTATTATAATTATTATTACAAGGATTATCTTGATGCATGTTAGAAGGAAACTGATTTCTCAACTGTAATTTTAGTGATGAATTTAGATCTATACTGGATGAACCTTTTGGTTGGTCTTGAAGTTGAGACGGTCTTGTAAATATTTAACCATTACAACTTAGAAGACAACGGTGTGATGGTGAACTAATTTTTTCAGGTAGTATTTTAAGGAGTAAGATTTTAGTTCTCTCCAGAGTATGATGATGGTTTCTAATCCATGCAGGATCTTTTTTGTGAGTGATACAAGTTCTAAGAAGTAGACATCAAGCTAATGAGTAGATTCATGCTAGGCAGTGTTCCTTCACATTCGGAAAAAAACGGTTGTTTACCACCTTACCCAGCGAAAGTTTCAAAGACAACAAATTAATGGAGTAGCCCTCGGCTTCTCGAGACAGAAATCCTATTTGTGTTCCATTATTCAAAAAGATGCATAGGAGACAGGTAAAGACTATTCAAGCAATACAAGAAAAACATGTTAAAATCAAATCAGCAGAAATTTTTTTAAAAAATCAGTGATTTACTGAATAAGTTTTTATTGACTGACTGGTTTGTTTTTACGGCTCATCAAATTTTTGCTGGTTATTTAAAACCAGAAAAATATTTATATTATGTTTTCTATAGTTAGAAGTCTTGATGATTTTGTCTTACTAATTAACTTATTGCTGGAGCGAGAACTCGTGGATTCATACCTCTCCGAAAGGTATTTGCGTGTAAATCAATATAACGAACCCGGCTGGAATTGAAACTCTACTCACCGATTTCCAGTTTCGAGTCATTATCTAATTACACCACCCGCTCATCCAAGCTTGTAAACCTAGACTTCACAAACGGTCTCCCATCTTGTTACTGACCACACTCGACGAGCTGCGAATTTGAGACATCGGAATGAAACAGGTGAAGTAATTTAAGCATCTGGTTAGTAAAGTAACAGACAATAGAATATATAACACAGAAATACGAGGGCTCGTCGGAATTGCGAAAAAAGGCTTCCACAAATATTTACTTATGTTCAGTTGTATGTTGCATGCTCAAGAATAAGAAATCTTAAGAATTTATTATTCATTCTTTATAAATAGTGTTTACCATGATGTTCTATTAAATTAAGCAATATGAATTATGGAACTGCCTGTAAAAACAAAGGAAGGAATGCTGAATAATTTCTTCAGAGGTGAAGAAACGACGCGAAATAAATGATGTAGTTCTATCGACGGACGCTGAGAAAACCGCGAGCTGAAAATAACAACAGTCAGGGGGTTTCAGACGTGATGGGAACAGGAAAAACACTAATACCTAAAACCAGAAAGAGGTGGTCGATATTTCTGGGACATATAATGAGGAAGGACGGTTTGAAAAATTCAATGCACACAGGACGTTTTAATGGAACAGAGGGTAGAGGAATATGGTCAGGAGTTTGAATAACAGCCTACAGATCATGAGGGTGGTTAAAGATCCAGATGATTATTACAGCTCCCAATGAAATGAAGTCGTGGATAACCATGACCAAAGCCACGGCATATACATGATCACCATGATGAAGATCTATGAAAGATACTAGTTATTCTTATAAACCTACCATTTTTTCTGTACATTAAATATTGATGCCACAATTAGTCTGGTGCTATTGCTAGATATATCGATATAGTTGACAAAATCCAAGGAAGGGTTTGTACTGTTCTCAGTCCTAGGTATGACGATAAACTATGTCAGACAGAAAGGCTTCTGATTGGCTGTTTTGAGGAGCATGGAACTAACTCTTAATTGCTGTTGTTCCCATGTTCCCCCTTACCTGGTGCGGTACTGCTTGTTAGGGTCCCAACTACGGGTAAATAGTGAACCCCAAAACAAAAACACACCAGTATATAAGTATAAAAATACATTTTTATAGTAAAAATACCAGGAATATATTTTCGTATTAAAATACCATCGATATATTTTATATAAAAAATATACCAACATTACATATGTATAGTTGAATTACTACCGAAACATTTTATCTGCATTTGAAGGCATACAATTACGTTCGGAATATATTTAGCTGAAGACATAAAAGTATTAAAAATAATTAGATGTCGGAATTAAATAACCCATAGAAGGGTTAATATGTCGCCAAAAAAAATTAGTTAAACATGTTATGTTTTCTGGACTGATCTAGCATCTCGACTCGATTCGCTTGCTATTTTTTCCTTGATATAAATAATAGAAAGGTCGTAAATGTCCACATTAACCTTATTTTTTATCTCAATTCCATAATCAAAACTTATTCACTGTAATAAAGGAAAGTTTCTAAACTTGAATTTATTTTTCTTCGTGTGAGATCCAAATAAATCATACAAGTCAGCCCTTTTTTCTTTAATGGCGTCTAGAAGTTATTAAAATTATCTTTATCTTTGAACTGAGATGCCATATTGAAGAGAATACAACCGTAGCTTAATAAATAATATATCCAAAAACAATAATATAGATTAAAGGCCTTTCTTGTAGCTTCTTACTTTTCGGTTTCCATTCTTCAGCAAGAATTACGACTTATTCTCTTCTTTAATCCTGTGACATCTGATCGATAATGTAATGGAGACTAAATCCTATAGAGTTGGTCATATTTTCAGCTCAGATGTTCTTATAATCTGCAGCCAGCTATGATTAACAGATTAGCGCCATGTCATTTGACGCTTGTTATTATTCGAGAATCTGGAACAATGAAAGTTTTAACAGATAGAAAAGAATGTAAAACTGGGCAAGTCTTTTATTAAGTAACGGAATAAGAAGAGTAATTGGATAGTCAGGAGAGAATTGGTAAGATTAGCCGGCTTGGACAGAAGGGAAATAACGTGTGGCGAATCAGAGGAAATCTCTTATGAAAAGCGATATTTTGCAAAGAAAAGTAAAACAAAAAAAAAGGTTTTTTTTTTTTCAAACTGAAGGAAGGACTGAGATGAAGAAACAGCTTAGAAAATGTTATAACGACAAATGTAAAAAAAAACTTTAAAAAATCGAGTAATACAGTGAGAAAAATTAATTTATTGCAAGAACATTTACTATGAAATCGAATAAATTATTTTTTCTTGAAAATCAGCAATTATTAGTCCTGACCTGGCGTCTCGTCTTAAGTCACTTATATATCTCATCTATTCCCCTTTTTTTAATTCCTTATTTCTTTCTAGATTTGTCGTCTCTCCAGCTAACACTTTCTCTCACTTTTAAAATCTCTCTTTCCCTTAATTTCTTTTCTCTCTCTCTCTCTCTCTCTCTCTCTCTCTCTCTCTCTCTATATATATATATATATATATATATATATATATATATATATATATATATATATATATATATATCGTTGGATTTTTATTTCTCTCTCGTCTTTTTCTCCATTTTCCTCTCTTTCATTTTTTTTTTTAGTTTTCTCTTTTTCTCTTGCGTTCACGTTCTTTGTTTCTTTCTTTCTCTTCACTTTTTTTATCAACATAAAGTGCCTTCAAAGACTAACGCTTTCCGCTGACATAAAGTATAAATATTATTCTGAATCAATTGCTAAGTCTTCAGCTAGGAAAGTTGATTCACTATGCTGTTCCAGACAGTTTTTTGTTGCCAGAATCTATCTCACATATTTATAAGTCTACCATTATTCCTTGCTTTGAATATTGCTGCCATATTTGGTCTGATACTCCTGCTATATATTTAGTGATCCTTCATAAAATCAAAAGGAGAATAAGCAATGTCCTGACCTGGCATATTGGATTCATTTACTTTCCAACCACCATAATGTAGCTTCCCTGTGATTTTTCTATAAATACTTCCATGGTAATTGTTGTAATGTAATTAGTTCTATGGTACCGAGAATTATAATTTTCAGAGGAGTCTCATCATCTTTCAGTTGAAATGGCTATATTGAACCGTAAGTTCTATGTTGACAGTGTCTTCGATTGCGCTAGTTTTCTTCCAACATTTTGCTTACCAATCAATTTTGATCTTTAAAATCTTTAATACAATGTTCAGTCTTATCCTCTGTCTTCTTAATTCGTATTCTTTTATTGTCCTCTCTCTCTAGTATATTTTTCTCATATTTTCTAACACTCAGTAAACACTTGCATCTTAGCGGCTTTATTACCTCGTTTGGGATGAAATGATTAAAAATAATTCACTCTATTTGCTTTGTTTGATTGTTAATCTTTCTATCTCTTGTTATCTTTCTCATTTTTTTTTATCTCTAGCCCTATAACAGCAAAGTTACCCAATCGTGTAACAGCATTGGTCAATTATGCTCTGAACCGTTGTAGCTTAGAAATGATCTTACTGGAATTCACCGAGGTTTATATAACACTATTGGATCCTACTTTGAGCAATAAAAATATATAATTACTTACCAAGCTTAACAGAAGTATTGGGATGCAATCGAACATAAACGAAAATGACATATTCATCATTAATTGAATTAATCATAGCTAAGGACCGGAAGCTCACAAAGGATCGAAATAAAGTTCATATATATATATATATATATATATATATATATATATATATATATATATATATATATATATATATATATATATATAAACTTTAAGCGTCCGTCGATAGAACTACATCTCTGTCGTTTCTTCACCTCTGAAGAAATTATTCAGCATTCCTTCCTTTGTTTTTACAGGCAGTTTCATAATTCATATTGCTTAATTTCATAGAACACCATGGTAAACAATATTTATAAAGAATGAATAATAAATTCTTAAGATTTCTTATTCTTGAGCATGCAACATACAACTGACCATAAGTAAATATTTGTGGAAGCCTTTTTTTCGAAATTTCCCCGAGGCCCGTAGAACAGTTGGTAGGGTGTTCGCTTGACAACCTAACTGTCAGGGTTTCAATTCTCGGTAGTGGATGCGCACTGCTGATGAGTCCCAAATATAGGACGAAACGGCCGTCCAGTTCTTTCTGCATTCTGTGACAGTGCTTTCAGCATTCTGTTGAGATTTCAGACTCGATGAATTACTTAATTACATATATATATATATATATATATATATATATATATATATGTCCAGAATCATTTTTAAAATTATTCAAGATTAACTTCGCCATTTCTAACCTTTTTAAATTTATGTCCTGGAGAAATAAGGTGGCTCACAGATGATTTCAAGTACGATTTCATTTTCAAGTCTTTTTATCCCGGCTCTTTGGACTGTTATAGGTAAAACTCCTCTCTCACTTCCCAACCGTCTTATGGATTGAGTTGGATCTTTTCTAATTGATCTCTGTAGAAATGATGGCCCCTCTTCCTGCTTTGACCTCCTGATCCAGTTTCCTTCTATACTGTTCCCTCTTTTTTAAAACCTATTCACCGTCCTCTTGATGGATTTTCTGACTCAAAGCCAGAGTATGAATGTTGGTACTGAAGGTCTGGATGACCTTTTCCTTCTTACCATTGTTCTGTTGGGAAGAAACAAAACGTTTTAACTTGTTCTCGTTCTAACTGAATCACTCAAAGGCTTTTTTCAGTGATTCTTAGGACCAATGGTGTCAAGATGGCTAAACATCTTATCTGAAAACCTGGAAACACAATTAGTTTAGTGTATTTTTAGATATTAAACATTTTGTGGGATGGACAATTATGCTGTTACACTATATGGACAATCTTGCTGTTACATTCAGTATGTCTCTCTAAATGTACATGGGAGAAAGAAAGCGCAAACAGGTAAGGGGTAAAAAGTATATTGTTTTACTAGGGTGCGTAACTTAGTACAATACATTTTGATTATTTGGGGGGTATTAAATGTTTATTATTCAATATAAAAATACTCTCACATTTTTTTAAAAACAATTTAATGATAAAAATAACAAATACTTATGTATCTTGCTATATATTTCCCCCTCTCTTTTTTACACACACATATATATATATATATATATATATATATATATACATATATATATATATTTGGGGGGTATTAAATGTTTATTATTCAATATAAAAATACTCTCACATTTTTTTAAAAACAATTTAATGATAAAAATAACAAATACTTATGTATCTTGCTATATATTTCCCCCTCTCTTTTTACACACACACATATATATATATATATATATATATATATATATATATATATATATATATATATATATATATAACATGGAACCTTAACGTGGTTTGTTTTTATTTTTAGTTAAATTATTAGCTCTGATTTACAATGAGTTCTCTGGATTTTATCCTCCTTGGGTCTACCCATACAGATTACCTAGTTTTTCGTAATATATATATATATATATATATATATATATATATATATATATATATAGTCAATCCCTATTACAGACGCTTGCTCAGGCGAGTTTATGTTTATTCAACACCCATAGAGCCCAGCTGTGATTTATACTGCAACTATGTTGAGCAGATCTTAGTTACACTTTCTGGGAAAGTGCGTATTATCTAGTGTTATCAACAATGTAAGCAAGGCCACGCTCCAGCACTCGTTCACGATGACTTTTAACTTCATGCTAGTACAGCTATCGACGTCCAATATATATATATATATATATATATATATATATATATATATATATATTGGCTTCTGAAAAATTAATTTCGGTTGAGCTCTTTAGTTTGAGGTGTGAGTTTGTAGTGACTATTGAAGCTAATATAGCATGACTCCTCGGCAGAATTGAGTCACTGTCAGTCACTGTGTCGTTTATCTAAATCTAAAAATAAACACGCTAAAATTCACCTTCATCTCTGACGGCTTAGTTGTAGAAGTTCCGACTGACGCCAATTCAGTCGGGTTTCGATCCTATCTAGAGGCAACCGGACGTCTACCCACACTGATGAGCTGTGAAACAACGAAACAGTCTGTCTGTGGATGACATATATATATATATATATATATATATATATATATATATATATATATATATATATATAAAAGTGTACATGGAAGTCAGCACTTAGATGCGACAGTCTGTTTCATGCTAGTGCAATCGTCAGGCCTGACGATTGCACTAGCATGAAACAGACTGTCGCCTCTAAGTGCTGCCTTCCATGTCCACTTTTATATTTACACACGCTCTATCCCTGATATTGAGCACTTTATCCCATAAATATAGCACACTTTAAGACTATATTTCTTCATATATATATATATGTTCTGTGGCTTCCGTTAGTACGTCTGTCACGCCCTGTAAAATACTCATACATTGTCAGATCGAAACCTAATTTTACGGGGAAGTGTAAGCAGTTAAGGTAGGGTTTTGTTAAATTATTTTTGCAAACAAATCAGCTTATTCAAATTTCATCGATTGACTTGCGAAATTGAACGAAACGGAGAGTTTGTAAATCTCAACAAAAAAATGTTAGCAATATTTTCAACAATATTAAATACTGGGTGGATTTCAACACGCTTCAGCGTGTTGCAAAAAAGAAAATCAAGTATGGTGAAAAGTCGGTGTAGGACTATTTTTAATGTCAGTTTGAGAGCCTATTATGATGTTTTGTAGACCAACCTGACTCTCTTAGCTTAAGCGCCTGGCCCAACATAATCTTCCTGCTATACTTTTCTTTTATTTCAATCATTATCGACATAACACCCATGCTTGACGGAGCTGTCATCCTATCAAGAACACAATCTAAACCCGCGAGGGAGAACGAAGCAGGCGTTTCAAAATTGCCTTGTTTCCATTTACGAACACAATTAGCCAGTTATAAATGAGGATTAGCGAATTTCGAACTTTCTGTACGCGTGGACGTGGTTGGCACTGATGAAGAACTGCGCAATATCACTTAACTGAGCGCGCGGAACAAATCGTCGCTACGGGCGTACAACTTACCT
>OZ038504.1:42375124-42397624 GCA_964036315.1 Acanthosepion esculentum
CGGACAAAGAGTATTACCTTCAAAGAATTTCATAGGCGAATAAATTTAGTCGATGATACATATTTCCTTTCCAAGTGGGATACGTGTCTTTGTACTGAGTGTCAAGACAATAACTTTACCAAGTTTTGTTGTTCTTTCCCCAGCTATGGTTTATATAGTAGAGGAAACTGGACATTCTTATCCCAGATGGTAACCATTAAAAGACATGGGCATTTCTGAGTTCCAAACCATGGGGAATGTAACAGATCATATTTTTAGAACTCTCGATACGTAAGTAGATATTGTTATACATGTTCTCCGTAGTCTGAATGTAGAAAATCAACGTAAGTAATTTGTTCAATGAAACAACATCAATATCTAGTAGCAGCTGTTTAATAATTCTTAAGGTCTTCCATATCAGATGTTGGCAGTGAATATTCGGAGAGAGTAGGAAAGCGTAGTTCTTCAGGTCTTTCATCTGACAGGTTAACAGTGGATATTCCGACAAGAAAAAACACAACAAAATGGCCGCCTTTATACACGTCGGATTGAATATTTCAAGTCTTCTGATTGGTTAACCTTCTCTTGGTAAACTATAAAATGAGTCAGCTCATTTTGGTTGGCACACTAGTATATAGAGATGCTTAAGTGTACCTAGTTAATGTGAGTAAGTGTTGTCCCTGGCCTGTTCCCGGCTATTTCTTTAGTTATGATCCAAGTCGAGATTCCCAACCTCCCCAGTTTGTTGGCCTGATTTTTTCATCTCGACTGGTTCAGCTTTTTAAATTCCCATGTCCGTTATAATTTCTCCTTTCCCATTCCCTTAGCGAGAGTGCTTTTTGATCTTGTCCTGTGGGCAGAATACAGCGGCCTATCTGTTTTGAGGGATGGACAGGCCCTACTAACATCAGTTATATTTAACTTTTCTTTTGTGAATTTTTAGTTCATTACTGGGTTCATCTCCCTCCCCTTTCATCTTTCATTTTTAGAATTTTATGTATTATATTATCATCAAATTTTTATGGTGTGGTGCGCGTTTTGTAGGTTCCCCGTGTGAGGATGTGGTATTGTGGTGGACGAAGGGTTGAATGGTGACGCATGAGTTCTTGCGGTGAATTGGGTTAATTGTAATGTATGAATGGGTCGTGAATCTGATTAGCTAGGTATAGGATAGTTAGTTATAACCAGCCTCTACCCCTCCCTTTTTCGGCCTTGTGCCACAATTTTGTATGCCATACAAAATAAATACCCTATTATATAGGGATGTATCCAAAAATTGTAACAGATATTATTTGCAATTTATGAAAAAGAAAGGCAGCAAGATTTTTCTACATAATCACGTTTCGTCATGAAATTTAAAATGTATAGTATTTTTTTATCAATGGGAATCAATTCTAAAGATGACAATAACTTCCCTATTAAAATCATAAGTAAGAGTAAAGATATTTAGAATAAGAAAATCTAAATTAATAAGGTATGGCATTGATAATAGCAATTTTAATAGTAATAAAGGTATTTTCCTACAAGGAAATACTTGGTATTCTCTGTACTGCTTCCGGTTGAAATTTATAAAATCTTAAAAGACTTTTTTAGGAAATTAGGTATTCGTATCCAGCAGCCGTTATCATCTTCTAAAATACTGATGACAGTTTGCTTCCTAACTTTTTGTTTGCAGTAGTGTGGAAAGTCAATCTTTTGATCATCTCATTATTTTCTCTTCTAGTTTTTTCTGCTATTCATTTTAGTTGATGCTGCTGTTAGTAGCCCTCAAGTGGTGTTGGATTATTTGTGGTTAATGCAAAACTCTCCAAGCCGATTGAGTTCTCTAAGTGACTGTCGTGTTCATGAAAAATAAATACGAAAAAAAAAATCGCCTTTCTCTCGCGATGTCCTAGGTGTTAGAATCTCCGAATGATACCAAATCGGTATGAAGCGATCTGATGTCTAGCCACACTGATGAGCTGTGATGACGGTATATATATATATATATATATATATATATATATATATATATATATATATATATATATATATATATATATATATATATATATATATATATATATGATATTATGGAGGCACGGTGGAGTAGTGCATATCGGAGATTTGAATTCCAGACGAATCCATTAAATTTACTTACGTGCTAAGACCCATAGGTAAGGTATGAATCCGCTTCTTTTTTCCCCAGCTATGGGTAAATAGCAGGACAAACTGGATTCTATAGCCTTGGATGGCAACTGGTGTAGGGGAAGGACAATTCTGAATTCAAAACCTTTGGAGAGTCGTTTGGGGTCCTTGTAGCATACGGTTCACCAGGTCTCTGTATTCGGCTCTTTAAAAAGTGTGGTTGGCGCTGCACAAAGCCTTTACCTCTATAATCAAATCAAATGTGAAGGTGTCTGGATGTTGATTGCAAGGAACTGTGTTGACTGACCCTCGAAAAACGATGGGAGAGTCCTGTATGGTAATATTAGCCGTTTTCTTACAAGGAAAGAAATGGGCATTCTTTGAACCAGCAGCCAGTACTGATTTTAATTAAAATTTAGAAAATATTTAAAACAGTTTTCAGAAGCTGTTGCCGCTCTTTCTGATATATTTGGGAAATGTGCAATGAAGATAAAAAATGGCATTCTCTACCATGACACCCCATGACGGCATACTGTTCTATCTCACCCGGCATATTACCCTGATCTTGCACCAAACTATTATTAACTTTTTCGATCAATTCGAAACGTTTTAAAGTGTATTATTGTCTACACTTGAAAACAGATTCAAGAGTTTGCTGAAAAAAATTCCCCATTAAATCCTGTGGAATTTTACCGAAAAGAAATCGACGAGCTGGAACCAACAATGTTTCTGTAATTGGATGAAATATTAGAGTACATTGTTTTTTCGTAATCTCGTCAGAATCCATCAACGATTCGTCCGTGCATTAAATATTGCTGTCATATCTTGTCTGATGGCACTGATATATATATATATATATATATATATATATATATATATATATATATATATATATATATATATATATATATATATATATATATATATATATATCAAGATACACGACAAAATCCGAAAAAGGTAGGTTAATTTTATCAGTCCTGGTCTGGCATCTCGACGTCAGTCACATTCCCGCTGCCGTTACGCAGTTTCCCTCTGCCTTTTCTGTGAGTATTTTCATGGTAATTATTCTAATGACCTCTCCTTCTTGGCACCTCGACTGCGTGAAATTGAGCCTACAAGTAAATTTGAAAATAGGTGCTATAATTTTACAGTTGACATAGCTAGATGTAACACTCTACCAGGTTCTTGTTGATTTGTTTTGGATTTTGTTTAGCGGCATATGGGTTATTTAAAGCTGAAATCTAAATATTTTGTATATAATTTTATACTTTCAAAGTAAAATGAATGTCTTTTTTAAATATATAGTTGGTAAAATGTGCTGCTGATAATATCACTACAAAAGTATATTAATATTAATTTGACTATAAAGAAGTATTGTTGAATTTTTTTGTTGGAGATGTCACTATCTGGCCACTGCTAGAAACCTAGCTGGTGCTACCACCCCGGGTTATGGCGGATCTGGTAACACCAGCAATGACGATGTGGTCCCAGGCTCCTTAAAACCTCCAATGTTCCTATCAGATGCCTTGCTGCCGGATGTAGTTTATCGTCTCCGGTTTTCTTGCTTCTTGCTTCCTAGCTACCTACTTAATTTAAAAATGTAAATGTAACGTTATTCACCATTATCTATATTCCTGAAAACTATTTTTTTATTGTCCTTTCTCATCACTAAAGTTTTTCATTCTGTTACACTACCACTAACCCATTGTGCCTGAGTGGCAATGTCGCCTTCCTCTTTGCAAAATGATTAAAAAATAAAATAAATTTGTTAAAAAAATACTTGACTCACCCTCACTGTAAATTATTAGGCTAGCGATTAACACTCGTATTATAATTAAAAATTGAAATGTAAAATATAAGAAAAAGTATAATTGCCGTAGCTACTGAAGTTTCCCCCATGGAAACAGCGATCTTCAGTCCGGGTAATTATATTTCTACTTGAAATCAAGTCCGAAATATTCACATTTAAATGTTATGAAATCCGAATATACAACTGAATGTAATGGAGTAAATTACTTTCACAGGAGATACTAAAATTTGCTGATCATTATATGAAGAATTGCTAGCAAGTTTGATATTCTCAAATCTAAACCAGCTATTGAATAAAAGGTCAAAGATTCCATCAAGATGTGTACACCCCCACCAACACCCAAATCTATTCGCTAATATGTCATCAGAACAAACATATTTCACGTTCGGGTACATTAAAATTTGTTCGTAATATTAAATGGAAATCTTTCGAACGTCATTTGAAATGAAGAATCTACAGTTTTATTTTATTTAATTACTTTGTTTTAAGGCACATAAGTTCTTAATGGGTCTATTTATTAATTAATTTAATTTTCTTGGGAGCTTCGAAGTAATAAAAGTATGATATATGTTATTCTGCTTTCACAATTGAATACATGGCTGTTAATACTCAGCTTTTGGGCATATACATGTTTGTGTGGACAAAATCATTAAAGGCGGTGATATGTGTATTTTATGTTGTAGTTTGTTGAAATTATATGTTATAATATAGTTTGGTTTCTCTAAGAAATTGTAGGATATTATATGGATTAGGGTCATGTAAATCTTCTTTCGTGATGGTTGTTTGCTCGATTTTGTTTAGCGATATATCAACTTCTATAGATTCTTTAATGCCAAAATGCTGAGGAGTAGTGTATAACGTCTCGGGTTGAGGAATCGGAGAGCCGAGTTCGAAATCTAGTCAATTTCACTTACGTGTTAATAACCTTGGGAAATGTATAAATCCTCTTCTTCTCCCCTCCCCACACACAATTATGGGTAAATAGCAGGGCAGACCGGGTTCTATAGCCTTGGATGGAAACTGGTCTACCATAGAAAGAAATGGCAAACTACTGCGGGAAAAATGTCTGATCCGTCAGTCATGTATCGTAATGTACATAATCGCCTAAGCGTGTATCACGTATTGCACATAACAGTCTGAGATACCATATCTGAAAAAATTAGATGGTAAATAGAGCATTTTCATTTATATTCATATTTTATTCATATATATATATATATATATATATATATATATATATATATATATATATATATATATATATATATATATATATATATATGAATAAAATATGAATATATATATATATATATATATATATATATATAAAATTTAAAATGTTCTATTTACCATATAATATATGTACAGGGGGACCTCGGCCTGGTGTAATGCTTAGCAAGCTTGACCTAGCAGTGGATTTAATATAGTCTTTCCACGTCATATCAGCAGAGAACCTGACCCCGAGAAGGTGCAATGAGTGATTTTCCTTGGGGCTCTTTCATTCATCCGTAATTCTGCAATATCTGGTCTGGTGTTCCCACTATATCTCGATATTCATGAGAAATTCCAATTAAGTGTCTGTAATGTAATCGATGGGTAAATAGCAGGGCCGACCGTGTTCTATAGCCTTGGATGGCAACTGGTTTACCCCAGAAGGAAACGGAAACCTACTGAGGGAAAAGTTTTCGTCGTCAGTCATGTATCGAAAGATACATGATCGCCTAAGCGTTTATCTCGCATGGCACATAAGGGACTGAATTCTGAAATGTAAGTATTTTGAACGCAATTTGATGGGTTCAACTACATATCAAATGTATTTTTGGTAATTCTAATATAAAATGTATTGCTGGTGATTTTACTATAAATAGTACTGTTGGTCATTTTGTATATAAATATATATTGCTGGTATTTTTATACTTTTATTTTGTTTTTGTTTTGGGGGTTCATTATTTCTCCCTAGCTTGGGCCAAAAGGTTATACTACCCGGGTTACAATGGACCTGGGGATGAGCAGATCAAATTAAATTAAAGCAGCTAGGAATAAAACACCAAAAGTAAAATGGAAAATAATAAATAGAACAATAACTTGTAAAACCTGGGATGACCCATGCCCTTTATGCCTACATGAAAAACTACACATTATTAAGTTTCTAAGAAACGAAAATCTATTAAATCGATAACGTTTTTTTGCTGACACAACAGACATTCGCCTTAAATAATTAGCTTAAAACTTTTTTAAATTTCAAAGTCTATTTCACCTAAAGCAATAGTTTTAAAAACTTAACCCAATCATAAGCTCAAAAACCTTTAAGAAATCGTCGCAAATTGTAGTTCAATACAACGTATTCATATACAAACAACCCTTTTAGAAAAAAAAAACTTTATGTATACAAATACACATTTAACGGCGTAAAAAATGTGTCCAAAAAATTCTGCTGTTGAAATATACCAGACGATATGCGTTGAACGGATGTCATCAATCGTTTGAAAAAAGGCACACCGACCCTACATTGACTTAACCTCTATTCGAAAGTAACTAATATGTTGATACATTAGTTGTCAGTGAAAATGTAAACCCTACCACCCCTTATTAAAATGATTGGTTTTCTCCATATCCATAGAAATTAATATTACGAATGTATATGCTTATAAAGCTCTGTAAATTTCAAAATTAGTTATTCCAAAATTCGCTTGAGGATGACAGTTTTAGCTTCTGTTTTTGATACATGAGGACTTTTATGTAGGGATAGAATCATATTTAAAAAAAAATAATTATAATATAGGGTCTAATGTTGTATCGAGTACTGTTTATTAAAAGTAAAAACAAAAATACAAAAGACCTTTGGATTATTAACCTAACGGTTCTTTCCTATTTTTCTATACACACATACACACATATATATATATATATATATATATATATATATATATATATATATACATATACATATATATATACATATACATATATATATATATATACATACATACATATATATATATATATATACATACATACATATATACATATAAATATACATACATATATATATATATATATATATATATATATATATATATATATATATATATATATATATATATATATATGTATACGGGTGGATCTGTTTTTTTTTTCCTGTGTGGTTATCCTCTTCATTTTTTATTAATTTTGTTATTTTACAGATATACTCTATTTGAATATAATTTAACCGCCCCCTATATATATATATATATATATATATATATATATATATATATATATATATATATATATATGAACATGGGGAAATTTTTGCAAGAGATTCAGGGAATTGTTAGCAACCAGTAGATGTAATAGAAGACAGTTGGGAGTGATATATCGTAGCCGTTTCATGTAGAGAATCAGTATTAATGCAAGCAGAAAGATTGTGTGCAACTGGACAAGTACGCCATGCTGTGTTAGAATGATTATACTGGGCGACACGTGAAAGCGTTAGTGAATTGAAGGGAATCATTTTTGCTTAATTTGCGATTTTAGCCATCGATTACAGGCCTCATTAAATCATTGGTATCTAATCTAGGCGTTGATTGATTTTTTCACTTCGATTAACGTTTCTATTACTCCGGTTTGGGAAATTGACATTTCCTTGAAACAGGGCATATTACGAGGTCTATCTGCTATTTTGAAAGATAGATCAAGTTTATGTTCGAATAAACACTTGAACTGGCAAGGCTACCTAACGTTGCTCGGTCTTCGATGACATTTTAATTGATTAATAATTGTCTCGGGGATACAGAGTTTAGAAATTAATATTTTATTCTAAGGAAAATGTAAAATCAACGATGTTTCTTCTCCCGTGTTTTTCCCAGATGGTTTGTTTTTGTTTGGCGGCATATCAACACTTCTATGGGTCACTTAATGCCAAAATTTAAATATTTTCTATGCAATATTTTTTTGAGATGATAATAATTTTTTTTAGTAAAACTTATATTACTAATTCACCCATAGATGAGGAGGAGAGATGGATTCATGCCTTTCTCAGGGGTAGTTGGGCGTAAATGATTATAATAAACCTGACTGGAACTGGAGCTCAGTTCTCAGACTTCCAGTTCCGAACCAATATCCATTACACCATCGCACATCCAAACTTACTGCACATGATATTCCCAAGCGGTCACCCATTTAGATTCTGACCAGATTCAACGCTTCTTAACCTCGGTCATTGTATGTAATATGGCCGAAAGCTGATCGCCCCGTCTGCCTTTCAATTCATAACAAATAACGGTACTAGCTTCCATTTTGGTATGAAACTGGATTCTTCTTCTTCCTATCATTCTTTTTATTCTATTTTCTTCTTTTTCTTTCTCTTCTTTTTCTTTTTCTTTCTCGTCTTCTTTTTCTTCTTCTTCTTCCTCTTTTTCTTTTCCTCTTTTTCTTCCTCTTTTTCTTTTCTTGCTTTTCTTTCTCTTTTTCTTTTCTTGTTTTTCTTCCTTTTTCTTTTCTTGTTTATCTTCTTTTTTGTTCTTCTTCCTCTTTTTCTTTTCCTTTTTCTTCCTCTTTTTCTTTTCTTGTTTTTCTTCTTTTTTTCGTGTTGTTGTTATTCTTCTTCCTCTTTTTCTTTTTCTTCCTCTTTTTCTTTTTCTTCATCTTTTTCTTCTATTTTGTTGTTGTTGCTAATTTTCTTCTTCCGCTTTTTCTCTTTCTTATTCTTTTTCTTCCTCTATTTTCTTTTTCTTCTTTGTGTTCTTATTTTTCTTCCTCTTTTTCTTTTCTTCTTTTTCTTCTTTTGTTGTTGTTGTTGTTGTTCTTCTTCTTCTTCTTCTTCTTCTTCTTCTTCTTCCACTTCTTCTTCTGCTTCAAAGCAATAACATTGCATTGTTTTATACTGGTCAGCGTTAGCCTGAAAATCTATATAAATATGGTGTGGCGAAATTTGATAATCCATTGGCTCATATACATTGTCTGCGAAGTTGAGTAAATTAACTTCATTCTAGGCATCAGGTAAAAAAGGGGGGAAATGGGTCTCCTAACTGGAAGGCAGTCCCGATTATATTTAGATATATATAAACAAATAGATGTCTTTCTAAAACACGATATATTAATATGTCTTACCCTGAAGTTCAGAAGAATGTGCGCACTTATGACCATAAGATGTTGAAACACCGGTTCTCGCACAATCAACGAAGTTCAGCAATGTCGACCCTAGTCACTACCTAGATGGGTGATTGAGAAAACCGGGGGTGGGGGTAAGGATGGATGTGCGGTTGGTGTAATGGATAGTCGACTTCGTTACATTCACATACGGGCAAATACCCTTGGAAAAGGCATGGATACACCTCCGCTTCCTCCAGCTATGGGTTAATTAGTAGGACTTGTATCAGTAAATCATTAATATCTTTTTAAAAAATCTTACAATCACAAGATATATTCTGGCTTTAAATAACCTGTAATAGGTTGACAATCCGTAAAAACAATCAATCAATCATCATCATTCTTTCTAGATGAATCGCCGTCTTCCGATCATTTCTTGTAAAAATAATTTAAAATTAATTCAGGTAAAGAAGTTATTTTATTTATAGTAACTGGATTCTTGGTAATGGACATACTCGGGGAGGTTCGAATAATTATATTCCCCCAGGCAGTACCTCTCATTCGAGAGGGGAATGGTTTATTGCCCGGCGCCAGAGGCTCCCTAAAAAGCGAAGATCGAGGGGGCTTAGGCAATTTTTGCATGGTATTGCTGTTAAACTCAATTTAAATCTCGATCATTAGCCACATTTAGTAGGGACGAGTTCGCGCGACAAAAATACGATCGGCCTTTTGACTGGGATCAAATTGTAGTATCTGCCCACGTGTGGATAAAGTACGTATCATTTCTCAGTTGTGTCGCTGTTTTCAGACAGAGCACGGCACATTAGTTTCTTTGGCCCGGGTACACGAGTTCAGGCTCCCCACATTATACTGACGTTGTGACAAATACTGCCACTGTGGGGTGACTGGAAAGCAGAATCGCTTCTCGGCTAAGATCAAACTGTATTACGTGTCCTTATCAGATTAATCTGATTCTCTCTCGCCAGTTCTATATTCCCTTCTTTCTTTCTTTCTTTCTTTCTTTCTTTCATTTTCTCACCGAATCCAAATTTTGTCTCCCCTTGTTGCCACGCAATCAAAACGGAAGAGACCTTTATTTATGAGGTGTCAGTACGGCGTAACGGTCGAGCGAACTAACAATGGGAGGAACAAACCCAATGACAATAGGATACCTTTCCCAATGGTATGTGCGTTGCCTAATTTCGGTAATTGGCCTATAAACAGTGTTTCAATGCGATATGGCCGTAAGCTGTTTCCTGTCATCTTATGGTATTCAAAAATTTACATGCAATATTAATCGCCAGCTTCTGTCTTTTTGGAACCTGTTTATTTTATTGTTCTTTCTCCTCACTAAAGTTTTCTGGTTTTCTTTCACTCTCGGTAACCACTTGCGATTTTTTTGTTTTGTTGCAGCTTATCAAATTTTGCAGGTTATTCAAACCAGAAAATATTTTATGGACATAATAATGATTTAATGATAAATATCCTACTAATGAACCCATAGCAGTGAGGAGAGAACAAGTTGTGTCATACCTTTCTCAATGGTAACTGCGCTTTACCGAGTTAGATTAGAATTGGAACTCGGTTCTCCGATTTCCAATTTCGAACCGTTAGCCATTACACCACTCGCAGAGCCAAGCCAATAGCGTCTGGTACTTCCAATCGGTTACCCATATAGTTATTGACCACTTTCAACGTTGCTTAACTTTTGTGATCGTAAGGGAACTGGTGTTTCAACGAGATATAACCGTAGGATGATGCTTATCAACTAAGATCTTCAAAAATTTGATGTAACATAAATCACCATCTTTTTTTTTTGTTCTTAAACCTGTTCTTTTATAATCCTTTCTTCAAACGATTTTTTTACTCATTTTTGTTTTACTCTCAGTCACCTATTGCCTCTTAGAGGTTTCATCGGTTTGCATGAGGTGTAATGATTTTAAAAGATGTATTTCGAACTTCATCGATTAAACCACCACTAATTGGGAGAAGTATATTCGAGGGATAAAACATGTTACCGGTTTATTATTCATTTACCCATTTATATTGGAGTTAGAGTGTAATGATTTTCAACCTGGTCCTGAAACATTGACGATGTTATCAGATAAATATAATACGAACGTTTATAATGCCATGAATAAAATTGAAATGTTTCATATATTTCCCGAAAGTGTTAAAGATTTTCCGACATGCTTCGCTTTGCGCCGCGAAAATTGGGTTGAATTTTGCAAAGTGAGAGGCCACAAAATTTAACATACAATTCTGTTTCTTTGTAATTCCTCTTGACGTGTCTGTAAACAGTTAACCCCAAATTGCAGATGTAAGAATAGATTATGTCCTTTCCTGAATAATGTCTATTTTCCAACTCTAATACAGCATATATAAAACATGAGAGAGGCCGACACAAATAGATTTGTAAACATGAAAAGAACGAAAGAATATTACCTATATTTATTTTATCATTATGAAGAGCAAATGGAGAGAAACGCCCGGTAAATAATAGAACGGTCTGAACCAGCTTTCGGGGTAAAATATTTGTCATTGGAAATGCCAACGGCATTTTGAAGGCAACTAAACAGCATACGAATTCTTCTTCTTGTTTTTGATTTTTTTTTTTTTTTTACTTTTCTCATTCTTAATTTTACTTTCCTTTCTCTCCTCTTCTCTTAAGCTCTTTTTTTTTTTTGCTTTTTAATTTTTCTTCTTGCTTTTTCTCATTCTTTTTTGCTTTTCTTCTTTTTGGTTCATTTTTTTTTTTGCGTTTCTTTTAGCAATTCATTCTTTGCTTATTTTCTTTTTATTCTTGTTGTTGCTTCATTTTCTTTCTTTCTTTCTTTTTTTCTTCATCGGGTTTATTTTTTACTGTCTCTTCTTCTGCTTGCTTTTTATCTATTTTATTTTATTTTATTTTATTTTTCTCATTCTTTCTTTTACTTTCCTTTTACTACTTTTCTTTTTGGCTTCTCTTTTTTCCTTACAGTTTTTCTGTTACTTTTTCTTTCATATTTAGGTTCTTTTTTCTTTTTGTATATTTTCATTTTGTTTCTTTTTTAATGTTTCTTCCTCATTTTGTTTTACTTCTTGTTATTTTTTATTTTATTTCTTATTCATTTAAATTACTCCTTAATTTTCGCCTCTTTTTTGCTTCTTCTCTTCGCTTCTGCTTTTTCGTTTCTTTTTGCATCTTTTTTTTTGCTTCTTGTTCTTTTCCCTTTTCTTCTTGTTGCATCTTCTGCTTCTTCTGCTTCGTGTTCATTTTTCTTCTCTCTTCGGCTGGTTTATTTTTTAATATTGCCCTTTCTTCTTCTTCTTCTTCTTCTTCTTCTTCTTCTTCTTCTTCTTCTTCTTCTTGTTTCCTTCTCTTTTCTCTTCTTTCTTTTTGTTTTTTCAAACTTCTTTTTGTTTTTTTCAAACTTTTCTTCTTCGTTGCTCCTTTTTTTCTTTTCTTTTTACTTTTCTTCAGCTTTTTTCTCCCCGTCTTTCTTCCTCTTTCTCCCCTATCTCTCTTTCTCTCTCTCTCTCTCTCTTTCTTTCTTTCTCTCTCTTTTAGTATTTCGTTTCCTGTTTTTCCACTGCTTTTCCCTCTGGCGTTAATGACCGAAAGAAAAATCGATATTTAGCGTGACCTGAGTGCGACATTTGCGGACAGAAATAGCCGCTAGAGATATGTCAAATGTTCATTGCATGAGACGGCTGTCGGAGGCCATTTTGAAAACTAATATTTGCGGAAAAGATAAAAAAAAATAAGCTCAATACAAACGTGTTAGGGGGGGGAGTGAACAAAGAAATATATGCAGCTGTGCTCTGCGCGAATAAGGGTGGCGACCCAAGACATGTTAGAAACAAACAATTAAAGCATAAAGAGTAATTGTTGTGTTTTTCCTCGTTATATTTTTAGGGAAAAAATACGGTTCAACCATATTTCTCTGAATCTGTCTATATATATATGTGGATGTCAGTTATCTCCTGTTAATTCCCCTCTGAAAGTTCTCCATAGCCTTAACCGGGTATTGAACTCAGACTCCATGATGAAAGAAACATCAATCCGTTAAGTGACAAAACTTGTATTAATTTTATTAATGCCGTACTTCTGATATCTAACACTTTATTGCAAAGACTTTTTTGCCATAAATGCCTTTTCTCTCCTTGTGATCGCCAGCATCTTTGATACCGCTATATACTATTTTCTATGTGCCGTGTTCCTTCAAGATGTCGATCATAGCTCTTCGCGATTTCTTGTCCTTTGTACCTAGGTCAGCGGCTAGGAAAGTTAGTTCACTTTCTCGTGCTAGATAATATTTTTTGGGTCAGAAACTATCTTACACATTTATAGAAATACCATTCATTCATTCTTTGAATATTGCTGTCACAGCTGGTTTGGTGATTCTGTTATGTATTTAAAGATTCTACATAAAATTATAACCTATTGGTTTGACCTGGCATCTCTCCCTTTTCCCTATGTCTCTTTTTAAAAGGTGCTTTCATATTAATTGTTGTTCTGATACGTTTTAGTCTTTGATATGTAAACTTTATAAATTTAAACGCACTAATTTATTGGCAGTAAGGTCTCATTTTAGAATTGAAATGGCTCGATGTAACCGAACGTTGTCTGCTAAAAATGTCTTCTCTTAAACTTTTTGAATGCAGATATCACTTACGGTTTCTTAATGTTCCATCTCAGCGATTACTATTCATGGCACAATAGCATCGATAAGGAAGATAATGGCGGTGAAAATAAACCATTTTTGTAATGAATATATGCTCATTGATACAGGTTAAAAATTTATTTTTGAATATCTAATATGATCGTTTTGTTCCCATTTTCTCAAAACATTCGTCGTTGCTTGCATGTTCAGTCCATAGTAATCTCAGCATCCTACTGTAGAACAACATTTCTCTTGCTTCAAATCATTCCCTCATCTGTGAACAAGAAAAAGAAGATCTAAACAAAATGAAGGCACTGAAGTAGAAACCGAAAACGAATTTGAAACTGAAAAAACTGACGAGGAAACTGAAGAAGAAAAATGGATGAAGAAGAAGAAGAAGAAGAAGAATGTGAAGCAGTAGAAATAGAAACTGACGAAGAACCTGAAGAAGAACCTGAAGGAAAAGAAGAAGAATAAGCAAAAACTGAAGAAGAAATAAAAGTAGAAACTGAAAAAACTAAAGAAATTGAAGAAGAAGAAGAAGAAGAAGAAGAAGAAGAAGAAGAAGAAGAAGAAGAAGAAGAAGAAGAAGTTGAATAAGTAGAAGTAGTAGAAACTGAAGAGAACCTGAAGGTGAAGAAGCATACGAAGAATCTGAATACGTAAAAGAAGTAGAAACTGAAGAAACTGAGGAAGAAGAAGAAGAAGAAGAAGAAGAAGAAGAAGAAGAAGAAGAAGAAGAAGAAGAAGAAGAAGAAGAAGAAGAATTAACTGAAGAAGAAGAAGAAGAACAACAACAACAAGAAACTGAAGAAGAAACTGAAGAAACAATTTGGGTCCGTTAAATTACTAATTTATTTGTTTAATAATTATTCATCTTCTCCCTGTTTACGTAAACAATTTCGTAATGACAAAACAGGCTGTATAAATAACAATAAAGCAAAAGGGGAAATATTTCTTACAGATGTAACTAGAGAATACAATGGTCCGGAATTATTAGAAAGATGATGGTTTTGAATGTGATTCTAATTCTGAAAGTAATAAGGATGAAATGAAGTTAAATTTACCAGAGCGAGAAAGATGTCCATAGCAATAACGCATGGCTACAATATGGAATTCATTAAATGTCGTTATATTGGAGATAAGGTACTATCATTATTCCATGGCTTTACATTAAGAATTGAATACTCATAGAAATAATAAGGTAATTTTGTTTTTCTGCCCGCCAAATTAAGACGAATATAGCACAAAGCCAAATTTGCATTCGATGCGGTGACTTACACGTGATAACAAAAAAATTGTTCATCCTTCCTTGCCACTTATCCATTGGAACACACATCAGGCGATAAGCAATGACACAATCTCCCACCGAAATTATTACGACCATTTTCTGTTCAATTATAAAAAATAGTAATTAAATTTCGAAGGTAATTTCTCGAGTGAGGTGGTTTCAGTTATTTGATTCTTTATGATTCTGTAGTGCCAGTCCACCAGGTTCGAAAAAGTATGCTCCTCATTAAGACCAACAGGATTCATTCACTCGAAGCCATTTTTAATCATTGATCTGAGAAAGTTATATAGAGCTGACTGTTTAATAAAATAGTTAAATATCTCGGAAAATGAAAGAAATATATTTACCATCGGAACGGCTGTTGACGCCGACTACAAGTTATCTCGTATTTGGCGTTCTCTGGTTAATTTCAATCTACTGGTGCCAACAACGAGTTTATTTGTCATTATACTTTTAGTGTAAAAGCAATAAAGTTGAAGCTATAAATGAACTCATAAAATTGTTTTAAATCTGACAAAAAAACTATGCGCATAGATTTTGGGACCTAATGTATCATGCCATTCTCGAGATGTATATTTATTACTAGCTAAAAAGCCGCTCTATCAGGCGGCATTTAAGCTAGCTGATTCGCAGAGCTCTTGTTGGGCCTTCGGCTTGTTCAGGACTTTGAGGTTCCATAAGTCTTTGCATATTCTCAGTACTGGAAGCTTTCCTGGCCGCCGTTTCATCTGGGTTTTCATTTTCACGACCCTTTCTTTGCCTCGCTGCAGCCTTGGCTCTTTTGATTACAATCTGGTCCTCTGTTGACGGAGATTTCTTTTTGAGAGGCATACTGCTGCCGTATGCGACAGGCAACAATAAACTACAGAAGAACTCAAAATTGATCGCTGCATTTAAGTAATACATTAATATTTAAGCTTATTTCTTAGAAGTTCAACGATAATTCTCCTACGGCTACTTAATTTAAATTCGACTATTCCCAAGTTACAAAAATTGTTATCGTACGAAAAATTTCGTCGCGAAAAAATCAGGTAAAAATATTACTGAAAACAATCGCAGTAATGGAAATTTGGGAATCCAACATTTCTGTTACATGAACTATTGGTAGTTTGAGAGTTGTGTCCCTTTAATTGAAAAAGTGTGACACGGTGACACACTGACATTCGCAATTATTATATAGATTTGCAAATCAGGGTAATTTTATCTTTACAAGGGCCAGATTGAACAAAAGCAAATAACATTCCCATATTTGCGCTGTTCAATGTTAACCTCTTCAAATTAATTGTCAATCATTGTCTTTATTCCCTATCCACATAAACCGATGTTCCTACAACTGTTTTTATTATTGATTTCCCGCAGCTTTTTCAATCATTTCACATACGGCATTCATCATCCTCAATTTTAAGAATAATTCTCTACCTTGAGTGGCTCTGGGCTTACGGATACATGACGTTTAAAAAGCGGTTCACGTATGACCACAGAGGTTTAACCAACGTCAGTACCTAGACGGGCGTCCGTTTGCTTAAACTAGGTACTGCAAGCAAGTTTTGATGTGCGGATGGTGTAATGAATAATAGCCCGAGTCTTTTAATCGGAGAGCCGAGTTCAAATTCCAGTTGAGTTCGTTGTATTCACTTACGCGAAAATACCACAGGGGAACGTATGAATCAACCTCTTCTCCCTTCAGATACAGGTTAATTAGTAAGACTTGTTTCACTAAACAATAAATATTTTTTTTTAAATAATCACAATCTAAAAATATGTTCTGGCTTTAAATAACCTTAAAGTGTTAATAAGGCGTAGAAAATGAATCAATCAATTAATTGAGTGGCTCTCAAGACTTCTATTATGTAAACTTCAAAAACAGAATATTAAAAATAATGCTTTGAAAAATATGTTATTTCGGATCAATTATTACTCTATCGGATTTTGTATCAAAGATTAATTTTCTAATAACGCGCTCTTTCAACAGAACTTAACATAAATGCATGAAATATTTATAACTTCTGATGTGACTTAAAATATCTGCTTCAATAAGCCAAGCTGAATATGAAAACAAATCTAGCAAAAAGCTCAGGTCTCTTCTCAGAATCTTAAGACGCTATACTGTAAAACCTAACAGAATATCAATATTCAAATCTACACTACAGACAAAATGTTTGAGGAAACACCTTCAGATTCAGATATTTTTTTAAAGAATAATATTAATTTTCATTAACTATAGTCTATATGCTTTTATTATTCAGTCTTCTTTCAGCCTCCTCATACTACCAAAATGTTCAAATTTGGATTCGTCTGTCCACAATATACGAGGGTCATTCAATAAATAAGGGGAATTGTTCGGTATAAGGACTTCTAATACAGATAGATGCTTACTTTAATTTTTATTTTTCAACGTAGTCTCCCAGCATTGTCACACACTTTTCCCATCTGTGCATAAGCTTCCGTATTCCCTCAGCGTAAAAATCTTTGGACTGATGTCTCAGCCAGTCGCTCACAAAACTTTTGACTACATCGTCACTTTAAAACTTCGTGCCTCTCGTGAACGCTTTCAAAGGACCAAACAGGTGAAAGTCTGAAGGGGCAAGGTCTGGACTGTAAGAGGGATGAGGGAGCAGTTCCCAGACTCCTTCTGACTGATGACCCCTACGTTTGTCCTAACAGATAAGCTCAAAGTCCTTGCAATGTCATCCACTGTCACCCTTCTGTCAGACTGAATGAGGTCATTGACTGATTCGATCGCCTCAGGGCACCTCACTTCTGTAGGCCTCCCAGGCCTGTCTTCATCCTCAACACTGCTCCGTCCTTCTTTAAACAATTTAGCCCACTTGTAGACATTTTTTGGCTGAACCATGTGGCACCATACAGAGTTGACATTCTCCCATGAATTTCCACTGGTTTGCACCCTTCAGCAACCAAAAACTTGATAGCTGACCGCTGTTCAATCCTGGAGCATGCTTCTTGGTCGGCCATCTTTGTTAATCGCCAAACCTCTAAAAGTTTTTTTTTAATCTGCAAAAGAAATTAAATCCATGTGAAAAAGAAGTAAAACAAAAAAAATTAAAAAAACAGTAAGTGTCTATCTGTATAAGAATTCCTTAAACCGGAAAATTCACCTTATTTATTGAATAACCCTCGTATTTTGCTACATTATGAGTATTTTGTATGAGAAACATTATATCTTCTTTTCACCACAAATGAAGTAGATATTTTGAGATTACCAAAAAGGTTTGAGATTTGGTTCATTTCAAGAGAATTTATAATAATGAAAAATGCCAATTGATTGGCTCTCGAGTCTTGTAATGAGTAAACTTCAAAAAAAGAATATTGAAAATAACCCTTTGAAAAATATATTATTTCGGATCAATTATTACTCCATCCTATTTTGTATCAAAGATTAATTTTCTCATAACGCGCTCATTCGACAGAGGTTAGCACAAATGCATGAAATAGTTACAACTTTTGATATGACTTAAAAGATTTGCTTCAATACGCCAAGCTGAATATGAAAACAAATCTAGCAAAAAGTTCAGGACTGTTCTCGACTGCTTGAGACGTCATAATGTAAAGATTAACAGAACACCAATATTCAAATCTACACTACAAACAAAATATTTGAGGAGACACCGTATTGCTTTAAAAGACACGTTCAGATTAGGACATTTTTAAAGTAAAAATAATAAAATGAGATTTCAGTAACTACAGTGTATTTGCTTTTCTTATTCAGTCTTTTTCAAGGATCCTCTTACTACCAAAAAGTTCAAATTTGGATTCGTCTGTACACAATATATATTGCTAAATTATGAGTATTTTATGAGAAACATTATTTTTTCTTTTCACCATTAATTAAGTAGATATTTTGATATTACTAAAAGAGCTTGAGATTTGGTTCAGTTCAAGGGAATCATGAAAAAATGAACAATAACGAATAGATTTGCAAAGGCTATATCCTCTGGTTTACGAATAACTGGAAACAATCACCTTTCAACAAGACAGCGATCCAATGCACTCTTGTGAATTAAATCAAAATTAGTACGTGTCGAAAAAGATGTACAACATTTTGGAAATTGATACTTAGCCGTTTCAATCTCCTGACCTCTCTCCCATTGAATTAGTTTGGGGTGAATTAGATACGAGATTTCGAAGAGAATACCCAAAGCGTGAGAGTGAGCCTTTTCTGTGCATGAAGAATACTTGGGAATGTCTGACATATACTTTTTTCAAAAAATATTGGGAAGAATGTCATGAATTTGTAAAACAGTAATTAAGGTACGTGGTGGTTTTATTGACGAAAACAAAGTACGATGCTATTGTAGGGTAATTTTGTTAGTGTATGGTTATGTTTGGTCAAAATAACAGCAAATACACTGTAGTTACCGAAATACTATCTTCTTGTAAAATTATTTTAAAAAAATCTCATTTTAAGGTGATTTTTAAAGAAATGCAGGGGCTCTCCAAACATTTTGCTTGTTGTGTATCTCTAAAAAAAGAAATATCAATTAATGCAATTGTATCTTCCATAAATCACCAATACGTTAGTGGATATCAGATATTTTATTAAACAGTGTAACACCCGACCTCGACTAATCTCAAGCGGTTTCTTCATATTAGAGAAAATGGTAAATTTATTTTTAAGGTTCTTTATTAAGGTTCTTTATTTAAGGTTCTTTATTAAAAGAAAATGGGCCCTTCATGGCGAAACAGACTAAAAGCACCGTTTGCTGTACGGTTGTATCCACTAAATATCAAGGACGCAGTTTGAAACAGGACGAGGCGCAAATTTTATTTATTACATACTCTCGAAAATTAAGGCCAGCAGATGAAAATTATTCCGTTTACAAACAGATATCTATCCAAGCTATACAACCACTAAATATATATTAAGAAAAAATAATTTGGGATTACAATTACAATTCTAGCAATTCTTTAAGAATGTATGTATGAGGGCCACAAGAAATTCCCTAGACTGACCAAGACATAAATTCTTTGGAAATGATAATTATTTAAAGATTGAGGGACGTAGAGGTAGATTTATAATTTTCCCTTGGGATATTTTGCGCATAAGTGAAAATAACGAAACAGATTGGTATTGGAAATCAGAGAGCCGAGATTAAATTCCGAGTCGTTATCCATTACACCACCCACACATCCAAGCATTCATCACCTGGCAGGCAGTTACCCATTTACTGACCAGGTTCGATGTTGCTTCACTTCGGTGATCGTACGTGAACCAATATTTGAACGTGATATGGACGGATGCTATCACGTTTGACAATGGATTAAATCTTTTTGAAGATCAAAGTTGCCTAGTGAGCATTAATCATGAAAAGTGTTCCACAAACTAGATGTGCGGGAGAAGGAACTGCTAGCATAGAACTTACGGTTGCGTCTAGCCATGTCAACTGTAAAATGATGATGATCATTCGTTTGTATTGCTTTTGACATTGTTCCTAGTATTATAAACTGTCTTCATTATTTTCTCCCTCTTTTGTTGTGGGTAATAATGTTGGTTGTTTACGTTCCCCCAGCCAATATAAGGATCCTTGAACTTTATCATTATTCACATGTTGAGTGCGAACACAAACGGTCGTTTGCGCTGAAGCCACAGAAAGACTCCTCGGTAAACTGGGATTCATGGTTTAGCTATTTTTAATAACAGCGTTAATAAGAATGATTCAGATTCTGCCGCAGATGTCAAATTACTCGGGGTTTTATCTGAGTCTCTTCTCTCACCAAAACATTCTCTGCTCTTTAGAAATGTATATCAATAGCTTTTCCTTCCATATGCCAAATTTAAGCAAACATGACTCTCCATCACTTTCACTCTGTTCATGACATGTTTTTAACTGTGTCAATGAATGGCATTTTAATTTTAACACCCTCAAAACGAAACTGCTCTCTCTCTCTCTCTCTCTCTCTCTCTCTCTCTCTCTCTCTCTCTCTCTCTCTCTCTCAATCAGACCACCCATGACACATTGCGCTTTCTCGGGCTAACATTGTCGACTAACATGGATTAGAAAGATTATACTGAACTAATTGCTAAATCTTTTGCTAAGAATGATGTTTCATTGTGCTAGACAATTATTCACACCTGTATCAATCTTAAATAATTATACGTCTATCATTCGTCCATGCTTTTAATATTGCTACCACATATCGTCCGTCGCTGTATATTTAGAGATACTTGAAAAAAAACATAGAAGAATCAGCAATATTATTGGCCTTGATCTGTCTCGGCTTCAGTCTTTTTCCCACTTTTGGAATGTAAGTTCCCTGTAAGTTTACTATAAATACTTTCATGGTAATTGTTCATAATGAACTCTTCGCTATGGTAACTAGATTTTATGGATTTAATCGCTGTACTAGATTGGCTGCCAGGTCTCATCAATTCATAGTTGAATAGGCTACATGTAACCGTAAGTTCTGTGCTAACAGTTTCTTCTCTTGCACTTACCGCTTCCGTCTCCATGGTTTCCAGCCAACGTTGATCTTCAAACATTTAAATGCAATGTCAGTCTTTATCTACTGTTTTCTTGATTACTCTTCTATTGTTCTCGCTCCTTAATAATATTTCTCTTTTTCCTTATTCTTTCACGATCAATAATCTCTTGTGCCTTAGTGGCATTACTGCCTTGCGTTGGATCATATAATTAAAGCATATCTTATTTATCTACGACACCTCACTTCGTCATCTGCCGTCCATTGGCTGAAACGTGACCAGTAAGTTAATCTGTTTCTCCTTCATCTCCATGTTTTAAAACATTTTCACCCTATACACGACAATAAAAACACAACTAGTTAATGAGAATGCAAGAAACAGACACAAAAATGATTGATTGATTCGTTTTTTTTATGACTTAACAAATTTTAAATAATAAATACTGTATATTGTAAGAGTTTTTTTTTAACATAATAATGGTTCAGCTATACCATTTTTACTAATTAACCCATAACCTGAAGGAGGAGAGGTGAATTCTTATCTTTGCCAACTAAATATAATGAACCCAACTGGAATTGGAACTCGTTTCTCCGGTTAACAATCCAGAGCCATTACCCATTACACCTCCCGCACATTCAAGCTTACAACACCTGCTATTCCCAAGCGGTTATCCATCACCAGATTCGACATTGCTTAACTTTGATGATCGTATAGGAAGTGGTGTTTAATATAATATGAGACTACGTTTAAATTTTTGAATATCGTTGTTGATACGAAACCGGATGAGAGTCCTACAAGCCAGAAATGCGAAGAAGAAACATTTAACTAGGAACTTACGGTTACAAATAGCAATTTCAACAGTAAAACGATGAGACCTATTTGCCATTTTAGAACTATGTCTGAATTCATGTCGTGTAGTTACAGCGGATACTTTTTCCAAATATATTTACGTGTTTTCATTACGCTTTATTGCTGACTAACTTACACATAAAAATGTTAGATAAGCATTTAAAAAAAATCTCAAATTGTTTATTTTAAATTTAATACGAATCCTGAATAATAATAATTATTATATTATTTTTGTGTATGTGATTCTGTAATAAATTAAAGCCAAACAGGAATCTGTTTTGAA
>OZ038504.1:42402624-42420124 GCA_964036315.1 Acanthosepion esculentum
TGTCACATTAAAAATTAAAGATAAAATCAAATTAATGATTAAAAATTTGCAAAAATAAAAAAGGATAAAAAATATGCAAATGTCAATGAGGTAAACACATTTTCAAAACGAAATATTGTTAAATACCAAAAAAATAAATCAATAAAAAAAAGAAACGATAGTTTTCGGTTTTTGACAAATGTCGGCACTGGAGGAAAGTCTAAACAATGCACAATCTACAAAAAAATTATTGGTCGGAAATATTTGTTTATTCTTTACGAGTGAACTAGTTTATTTAAATATTTCCATATGAAATTTAATTTTGTAAAACAATAATTTTGATACGTTTTGCCTATGAACCGGCATCACCAGAAAAATAAATTTAATTGTAATTGAGAGAAACAAAATGTTTATTTTTTCGATACATGCAAGATTAAATGATCAATTGCAACCTAATAACACTAAAATTTAGACTAGACAATTGTAAATCTGTTGGAATTGCTAGGCAAACATGAAATATTTGGGAAGGACATTAGAACTGGCAGCCAAAAGCCAACATAGGAATATAAAACGAATTCACTTAATATCCAAAAATAGATATAAGGAGTGCCAGAGAAAAGGGGTAACAACAACAAAAATTGCAATATGAGCTCTGGTAAAAACATGGTGATGATAACAGCAAATATTGCGATATAAGCACTGGTAAAAAATGATTACTGAAGACATTTGGTTTATAATACACAGAAATTCATAAACAGATGTCCTCAAGGACAAATGGCAAATTGGATAAAGGCGTTAGTTATATCCAGTGATAGGATCCAAATAGTGTGAGTTCAATACCTTGCGGCGGAGAACATGGAGAGAGAATTAAGCAGAAGATAACTGCTAACTGACATACATTAGATATGGCACGTGGAACTAGAACAGTGAGCGAAATAAAGGGTTCAGGTCGACATTCCAACCACCTGAAGAAGGCCGGAGCGTACATCGGTCGAAACGTTGTAATAAATATGGTGACAAAGATGAGGACAATAGTCCGAATAATGTAAATAGTGTACATAATACCTCATCTCATAAATATAGAAAAGGGTTTAATAAAAGGAAGTGTCGTCACGCTTATTTAAGCTATACAGTGAGGCGATTCAAAGAGAAATAGATGTCCTAACATAATTGATTATTGGCGGCCACAGTATTTATAACATAAGTTATGCAGATGACACAGTGTTGATAGCAAACAAAGAAAGGATACTACAAGAACTCCGACAGATGGTAATGGACGAAAGAATTGATGTTTGTCAGAAAAGGGAACAGCCCAAAGGAATTTGAAGGAAATTTCGAATTGGAATTACGAATATTAAGAAAGTGCAAACATTTTCTTTTAAAAGGGGGGACGTTTTAACAGAGGTCGGAAAGTGTGACACGGAAGTCCGAACGCACATTGAGATAGTGAAAGATGAAAGCCTTCCAAAAGTTAAGCAATTTTTCAGGAAACAGGAAAATGTTTCTAGAAACAACGAAAAGCGTACGATTACGTAATATAAGTCGAATGCTTGGCAATAACCTCATAGATAGAGACGAGACCTGAAGCAACAGAAATGTGGTTCTACAGAAGAAAACAGAATATTATCAATATGATCAAGTTTTAGAGACAACAAAAAGGAGACTTATATTTAACATCAGGAAGAGAGAGTTGGATTTTCTAGTGCCGATAATGAAGAATGACGGCTTAGAAAATTTGATACCCACAAGACAGATTGACGGCAAGTACAACAGAGTGAAACAACGCATAACCTCCCTAGGTAGCTAGAGTGAATAGATGGCGAAACAGCGTTTAGTCGAGATAACAAAAAGACAATATATGTTAAGAGCACCTGATCTGGCATATCGTCTGCAGTCACTTTCTCACAGACGTGCTACGGCTTCCCTCTGTCTTTTCTACAAATATTTTCATGGCAGCTGCTCTGACGAGCTACTTACACTGGTACCCAAATTTCATGAGTTTAAGCTTGCTACTAGGTTGGCAACTCGATTCCTCCATTTCACTGTCGAAATGGTTTAATGTAGCTATCTCTTCTACTCCAACAGTATCTTATCTCGCACTTCCCGACAGTAGAATTCCCTTCCTCTCGTTTGTTTACCTGATAGCTATAATCTTCAAATATTCAAATGTAATGTCAATCGACATCTACTGTTGCCTTGATATTGATTTCCGTTCTTCTCGTTATCCTTTCCTCAAGCAACCCTCTTTACTCTTGCTCTCACTCTCTGTAACCCGTTGCGTGCTGGTGGCACTCTCGCCATGCTTAGGGCGATAAGCTTAAAAACAACATACAGAAAATTGTGAAGAGCCATAATCGTCGACTTACTGGATGGACACGGCATCGAAAAAAGTCATCACATATGATAGACACTTGTTAAATTATTAACGTTAGTTCTCGTAGGATTACTGAAGTTAAGCAACGTCGAGACTTATCGGTACCTAGACGGGTGACTGCTTTAAAATACCAGGTGCTGTAAGCTTTGGTTTGTGGGTAGTGTCATGGAAAATGTCTTCGAATTTGAAATCGAATAGTTAAGTTCTAATTCCATTTAAGTTCATTGTTTCTGCTCATGTTTGGAAAAAATTATGATCCAACTCTTCGCTCCCCATCTACGGGTTAATTATTAATAGTTAATAAATAGTTAAAAATTATCTCTCAAAAAAAAATTTGCAATATAAAAATTTTTCCTGGTTTTAAATAACCTGCAAAAGAGTTATGAACCGTAAAAAAACAAGTCAAAGTCTCATTTCGGTATAGAAAATAAAGGTGGTTTTCTAAAGCACCTCGACTTATACTCGCGTCTTGTTACGTCACGGCTGAAATATGTTGTTCTTAGAGCAGAAACTAGAGTCACATCCAAGTCGCTGTAATTCGCGAATTTCGGTATGGAAAATAAACGTGGTTTTCTAAAGTACCTCGACTTATACACGTGTCTTTTTACGTCACGGCTGAAAAAATGTTGTTATTAGAGCAGAAAGGAGAGTCAAATCCAAGTCGCTGTAATTCGCGAATTTCGGTGGTTTTCTAAAGCACCTCGACTTATACGCGCATCTTATTACGTCACGACTGAAATATGTTGTTCTTGGAGCAGAAAGTAGAGTCAAATCCAAGTCTCTGTAATGCAATAATTAAAGATTGATTTTCCTTAAAATTTTTACTTTGATCTGCCTGTCATCAGAATGGCTGATGCTAAACTGTCGTGGAGTAACACTCTTCTCCTTCCCAATGAAAATTATTAGAGCGGCTATATCGAATAAATTGCTACGTCGACTGATTAGAAAACTGGTTCACTGTTTCGTACGAGAACTTTTTTTTCTCGTCATATTCCATCCTGCACGCTTATGAATCTACCATTCGCTCGTCAATTGCATAATTTTGCCATATTTGGCTGATGCACCTGTTATGTCTCTCGAGATTCTTAACAAAATTCAAAGAAAGATCTGTAATGTAATCGATCCTGACCAGCCATCTTGATTTCACTACCTCCCACCGATTTGACGTGGAACCCTCTGTGTCTTTTTCTTTTCTGTAAATATTTTCATGGCACCTGTCCTGATGAGCTTTTTACCTTGGTGTATCGACTACGTGAATTTATGCTAAATTTTCAATTAGGTCTCATTTTCTCTTAAACTAGTGTTGTGAGACCGATACTTTCCTACATCACGGACTCTCCCAGTACTATATTATTATGTGAATGGTAGTATCATGGGAAGAGTAGCACCAGTAATGCGCAGCCGCGTACGATACCAATATCGGACGCCACTGGATAGTAAGCTCTGCTTACTCTTACACTATTCTTTCTAACTTTTCTGTTTAATATATCTTTCCCGTGTTCCGTGTTTTCCTTCCGTGGCCCCTACTTCGGGTCCACATCAACTCGCTAGATGCAAACGCCACTTCTCTAACCATTTTATTTTCTCGCACTTACCAAATATGCAACATTCCTCCGATTTCTTGCTTCCCTTACAAATAAAATCTTCATAAATTCCAATACCAGCATCAATCGCCATCTTCTGTCTTCTTAGATTCTGTTCCATTTTTATCCTTTCGACAATCCTCAGCACTTTCAATCTTCTCACGCCATTCGCTTTTACTTTCACTCCCTGTAAACACCTGTGTTCTCGTGGTATTATCGTCTCTATTTTAGGTGACGAGACAGCGTTTCATGGTGAGAAATATTTATTCAAAAATAAGCTGTTAGTAAAAATCAAATGATATCAGTGATGTTCTGTCTTTACCTCAGCAACACTTTTGATGAATTTTGTCACATATCTTACATGTTTTACGCAAGTGACATTGTTGCTTTTTTTATATGTTCACGAATGCAATTATTTCCGTATAAATATTCATTACCAATCATAACCTAAGGAAGCCAATATTTCTGAATTCCACCTCGACTTATACATGGATATAAAACCGAGGACATAACAGTCTGGATAAAAATTATCCATGACGTATTTGTCAGCACACCTAATGCTAAACTTCTTTTTTTTTTAAGTTTGTACACGATTATATTGCTCCTGTTTTGGCTATAATACGGATTGTTTTGTGTTGTCATAATTAATTTATTGCAAAAATAATTTCATTAGTTCGTCGATAATTTCATTTGGAAAACCTTGACGATAAATTGTATGTATTTTTGTAAAAAAAAAAAATGTACATTTTCAGATCTGTATAAGCGACTGAGATATGGAATGCAACGGGCTCAGAACATTCTAAATTGTCTCCGAATCCTAAATCACTTTAACATTCTAAAAGCATGAAACATAAGTTACTTCTGCTTCTCGCTGAAAATAACTACGAGAAAGCTTGGCATTTCAAAAGAACAGCGAAAGCATGTTACTTGTTTTTTTATTATTCTTAAGTGAATTGAAGTGAACTTCTTTTTCTTTATCTTGTGAGAAACGTGACTGGTCCTTCATTGTCAGTTGTCTTGATGAGCATTGTTGTTTAAATGTGTTATCAGATGTTAATTTCGTTGTTGCTTTTGTCAGAACGAATACAGTGGCTGAATAGCGGCATTATCATTTCGGAGTAATTATCAGCCATTAATTCCGGACATTTTTTATATTTTCAAAATTATCTTGACTTTAGGTGATGCAGTCTTCAGACAGGAAGCCGATAAAGGTCTGGCTTTATTTCAAAATATTATGAACTGGAAAATGTAGAAAAATTATAAAAAGTCGGTTAAGCAGAAAGAAGATTGCTGAGCTGAAAAATTGTCCAGAAAAAGAAATGGTGCCCTATGGGAAAAAATGATGCCTTATGACAGAATAAATGGCTGCCTTATGGGAAAGAATGATGTCATATAGAGAAAAAAAGCCGCCTGTTGGGAAAAATGATGCCTTTTCCCGGTATACACATATATATGCCATACATTTGGGTATGTAATCCCGACAGTTATAAATTATTGACATGTGGAGGATATCACTTGTACATCCTTGCTTGAACCGGCTTTAAATGCTCTGGATGGAGCGACTTGGTGATACTAGTCCTGGCTCGTGGAGGCAGAGTCCTATGGGTAAGGAGAAACTCGAATGAGTTCCACCACGGAATATGTGATCGAGCGATTCTAATTCGCTACCTCTTTGTCACCGAGACCCGATTGTACTACTGGCATGACGTTTACTTGTCAACGTACCTGTCCGGGTTTCAAGTCTCGGTAGGGGATGCGCACTCTCGATGTAGTCCCAAATATAGGACGAAACGTCCGCCCAGTGATTTCTGCATTCGGTTGAGGTTTCCTCTAGACACGATGAATTACTTAATTATAATTATCTCAAATCCTGCTAATAATCTTTATCACTTATATATATATATATATATATATATATATATATATATATATATATATATATATATATATATATATATATATATATATGTTGGTCTCTCTTTCCGCTGACTATAACATAAAGTAAAAAATAAATAAAATGAAAATTTCCTAAACTTCTATGGAACATGTGGTTGAACTATTTCACTCGAGGGGTTGAGAGTGGGCAGCAAGTTCTGCGTGCGACGAAGTGGCAGGTAAGACGATTGTTGAAAGGAAATCCCATGTGCTAACTTTATTTAATATTTGGGCGCAGTTGATCTCGATGTTCAAGTCGGCCTTTGCTTAAGCGTTTTTATCGATGAAAAACAGGACATGCGTTAGCTCTTTTAATTTGACGCTTTGTTTTTCCAAGAAGAAAAGGTAATACTGCATCGCTTCAGACTGTTTTTGAGTTGTCCTTTGCAATACAAGTGCGGTCTTCCAACTGGCCAGCCTGTTAGAAGCTGGCCAAAGAACAGCTGTTTTGGAATTCTGCTACCGCTCATACGAGAAAGTTATCCTGCCCACCTGAGATGGATTTTCATTAAGATCACATCAGTAACCGTCGTATTGCATTTTCTCAAATCGTCACTGTTTCTATTGCGAACAGACAGTTTTCTGTTGCAGATCGTATGTAGAAAAAGCATGTGGAAGGCATCAATTTGAGTAATGGGTCGTCGTTACGAATCCAAGATTCTGCGCCATAGTGTAGTGATGTCAGTACTGTTGATCCGGGCCTCGCTCAAACCTTTGTATAGATGAGAAGCAGGACAAGTTGAAAGAATAGAAATAAATGAGGATGCCGGAAAAGAAGAACAGAAGAGAAAGAAATATAGAATGCCCAAATCGACATGTCAACTCCTTGCGGGTCATTTAAAGTCGACATTTAATTTTATACCAGGACAGGGATGGGCTCCGCCAGGTTAAAACTCCCAAGACATGCCACATGAAACCAAGTCACCATTCGCAGAAACCCAGGCTCTGACGCAGGACAACGACAGATGGACGCGGAGGTGTGGACATATCAGTGCGTGGGCTGCCCAACGCCTGCTTCTGGTGTTAAGGGCGAAAAAATAAAAAAAAGGAGAAAGTGTTTTGACCATAGTTTGGTGGTTCACTATTCGCTCATACCTGGAACCCTAAAAGCTGCTACCACCCCGGGTCAGGGTTGACCTGAGAACAACATCAACTAAGTGGTGGTTCCATGCACTTCCAAACGTCCCTATAGAGGCCCTTCAGTCGGATGTTGTTTAACGTAATACACAGGACGTGAAATTTCACGGGAAATCTATGTCGAAGAGAATTAATAATTAAATGAAGCACAGAAATGCAAACATTCAATCATTTTGATATATATATATATATATATATATATATATATATATATATATATATATATATATATCACTCAAACTCCGACAAAGTTATAAAAAGCAGCCACTATCCTTCCTGCAAGTCAATTCTGTTACGTGCCATACGTGGTACTGACGAGACAGATTTTTCCCGCAGTAGGTTGCCATTTCTTTCGGCGGTAGACTGGTCGCCATTCAAGGCTATAGAACCCAGTCGGTGGTTCTATTTACACACAACTGGGCGGGGGGAGAAGAAGCAGATTCATATCTTTCTCAAGGGTACCAGCACGTAAGTGATTGTAATGGGGATTTGACTGGAATTCGAACTCGGCTCAATCGGAACCGCTAACCATTACTCCACCGTGCCTTACTGCTCTAATAATCTAGACGAAACCAGGGTTTTAATAAATTAGCACTAAATCTATATTGACAGATATTCATAAAGTATTTTTGTTCTTTTTCAATCCCAGTAGCCCCTTGTGTATTAGTAGCATTAGCGCCTTGCTTGATGTGAACTGATTATAAAAGAAATAAACATATCCTCCGCCATTATCTGCACCAAAAGTCAATCTATTTGGTAAATTGTTGATTCCTCAGGCTTAAAATCATTTAAGTTTCGATGCAAAGAATAACTCAGTATCAGTTTTCATCTCTTCAAAATTAATATTTACTTCGTAATAAAATTTTGCCATGGACAAGTGTCACGGGAGTACAGAAAATCCGGGGAAACCAAATATTTAGTTTCATAATGCGTATTTGTTAAAATGAGATATCAGTGTTATTTTCATTTTAGTGTCATTTAGACAACAATTTGTCCATCCCATCCTTTTATCTGTTAAAATGAGATGTCAGTGTCATTTTCATTTTTTCGTCTCTCAGACAACAATTTCCGTCCTGGGTATGAAGGTATACTACATCCGCGTCCTGGGTAAGACGATAAACAGCAAGACCTCTGATCAGGAGGTTTGGAGGAGCGTGGTACGACCTCTTAATTGCTGATGTTTCCAGGTCTAACCTGATACGAAGTGGTAGAACCTGTTAGGGTCCCAGCTATGGGGAAATAGTTGGCACTCAAACTGGGGTCAAAAGACTATGAAAGTTTAAAAATAGGTTTAGATACAATACCAGAAATACTTTGTAAAAAAATATTAACAGCAATACATTTTTTTTAGAAAAAAGATATTACCCACTGTAGTTTATTTTGAAAGAAAATATTACCAGCAATAAAAAAAAAAATGTCGGAATTAAATAACCCATTGAGGTTGATATGCCGTAAAACAAACCAAATCAACCAAACTAAGCAAAATTAGACAAAGATTTATCCATCGCATTTTATATATCTATTAAAATGAGGTGTCAGTATCATTTTCATTTTTTGCGTCATTTGGACGACAATTTATCTATCGCACCCAGTATTTCCATGAAATATGTAGTCTTGCACTGTCGGGTAGCAGTAATGTGGCTTTATTTATGGGTGTCCTTGCTGCAGTTTTCTGGGCAATTCATTTTGGTTTAGCACTTCATGGTAGACGGCATCTTTTATATCCCACTAAACACAAACAGCAGTTTATCTGTCATACTCCTGGGTTGGTGGTGTATTGTCCTTTTTCTTGGCTGCAAAACGTTGTCTTTTTCGTTAGATATGATTATACAGAACCAACGTTTCATCACTGTTGATATAATCTACTCAAGAACAATTCAGTAACTCTTCAGTAGTTCCTTGATTAAGCTAAGAAACCGATGACCCATTCACCAAGTTTTGACAGTTTTTCGTATTCTTCAATGTGTTTTAGAGAGTAACGAAAAAAGGGGAGGCAACTTTTGATTATTCAAACAATGGTCATTAATGCAAATTTTAAAAGCCATAATCGCGACAAAATTTACTCACAGTTGTATTAATTAATCTGCTAAATGTAATGTTTATTTTATCGTAATATTTGAAATAATACCCTGAAGATGTTAATGTCGAAACTGCGACAGGGTTTCTTATATATATATACGCATACATGTATGTGTGTGTTTGAATGAGACAGAAATTGGAGGGTACTCATTTTTTTTTCGATTTGTTTAATACAATAATTATAATGAATATATATATATATATATATATATATATATATATATATATGCATACATATATATATATATAAATACATACATATATATATATAAATACATACATATATATATATAAATACATACATATATATATATATATATATATATATATATATATATATATATATATATATAACTAATATAATAGCATCATCTAATATAACACTAATATAATATCATCATCCACTTGCAAAAAAAGGCTAAAAATAATGGAAGCCTTACTAATAAAAACAAACAAACCAACACTTAATAATATTAACTTTGAACATGGACATAATATCTTGACCGTGTTTTGAAACAAAAGGAAAAAAAATGAATCACTTTATAAAACATACATATAACAAACTATTTCTATTTCTAATTCTAACAGTTGAAATATAATCCTTGAAAATGGCTAAATGTATAGCCGAAAGCGCTCGGATAAAAAGAACATTCGAACAGTTTTTATAAAATTTATCCTCTGAAAAGAAAAACTTTATTAGGTCGCACGAAACATTATATAAAAAACTAAATAAAAGCACCTTGTCAGTCGTTTTTAATGAAATGTGCATGAAAGAAGGATTGCTGCCTAAATACACAAAATTTATATATATATATATATATATATATATATATATATATATATATATATATATATATATATATATATATATATATATATATATGTATATATATATATGTACCGGGCATAGTTTTCAAATCGTGTAACACCATGGGACAATTGTACATCCGAGAAAATGTTAAATATCTAAAAAAAGTACTAATTTCGTTTCTTTTTCCCTTGTTTCCAGATAAGACGTTAAGCCAACTTGATACCATTTGTCGTGAGAATCACTGAAAAATACTTTTAGTTGTTCAGCTAGAAAAAAACAAAATCGTTTTGTGTCAGCCACACTATAGCTTCGCAACTGAGCAATGGTGAAACGAAAACGATCATTTCAGGGCTTCGGTAATGGTACCAAGATTCATATACTTGCTTCCATCTTCAAAGTCTATTCAAGGAATATCAGGGGAAGGGGGAATGGGTTTTAAAAAAGAGGGAAGAGTGGAAAGGAAAACTGAATTAGGAGGTCACAACAGGGAAAAGAAATCTTCATTTTAACTTAGAGATAAATACATTCTTATTATTTTAAATAAAGTTATATAGGGTTATAAAAAAAAAACTCGGAGTATTCTAGTAAGATGGCTTTAATCATTTCTAATATGCAACGGTTTAAAGCTCCATCTTACAATTGAATTGAACAATTTTGCTGTTACAGTGTAACCCGGATATAAGAGAAACCCGGATATAAGTGAGATTTTCTCTGGTCCCAAATTAGAGCCTGTGTTAACGTAGATATAATAGACCAAACCCGGATATAAGAGTGTTGAGTCTTGACTCATTGTTGAATCTCGACTAATGCATGGAATAATAATGCAACACAAAATGTACTTAGAACAAGAATGTATTATAACAAGAAAGTGTACACAATATTTACATATAGTATTTCTGTATATTTCTGGGAAGACCGTTCCTGGAGAATGTGTTGACTAAGTCGCAGTCGGGCAGAGTCTCTAGTTGGATCTCTGTATTCCCTCCCTGTCTTCCGGTACCAACCATTATTTATATAGTCGGTAGTCACCTATGCAGATTAGGTGGATCCTACCACAACACCCCCCTCCCAAGCCTTGGAATCCCTTTTGGATTTCAAACTGGCTTCCTATATGGGATGATGATTATGGTTATTTCTTTGTAGATCCCTTTTGCATAGTTCCTATGTATATGTCAATCTGCTTAATTTTTCAATATCTTTTTCGTTTTTTTTGTTTGTTTTTTTCCATGCCTATCAAGTTCGTCGTTAACTTTCTCTACACTTGCGAAAGACACGTTACGTTTTTTTTTAAATATAGGCATAGTATTTTCCTTTAATTCAAATTTAGCTTCAAACTTGTTACATCTTCCAAGACCAGGTGTGAAGGTTTCCGGAAACTTTTTCTTTAATTCATCTCTAATGTCCAGTCTTGTTTGCGTATTACTTTCTACTTTTCTGCAGAATGAGTTTAACGGTTTATCCCACAATTCGAATGTTTCAATAAAATCAGTACCCAACAAATTTTCTCCATTTTTCAGAATGAAAACTTTTATTTTTTTAACGATCCCGTTCAATTTCATGGGAAGTACACCCTCGCCTTCGAAGTTAATTTCCTTTCCAGTTACCGTTCGAGCGAGTTTCGTTGACTTCATTATTGTAGGTCTTTTTAAAATTTTCCATGTTTTATCGTTCATTATTGTTAAATCTGACCCCGAATCGAGTTGAAATTTGATATTCTTTTTGAATATTTCAGTCGTCACATATTTCCTCAAATCTCTATCTGATTTGATATTCGAATTTGTTTGTCTAATTCGACTCTTGAATTTTTTCGTTTTACAACACGATCCTTTGTGACCATTCTTTTGGCACACGAAATATTTCTTATGTCTATATGGGCAATTTATCTCCCAATGTCTTTCGTTACAACGTCTGCAATTATATGGTGGGACCTTTTTATTTTCTTCGGTCTTTTTATTTTCTTGTCTATTTTAAAAATACGCCGAATTTTTACTCCAATTTTTTGCTGATGGGTAATTTGACTGTTTTGTTTATTTTTTTAATATAAGCAATGCCAGCTTCTTCGATTTTTTGCGACTCTTTCTTTAAACGTACGGCCCGTTGACACTCCTCTGCTAATTTTTGCAGGGTAAGGCCTTGTTCAGATTCGAGTTTAGACAAAACTCTACGTCTTATTTCGGCACTCTTACTGGATACCAGTCCTTGAGCAAAAATTAAGCACTTGAATTCTTCAACCGTAATCTCTGCCAATCTGAAATTGTCACAATGTCTATTCACTATAGATGCATATGTTAAGTAATCCTGATAGTCGGATTTAGAGACATTCATGCATAACCATCGCTTATGCCAAAGCGACATATTTGCTCCAAACAGCTCTTTTAGCAATTTCACTGTTTCCGAGAATTCCAATTCAGTTGTTTTTCTCGGTAGAATAAAATCTACAAATTTGCTATGTTCTGCTGTACCTAGCTTTCTTAGTAATAGACTGACTTTTCTTGAATTCGACCAGTTTTCACAGTCTGTATAGAAAATATCTTCATATCGTTTAAAGTACGCTTCAAACGTTTTTTCTTCGTCTGGCACATAGTTGAAAGTTTCCAGCGAATTAAATATGGTGTTATCAGAATAGGAAGAATTTCCCTCATTTGCCTGATAGTTGTTTAATTTCTCCAGTGTTAACTTTTGAATTTCTAAAAGTCTTTCCTCTTGCCGTTCTTGATATTTTTGCAGCGCTATCTGTTGTTCTTGCTGTCGTTTTTCTTGATATTTTTGCTGTGCTATCTGTTGTTCTTGATATCTTTCATCTTGCTTTTCTTGATATCTTTGCTGTGCTATCTGTTGTTCTTGATATTTTTGCTGTGCTATCTGTTGTTCCCTTATTAATAAGGCAAACTGTTCATGCTGACGTTGTTGACTCAACTGCTGGGATTTGAATAATTCAGATATGACTTTGGATAGTTCATCCATCTTTAGCTGATAGTGTTCATGCAACAAGGAATATACTTTTAATTTGTGTATCCACGAATATCATATAAGCTGACCAAAAAAAAATCGAAACAACGTACGACTTTTAATTTTTATGACTTGCTTTTATATTCACGCCCATGCTAATCAACTTTGGTATTTTTTTTATTTTGTGAACAGAGAGCGTCGGACTTTTTTTTTTCGTTTTCGACTTCTGTTCGCGTATTTCAATGACACGTCTGATTTTCTTATCAGAGGTAATTCGTCACTATATTGTTGAACAAATAAAAAAAAAAAAATTAAGTTCGTTACCTTTCAAAGTCGACACGGTGTATTTGTGCTCCTTTTAAATACATGCATGTTTTTGTAGTCGGCCAATTTTTCTTTTTAGCGGGTGTCTCGTTGTAGATAATTTTTTAATTTAAATTACCGTTATTCGTTTACGACACCTTTCAAATTTTTCTGAGTGAACGTTCCTTTATGCTTAGTCGTCTTTTAACGAGTTCTACATATCCAGAAGTTCAGAATCCTTCGTCGTTACGTTAACGTTGGACTTTGAATTAATAATTTTTTTTTTCAGCCTGGGTTCTTCAATGACTTGTCCCAATTGTTGAAAACTCTCACTATTAATTCTTTCTTTTTTCCGTATGGTTCGTTCTACTTCGTCGCCATTGTTGAAACTTGGCGTATGGTTCGTTCTACTTCGTCGCCATTGTTGAGTCTTGACTCATTGTTGAATCTCGACTAATGCATGGAATAATAATGCAACACAAAATGTACTTAGAACAAGAATGTATTATAACAAGAAAGTGTACACAATATTTACATATAGTATTTCTGTATATTTCTGGGAAGACCGTTCCTGGAGAATGTGTTGACTAAGTCGCAGTCGGGCAGAGTCTCTAGTTGGATCTCTGTATTCCCTCCCTGTCTTCCGGTACCAACCATTATTTATATAGTCGGTAGTCACCTATGCAGATTAGGTGGATCCTACCACAACAAAGAGAAACCCGGATATAAGTGAGATTTTCTCTGGTCCCAAATTAGAGCCATACTCACCTAAACAAAATAGACCAAACCTGGATATAAGAGACTTTTTCTCCGGTCCCGACAACTCTCTTATATCAGGGTTACACGGTACATAATTTGGACAATTTCCCCAAGTTGTGTGTGTATATATATATATATATATATATATATATATATATATATATATATATGTATATATATATATATATATTTAAATTGGACAAGGTCCGACAATTTATTTAAAGACATTTATGATATGTTTAACGTTCTTTTTATAAAATATATATATATATATATATATATATATATATATATATATATATATATATACAGTGGAGGAAAGAAATATTCGTACACACATTTCCAACTAATGAATAAACATACTTTTCATATGATTAACTGTACATAGATGCATAATAATGAAACATGCATAGAAAACAGAACAAAATTTGCCTTAATAGAAATAAATCACATTTATCCATTTTAATGAGTGAAAAAAATTATTCGTACAATGCAAATTTAAGATTTCAAAACATTTAAATTGGTTTAATATTCTAGATTATTCAAGTGGAATATTCTAGAATGTTTCAATAATATTACCAGTGGTTATTTTTAGCCTAAAAATAAGAACAAAACATTCTGTAATCGGTATTTGTGCAAGAAGGTTATCATATTACCAAGAGGTAAAGAATCGAGAAATTCGCAAAGACAGCTGATTGTTAAGCACTGGAAGAAAAGTTAAATTACAGAAAAATCTCATTAATTGCAACGTATAAAAACTCCAAACTGTCAAAACCAAAGAAGAACAGTTACTCCATGGAATATTTCTTCAAGATCTTCAAGGAAATTAATGCGTCAAATGAACCAAAATCCAATGGTTACTCGTCAAGGTGTGCAGGATGGTTTGCTCTCTGGGTCACTAAACGGACAATAAGCATTTAAATCCTTAAGAACATTCTAAAGTCTCGCTCCATTCGTATAACTCTACTTCTATTGAAAAGACACAGATGTCAGGTCGAAATTCATTTGTGAACACAAGGATAAGGAAAATCGTATTGGGAAAAAGTATTATGAATAGACGAAATTGGGTTGTCTGGACGTATTTCTAGAAATCATGTATGGAGGAAAGATGGCGATGACTTTAAACAAAGGAACACGGTTCCAGGAATGAAAATTGGTGGCAGCATCATATTTTGGGAATATTTTTTCTGCAAAAGGTATTGCCAACATATCAGTAATAGATGGTAGAATGAATGACGCAGAATATCAAAATATTCTGGAAGCAAATTCAATGATTTCGGTTGACAAATTGAACTTCCTCTTGATTGGATCTTCCATCAAGATAACGTTCCACTGCAAATTCTACGAAGAAATGACTTTCTGAAAATAATCTAAATATCCTGATATGGCCAATTGAGACTCCAGATTCAAACCCAGGTCTACGTAACCCAATAGATTGTGCCCCAAGATCCATGTCTCCTATCCCCAAGCCGCTTTCCCCAGAGCATTAGAAGCTGAATCAATCAAGGATATACAAGTTATAGAAGTGTATTCTTCGTCACTGAGGCCAGTTGTTCCGGTGATATGACACTTGTGTTGTATCATAACGGCCCGGATTCGATTCTCGGTAGTGGATGCGCACTGCTGATTAGTCCCAACTCGGACGAAACGGCCGTCCCGTATTCTGTTGAATTACTTTGATTAAAAAACTTGACATCTACGTCAAACATTTCTACGAAATTCTGCCATCTGGAGATTGGAATACGTAATTATTTATTAAAAATTAATTACGTATTACCATTTCATAGAAATTATTTTATTAGTATATAATTGTCCATCTCATACGGGAATTTTATTTATTTGATTTATTCAACCTTAATACTGACATGTTTTGCTGTCTATTCAGTATTATGAGCATCGGATATAGATGTTTCATATTTTTGATTATATCAGTTCGTTCCTTTAACAAGCTTCCAGAATTTAAATTTTTAAAAAATGTGTTTCAGATACATTTATGTCTACTTCTACAAATCGGAACATAATAAATTTGTCGCTGCCATGTTTTCTACAATCGTTGGATGGCATGTCCAAGCGTCATGTTATCGTGACATAAAAAATAACCCACCTACCTCGACCCTCTGACCTTAATTTTCTAATTTAGCGTAGATCTGACTTTTAATTGGTTAATCGAGACAGTTATATTTTTAATTCTGACTTTATAACCTCTGTTTAAATTCCGAAAAGAGGTCACGATTTGTTTTCAAATTTCTCTAATAAATCATTTTTATCAGAAGATATCTACCATCGCCTGACGAAGTACAATCATAGTTAGTATTGAAACATGAACAATTTTATGTAGCGATTATATTATAATCTATTATAATAAAAATATTATATATATATATACATATATATATATATATATATATATATATGTATGTGTGTGCCTGTGTCTGTCTGTGTGTGTGTGTGGCATGTATGTGTGTGTGTTTGTGTGTGTGTTTGTGTGTGTGTGTGTGTGTATAGGAATAATATAGAGACAATCAAAATGCGATACCTAAGGTGTAATTTAAAAAAAATTAAAATCATGCTTGAATCTATTTTATTAAATTTATTATTTTCAACAAGGAATATACTATATAATACAATATATATATATATATATATATATAGAGAGAGAGAGAGAGAGGGGGGGAGAGAGAGAGAGAGAGAGGTAGAAAGTGAGTGAGTGAGTAGGAGAGAGAGAGAAAGGATGATGGAAGAAGAGAGAGCGATGGACATCGCTGTCAACTCGCTCTTAATTTAGAAGCCACAGACGACTACATCTGGGTTGTTGTCGTCTTGGTGACCAATCAACGACCACACAAAGCGAATGACATTTTATATCCCATCATTTTGGAACAAATGGCCACCGTGAACGGAAACGGCCTGATTATCGCTTGCACTCTTTTGCGAATTTATACAGAGTCCCCCTTCGTGACTGAATGTCATTTAATCAAATGACCTTTTCCTGTTTTTTTCTTTTTAGTTTTTTTTTTTTTTGTAAGCTGGACGTGTATAAATAGAATTTCTGGAAATTCTACATTTTAAGTTGAATTAAATTAGTACGAAACCTTCATCAGAGAACGAATATTGCACAGACAGTGAAATAAGTACTGAATTTACTACTAGTGAATATTTCCCAAACATAGCTTTTACGAGACTAAGTAAAATTATTGTCCGCACTTTCATCATAAAATATCTTTAGATTTGTCAGAATGCCTTCTGCTCAAGCGTCCTTATATTTCGTAATATAGAAGAAACGGGATCAAAATTTGATCTTGAACGGGCGAGTTTTCTTTCTGCTCTTACAGTGTCAATCGTCAGATCATTGCTTTTAAGCAAGAAACAGACTGTCGCACATTGGTTTTGACCTCAATGTCCACATTTATATTTATATACACTCTATCCTTGATATTAAGAAGAATAACTCATGACATAGCTTACCATGAAATTATAATTTTAACATTCATATATATATATATATATATATATATATATATATATATTCAAAAGTAACGAGAAAGAAAAGAATATAAATTCAAACGTTCATAATTTAAAAGAGAGTTGAAT
>OZ038504.1:42425124-42487624 GCA_964036315.1 Acanthosepion esculentum
CTTAGCAACCTGCTCAAGTAAAAAGAGGCCGTGACACTACCCTCACTGCATAGTTTAAACTGAATGAGCATGATGCTGCTGCAGGGAACCACTTGTACCCTGACATTCCGCTGCATTATGCGTTTAACAATCGCTCTAGAAGAAGGAAACCAAGGTAAAAGAATACGATTGTGCCTTAGAAATAAAGAAATAATTCGTTTGAGAATGTTGCAGCTGCATATGGCAGGCGCTGTGAGCTTCAAGGATTTGCGCACTGTAAGAGAAATCTGGCCAACATTTAAAGCAACATCTTCTTTCAAACGCTGACACACTGAACATGCATTGCTAGAAGCCTGTCTGATGCCATTACAGTTGCGTGTTGTGTCGGCTGCTCTGTGCATCTTTATAAATCCTGCAAATGCTCTTTACCTGTACACCACTCACAAGGAATCAAGGATCGTAGATTTCTTGCACCAAGGTATTAATGCAGACCATGCAAAGACATGACACTGCACTCAATTGAATCAATTCTGATAGAGAATAGCATTAATTGTTTAGCAATTGGGCTCCCATCAACCTATTAAAGACCATAGAGAAAACATCGATCTCTAAACAGGACAACTCTTACTGATGAACAGAGACTGATTGCTAATGCTGTGCTTGAATCTGTAGATATAAAAAGAGGAGAGTTGAGGTGCCCAAGACTCTAGTTTCTATGTAGATGTACTAGATTGTGGTAAAACTTATAAGTTTAATACCATAATTTCATATCGGCGAAGGAACAACTGGAACATGTGCAGTGGTGCTTGAACAGGCATTGCATCTACACTACTGTCAGGTGGAAAGACTGTCTATACTTTTATTCAAATTGCCTTCCCTACTCACGGAGGTCAGCGTTTGTAATGGACCGGCCACTTCAGATCATGAAATTTATTTAAGAAATCTGGAATTGAGCAGCTTGGATGAGGCTTCTATGATCCCTTCATTTGCTCTTCATACTATTGAAAATGAAAAAAAAAACTGTCGAGATATCACTGGAATGGCTTCTGTTTTTTGTGGTAAATTTGTGTTTTTTGGGGGAGTCCAACCCATATTTCCAACTCTTGAGGCAATCATTGAAAACTGTATTAAAATTTCTCCACTATGGCTGATTTTCATCCAATACAGATTAAGCAAAAACATCAGGACAACAGCAAATCAAAGGGAATTTGCAGCATGGCTCTTGCATCTTGGCAATGGAACAGCAGCAGCTTCACAAGAACCTAATATTGCTGTTGTTGAGATAGAAGTGCCTCAAATTTCATGCGTTTATAGCTCTCCGGTGGACTATATCTTCATCTGGAGAAGAGAGGAGCAGAGTAATTATTTCGCCAAAGAGCTCAGACTGCCTCCTGATCAATGAAAAAGTTTTGATACAACTTCCAAGTGACTGCTACGCCTATTATAGAACAGATAAAGATTTGACAGATAATCCTGTTGAGGCCTAGCGCTACCCATTTGAATTTCCAAACTCTTTGACAACATCAGGGATGACTCCTCATAAACTGAGTTTACAAACCGCCTCAATAGTTATGCTTCTACGTAAAATTTCTATCCAGAATGGACTCTGCACTGATACAAGTCTGGAAATGGCGGCCATGTATCAGCATTCAATTGAGACTTCCTTGATTAGTGACTCACTAATTGGCAGACTTGTCTTCATTCCCAGAATAAAGCTGGCTAAAAGCGGCTCTACGTTACCATTCACATTGGAGAGAACCCAGGTTTCCTGTGCGTTTGCATTCTAAGACGATTAACAAGTCACAGAGGCAGACATTTGAAAAAGTGGAATTTTTCTTATCTCAGCCAGTGTTCAGTCATGGGCAATTTCATGTGGGATACTCTAGAGCTCGCAAACTCTCAGATGTAAGGGTTAAGGTGATGAGGAGAGACATACAAGGAAAGAGAAGAGGGCTAAATGTTACTAATAGAGGTACTGACTTGAAGGAGTGAAGTGTTTTCAGAAATTGTAGAGGGACTTGATTGTATTAGGTATGTGTCCTTGGTTTATATATAAACATGCAGACACACACACACACACACACACTATATATATATATATATATATATATATATATATATATATATATATATATATATATATATATATCCGTCCAGGGTATGAGGATAAACTATATCCGCATCCTGGGCAAGACGATAAACTACGTCCAACAGCAAGGCTTTTTATCAGGAGGTTTTGAGGAGCGTGGAACCACCTCTTAATTGCTGGTGTTCCCAGGTTTACCCTGGGCCGGGGTGGTAGCACCTGTTAGGGTCTTAGTTATGGTCAAAGAGTTAACCCCTAAACTGGGGTAGCAACACTATGAAAGTGTAAAAATAGGTTTTAATACCAGAAATACTATATATATTAAGGGAACAATTTATACGTAGCATGTATTATAAAGTTTTGTACTTATGTAGGTCTATTGTTTTATGTATTCATAGTGAAGGAAACTGGCATGGCTCTATCTTGGGAGTGGGGAGTATCACGAACTGATTGGCAATGGCAATGTTTGAACACATGGTTGGCACTCACAAATATTTATGTGTTGTTTATTATCGCAGTCTATGAGTATTGTATGTTAAAATGTAAATGTATGTTATTGTATTTGATAGTTAAACATTATGTACACGGTAACCAAAAAAGTTCTGTCCGTTTTTTGGTTAGTCATTGAATGAAGTTGAAATATATACGAAATGTGTGTAGCAATATTTTTCAAATTCGGACAGCTGGAAATAGGAACATCAGACGTTATAAAAAAACACAAGCACCGTCTCCGGCCATCAGTTATAACCCGGACAGCTGTGAGAAGGATGGAAGTGTCTAGAGACCTCGTTCGGGGCTGTTTGCTTTACGACTTCAAAGTGGGTTTATCAGGAGCTGCATCAAGTCGCCGCATATTTCAAACTTTTGGTGATAGTTCTGTGGATGAACGTACTGCAGGGCGTTGGTTTCGAAAATTTAAGTCGAGAGATTTGTCTCTCGATGATGAGTCTCGCAGTGGACGACCACAGGTCTTGAATGACGGAGTCCTGAATGCGGCCATTGAAGAGGACAGTAGTCTAACGTGTGGTGAACTTGCAAGCCAGTTCAACGTTTCCGATGAAACAGTTAGACTTCACCTGCACCGCCTAGGTAAGACGTACAAACTGAGCAAGTGGTTTCCGCAAACGCTGTTGGAGGTCCACAAGTGACAACGAGTGGCAGCCTGCGTATCGCTGCTTTCTCGCCACCGTACTGAATCCCTATTCAATCGAGTGCTTACCAGTGATGAAAAGTGGGTTCTGTACAAAACTCCTAAGCGTTCCAGGCATTGGTTGTCTCCTCAGGATGCTGTCTCTCACACCGCAAGACCGCCTATGCACCCACGCAAGATTATACTTTGTGTCTGGTGGACAGGTCGTCATGTGGTTCATTATGAACTGCTACCAACGGGCCAAATGGTCACTGGAGAACTATACTCACAGCAATTGAAACGTGTGCAACAGGAATTGCGCCAGAAGGAGCCAGCACAGATGAATCGCAAAGGTGTGCTTTTCGTCCATGACAACGCCAGGCCGCATGTCGCGCGAGTGGTCAGAGATAACATACAGCAACTTGGGTGGGAGACTTTGTGCCATCCACCTTATTCACCTGACCTTGCGCCATCCGATTACCACCTCTTCCACTCCCGGGATAACCATCTTCGTGGGAAATCCTTCACCAATGAAGCAGACTTACGCAAAGCCCTCACGGACTTCTTTGCGTGAAAACCCCCCGAGTTCTACCGCAAGGGCATTGAACAGCTGGAGACGCGTTGGCAGAAGGTGCTAGATGCCGATGGCGATTATTTTGAAGACTAAATATAAGTTACACATACTGTGAAGCGTTTTCTTTTTTTCCTTTAAAAACGGAGAGAACTTTTTTGGTTAATATGTATTTGTAAAAATAACAATATAAATATACGCAATTTTACGATTTGTTGGCAAAGTACGTCATGCTATTATTATATATGTAGATATTTTAATTGCTCCTTCTTCAATGACTTATATTTGAATATGTTATAAAATCACTATAAAATAGGCAATTTCTTTCAACACTTTTGGTGGCTTATCAAGTGATAGTGTTGAATTTAGAATGTTCTACATTCACCCCCATCACTTGATAAGGCAACAAAAGTGTTGAATAAATTTTTGTAGTGATTTTTTAACATATTTATGTTATAATTTTCGAATAAATTATGTTTACTCTGCTCTGTATTGAGCACACTGTTAAGAATAGTATCTTTTTGGTTATTGGAATTCATTCCGTATACAGCAATCCTATACTTGGATATATATATATATATATATATATATATATATATATATATATATATATATATATATATATATATAATATAAAAGTGAACATAGAAGTCAGCACTTAGAGGCGAGAGTCTGTTTCATGCTAGTGCAATCGTCTAGTTGCCTGACGATTGCACTAGCATGAAACAGACTGTCGCCTCTAAGTGCTGACTTCTATGTTCACTTTTATATTTACACACGCTCTATCTCTGATATTGAGCACTTTATCCCATAAATATAGCACTCTTTAAGACTATATTTCTTTATATATATATATATATATATATATATATATATATATATATATATATATATATATATATATGTATGTATATATATATATATAATAGCGGGGCCCCTGGATTTTCCACGAACCGCCTCATAGGAAATTTATTGTTTTCTCAACATTCTATAATAGTCGGTCCGTGGAAATTACAGGCGCCCCGCTAGTATATATATATATATATATATATATATATATATATATATATATGTGTGTGTGTGTGTGTGTGTGTGTGTGTGTGTGTGTGTGTGTGTGGATGGAAACTGATTATTTATTCCGGTTGCCTCCTCCACCGTTCATAATTCAGCGTTTGGTCTCTCCAAGATGGATGCTATCCAAAAGTTGGAATTAATGTTTTTCCTGCTTTTTAAATAAAGAGATGGATCGAATTCGTGCCTTTCTTAAGTGGCATTTTTTCAACGTGAAGTTGACTGGAATATGAACCCGTCTCGTCGATGACATTTCCCGCACGGACAATGGCTGACCTCTCGTTTCAGATGACGCCTGCTGCTAGGGTGACTAATCAATCCCTGATGTAGACGCCTGCTCATATACCTTTGTGTTTGTTCAACAACCACACATCCCACATGTGGTTTCTACTGCTGCATGTATGTTTAGCGGACGTAAGTTTTAGATTTCTGAGTGTGTGCGTGTGTGAGAGAGAGAAAGAGAGAAAGAAAGAGAGTGAAATAAAGAGAAAGTGAGCGTACCCTCCCACTCTCTGTCACTATGACTTTGTGTGAACACACCTATCACCGAACTCTACCGTCTACCCATTTCCAATCACAAGTTTTGGGTCAACTCGTAGTAGTGTTTTCCAAGAATTTCCAAAAATTGTCCCACGTTGAGATCGCCTCTTCAAACCAATAACTACAAGAAGTCAATAAATCGACCATATTTAGTTTCGAACCGGGATTTCAATGTCAAAAAAGCGAAGTTTCTAACTCGCAAACCCTTAGGTTACAAACAGATGTGGAAACCGACATTAAACCTATTTTACAAACACGACTTTTTTTTAAAATAAAATAATCTTATAAATCTTATCTATGATTTTAATCGTCTTATCCTGTTTAAAATCTATCTAAGATCATATAGCGGGTCTGGAAAATACATATACTGCCAAATATTCAATTAAAGAATACATATGCCTTGTTCAAGTTTACGAGGCATGAACATTTGCCGCAGCGCTTTCTCTATTGTTGTTGATACAGGTGTTTTGTTGGGAATGTTATGATCGTTAAAGTGGAAGACAAGAGGAGAATTTTATTGTGAAAAGCTAAAAGAATATTCAGCTACCCTGAAATAGGCCAATGTAAAAAAAAAAAAAAGCATCCCTTTAGCTTCCGGTTGGATAAATTTCATTCACGCTGTCAAGTAAGTAAAAAATAAATTCGTATAATTCTGTACAATGTTACAGTTGATTAAATCTTCCTTATGCTCAACTGAATTTAATGTTTTACAAGGATTGCGACAAAAAATATCGCGAAACTGTTCTCTTCGATTTACCTATTATTTGTTGTTTGAAAATGAACATGAATAAACCTAACGAAGCACGCAGGATATTTATGGTGGGTTTAGTTTAGATGAAGATAAAAGATACATATTGTTTTAACGTTTCATTCAAAAACTTAAGTACGACGATTTATGAGGAGAATACATGTTGTAAAGAGATTTTGTTAAACAAAATGCGATAGGATTTTAACAGACAGAAACTAGTTATCTGTTCACATATTCATTCTCCTTCAAGCTCTTTGTATATATATATATAGAGAGAGAGATTGTTAGGAGGATTTGATAATTATAATTAAGTAATTCATTGAGTCTGAAAGAAACCTCAACAGAATGCAGAAGGCACTGGACGGCCGTTTCGTCCTATATTTGGGACTCATCATCAGTGCGCATCCACTACCGAGAACCGAAACTCGGACAGTTAGGTTATCAAGAAAACGTCATACCAATTGTTCCATCGGGCTTCGGTGACGAAGGGGTAGCAAATATATATATATATATTATACTTCATCGGTAGCACGACTAGGAGTTTCATGCCCAACGCAACATTCAGGTGATGAGTATAAACGACCGTTATGTAATTTGAATTTAAAAAAAATATATCTCGTTACAACCATGTTGCCACATATATATATTAAACAAGGATTACAGTTTATTATCTTAAAAAAATACATTTGGCATTTAGAATAAACGGTATCTATCTATCTATCTATCTATCTATCTATCTACAACTATATATATATATATATATATATATATATATCAAAATAAAAAGAAAGAACAGATAGATTTATAATTCAGAGTTCTTTAGCATTTATTTTTAAAAAGTGTGCTTGATACAGATAATATTAACATTTCGAGACCAAAACCTAAGTCTAAAATTAAAATTTAAGTTTCCTTTCGAAACATGGTAATTTCATGTGTCGTGATGAACATATATATATATATATATATATATATATATATATATATATGCGTGTGTGTGTGTGTGTGTATATATATATATATATATATATATATATATATATATATATATATATATGCGTGTATGTGTAAAAAAACAAAATTACTTTAGAGTTGTGAATATTAGTTTTATATTTAGCATAAAGGGAGATTACCGGTTCTATAATGAAAAACAACAAACCATAATTTGCATTAAAAATTAACGTATTTTAGCAGCAATTTCTTTTTATAACTACATGTAACCATTAATCCATTCCTTTTCTTTTATATGCTAGGGTTGTTTATCGGTTTTAAAATATGTATATTTATTAATATATAATTAATAATCCCTGAATAATAATCACTTTCCCACCGGCGTAAGGTTGCCTCTCTCTATCTTTTCTATAATTATTCTCATGTTAACTGTTCGAATGAGTTCTTCGATATGGAGCATAGACTTTTTTAATTTTAAGTGCATCACAAGACTGGCGTCGAGATCTCATCAATTTACAATTAAGCCGACATGACGCAACCGTAAGTTTTATGCACAACGTTCGTTTTCTCGTATTTATCGTGTGAGGAACTCCCTCCCATCCAACTTTAATCTGCATAAAATTAAATGCAATGTCAATCGCCATCCACTGTCCTCCTGATTACTCTTTTCTTTTCCCGCTCAATATTAATGATTCTGTTTCTAATTCTTACACGCTCAGTAACCCCTTTTGTCTTAGTGGCTTTACTGCCTGCCTTACATTGGGTGAAACCTGTTAAAAAATATAATATAATAGAAATTATAGAAAGAATTGTTTTTAAATTATTTTAATGAATTCAATGAATTCTAGTATTAAATGTATACTAAAAGAACTGGTATAATACTGGTACAATCTATATAATCTATACTGTACACATATTTCCCATACCCCTGTACAGACACCCATCCACAAGCTTATATATATATGTATATATATGTATGTATGTATGTATGTATGTATGTATGTATGTATAAAAAACACACCATTTTTCCCTTTTTTATCTTCAAAATTAAATTATTCGCTTTGACCTAACATTGAGCTCTCTGGATTTCATCTTCCTTGGGATTATCCATACGGATTACTATGAGTTTCGTTACTTATATATATATAAATATATATATATATATATATATATATATATATATATATATATATATATATATATATATATATGTTTCATGCTAGATGCAACCGTCAGGCCACAAGTGCTGTTATTTTTCTCGGCTATTTATATATATGGGTCAGTGGTGCATTGGGGGTAGTCTATTTTGGCGGTTATTTTACCGGAAGTCGTTTATTTGTTTATTTATTTATTTGGGTTAAATTATTTTGCTTGTTTTTTTTTCTTATCTTATATATTTATTTATTTTTTATTTTTTATTTTGATCGATGTTTTTATTAATTTAGTAAAAAATTATTTATATAGCTTATTTAATAGTTTGTTTTTTGTTTGGGAAGATAATTAAAGCTATTTGTTCAATTTTGGAGTTGATTGTTGTAGTTTATTCTAACTATTACTACTGGACAGGATTGTGAATTTGAGAACATTAGGGAGATTTTCCTTAGTAATGGCTATCCGGAAGCACTTATTAATTATATTATTAAGAAGAAGACTAGGGAATTTCATTCCCCTAAATTCCAAGGGCCTTCTAAATGTCCGGTTTATTTGAAGATTCCTTGGATTGGGGATAAGGGCCAAAGCTTAGTTGAGCAAGTCAGTAAGTTGGTTTCTGGTTGGTTTCCTTCTGTTGCTTTGAGTTGTATTTTACGAAATAGGTTTTCGTTTCCGTCGTTTCGCAAGGATGAATTGCCCTACTTCAAATAAAGTAATTTGGTATATGAATTTAATTGCCAGTGCGCTGCTGGTTATGTGGGGCGTACAACCTTGCATTTGGAAAGAAGAATTAATCAACATGGACCTTCTAAAATACGACTTGGCAAAATAGATAACATGTCTTATCTTCCCTCTACAAATATGGAATCTGCTATTGCGCAGTAAAGAATATAGCCTGTGCCAAACTCTTATACGAAAGAGTGGTTCAAAATTATTCACATAGCTGGTTCCAACAATCATTTGAAGATTTTGGAATCAATTTTCTCTTTGCCGACAGAAGGATTTTGTGAGGTCTCTTAATTTGTTGGGGGATATTTTATTTTAACTGTCCCTCGCTAATTATTTACACGCAATTTCCCCTCCCCTCGTTATAAGTATATATACTTATACGTTATTGATTTTACCGTGTTTTACCCTTTTTTTTGCTCTTCATTTTCGTTGCTGTTCTTTTTGTTTAATTTATCAATTTTTCCAACGATTTTCTCCTGATGAGATGTTGGACGAAAGGGCCTTAGGGACTATTACCATTAATAAATTCCCTGTTTTTAAAAGAGTATATATATATATATATATATATATATATATATATATATATATATATATATATATATATATATATATATATTTGTGTGCATGCTTAAATAATGAATCATTACTACTTTTTCCGCTAAGCTGGCGTTTTTCGCAATGAAAATAAAATGAGAATGAGTGTGTTTTAAAACACACTCATTCTCATTTTTTTTTCATACATATATATACATTTCATATATATATATATATATATATATATATATATATATATATATATATATATATATATGTATATGTATATATATATATATATATATAAGCCATTAATATTTATTCACTATATTTTACTCTATAATACTTAGGTCATGCCAATAGTTATTTATATATTTTTCCCAGCTTTTCTGTATCGAATTAAACGTAAATTCTCATCTCATTTTCAGAAAGGCTTTAAAGCAAGACATTCAATATAGACGTTTCTGAAATGATTTCAAGTCAACTCCTCATCAATGTGCTTAAATTAGGATATATTATCCCGACAAACTTTTCAAGTAATTTGACAAATAAAAAAACATTTCATTGAAACTTGATTTGATTTTTCCTTTGGCCTTTCTATGATTCATCAGATACAAAAATGATTATTTATCTTTATTTTTTATTAGGATTGTATGTCCAATTATATATATATATATATATATATATATATATATATATATATATGAAATGTTGAGAGTGTCAGGCCGCAAGTATACTGTAGATGACCTTGTGATTAAGATACTCTCTAGAAGTTTATGTCATAGTGAATTATTTCCTCCTTTGATCAGTGTAGCATCTGTCATGTCACAATTGTGCTCAGTCTCGTTTCAGTGGGTAACCAAGTCATTTTATGCATTATTTGGTATAATATCCCTTTTGAGTTCATATAATCTTCTTCCTTGAGGTTTCTCTTATGTATTTTTGTAACAGTTATTACAGATGATGGAGTAAACTCATACTTTAGGTTTTAGCTTATGGTTTTGTTTACTATTGACTAATATCTTTTATTGTTTTGGATGTTCTAGTAACAATTTTTATGTTGACTTTAGATAAATTCTTTTCGATTGTAAATGTGATGTATATATATATATATATATATATATATATATATATATATATATGTGTGTGTGTGTGTGTGTGTGTGTGTGTGTGTGTGTGTAGAGAGAGAGAGTGAGAGAGAGAGAAAGAGAGAGACTCAGAGCTGAAATATAAAGGTAAGAAAAAAAGGACTGATGAGAGAAAGAAGAAAATTATGGAAACAAATAACCACGACATACTACACATGTGCACACACGCACACATACAGGTTTACACACGCATGAATATACGCTCGCGCACATACCCACATGCTAACACGCGCGTGAGCGCACAGAAAGAAGGTAAATCGATCTAAAACCAAAAAAAAGGATATGAATTATTTTTTTAAACTCAACAATGGAGTAATGGATAATAGTTCGGATTGAGGAATCGGAGAGCCGGGTTCGAATTCCAGTCGAAACCATTACATTCACTTACGTGTTAATACCCTTGGGAACGGTATGAATCCTCTTCTCCCCCCTCTCCCCAGCCATGGGTAAGTAGCAGGATAGACCGGACTCTCTAGCCTTGGATGGCAACTTGTCTAGCGCATAAAAAAATTGCAACCTAATGCGGGGAAAAATCTGTCTCTTCAGTCATGTATGGAAGTTACACGATCGCCTAAGCGTTTATCACGTATGTAATTAACAAAAATGAGAACATTTGCAGATATTTGTTGATAACTCCTGAAGAGTGGACCGAGCAGTTACACAATGGTTCGTCTACAGTCCTCTTGATTTGAGGTCCTGAATAGTGACTATATATATATATATATATATATATATATATATATATATATATATATATATATATATATATATATATATATATATATATATATGTATATATATATATATTAATCGGTATCGCCCAAGGAAGATAGTACAGCTAATAAAACACAATGTGTTACAGGATGTGGATGAATTAGGAACAGAAACATTACTAATGAACCGAATGAGAAAATGAAAAGTTATCTTTTGCCTACGTTAACGACGACTTTTGTGGTCCTTCAGTACATCAGCTGCCATTTTGTCCATGTCGGTTTGATAAGATTTACTACCGAAAATATTAGTCTCGTCAGCATAGCTTATGTCATCGGGAATGTCATTCATGAAAATTAAAAACAGTGTAGGGATCAAGGATGGGGCCTTGGTACACCCGCTTTTGTACGAAAGGATCGAGATGATTCGCCGTACAGGATAACAGTCATTTCACGATTTGATTTCACGATTTTGGATCAGCGCAAAAATGTGCGCGGAGATATCGTAAATTTTCGTCTTGCGCAGAAGACCTGAAGGCGAGATGCTTCCAAAGACTTTTGCGTTGTCCAATACTAAAACCCGGCCTTCACCGTTTTTATTTAGGGCTTGATAGACTCTTTCCGCAATTATCAGGAGTTGAGAAAAAGCACTCTGACGAATGATGAACTAATTCAGCGTTGATTCGGGGATTTAGGAGTTTTGAAAAAAGAGGTAATAGGCTAATAATCCGATAATTGGAAGGTTTGAACGGTTCCCCAGTAGAGTCAAAATCTCGAACAACTGATGATGGCTTCCAGCAGTCAGAAAAGCAGGAGACATCGAGCATTTATTATACAGTTCAAAGAGAACAGAAGCCATTTCGGAAGTACACGTGTTAATCACTATTACAGGGATACCATCGGGTCCACATGCATTGCGGGGATCAAGAGACGATAGCAGAAACCAGGGAGAAGGTTATATGCATATAACTTAACAAAGATTCAGTTCTAAGTGGCAAGTTGAGCAGGGATACTCAATATAAGTTAAGAGTAAAAAATTTTTGCGAGTATTTGTGGGAAATGTATTCAGCTTTATCAGCAGAGGATGGCAACACCTAAATTAATTGAAGAGGGGGCAATAAAGACCAAGCAGTTATTTAATACTCTATTACAGGGCTGCCTGTTATCACGAGAGCCAAAGTTGTTGGAGGCAATGCGGTCCTACATTCGCTCAGCAAAAAAGGGACTTATCTCCTTCGAGCACAAGCTTGCTATTTCTTAAGAGCAGTAGCAAATAGGTCCCATGTTATGAGAATAGCTGCCACGGTGGTATAGCCGGAAATAGTGGTCCCTGTGTGCTATGACGGCCGAGCATGCTGGTATGAACAATGGGGAGGATTGAAGTTTCACCTGGCATTTACGAGAAGGGAAGAAAACGTCCATGCCGGTTTTGACACAAGAGGAAATTTCAGTGGCGCAATTTTCGATTGGGAGGTTGAAGTCCAAGGGGCGTCACGAAGAAAATCCTGGATTAAATCCCAATCAGCATGCTGGTAATTGAAAGAGGCCTTATAGATATGTCGTTCCTGTTTAATGAATGACTGGGAAAAAATATCAGTAGCTATCACTAAGACGTCCTAGTTACCAAGAGGGCAGTATTGCGAAACTCGACAAAAGTGAGAAGAATAGGTAAGAAATAAATCAAATAGAGAAAACTATGTCTTAAATATATATATATATATATATATATATATATATATATAGAGAGAGAGAGAGAGAGAGAGAGAGAGAGAGAGAGAAAGAGAGAGTGTGTGGACTTTTTGGAAGTCATATATTTTGTATATTTAAAAAAAAGTAGTGGTGATGGATTTAATCGTTTTCATTTGAGTTTTCAACATAATTGTGCTGACTCGGGATTGTAGTAAGGTGTGATTGGGAGAAATGGTGTGTAGATTTATATTTTTATGAGATTCATATTATATATATATAGAGAGAGAGAGACACAGAGAGAGAGACAGAGAGAGATAGAGAGAGAGAGAGATTTTCAGGCCTTTATAATAAAGGTCCTCTCCGTGGCAAAATAACCTAGTAAGGTTTTATGGTCATAAAACCAGATGATCTAACCACTCGTTCTCGCGTCCATCCATACATAGGATATCTGTCAACACTTTCAATGCGCATGACCAACACTGACTTATACTGCTCGGCATACTTTCTAGTCACTCTTCATGATGTCCATGTGTATTCCAACAAAGGATGAAACCGGACCGGGTTTTTTCAGGACTTCTGAGTTGGTCTCATATTTTTTTAAGCAAATCACTCCAAGCAAGACGGGAGTGCCACTAGCACGCAAGAGGTTACAGAGAGCTAGATTAAGAGTTAAAGAGAAGGACTGGGATCAAGGTCAAGGCATCAGAAGAAGTCGATTGTCATTACATTTGAACATTTTAAAATTATAGTTATCAGGGAAGCAAGTGATATGAAGGGATTCCCACTGACGACATTAAAGCTTACAAGCCATTTCCTGCTCCAGTCAACCATAGAATGGAGGTCGTTCCCGAGGCCCACGGCCAGGTTAATTTTGTCAACAATGCAGGCCAGAGTAAATAGTAGCGCCGTAAGCCTAGATGTCACCTTGGTAGTTGATGACATCAGGAAGATCGTTGATGAAGATCAGAAACACTGTAGGACCCAGAATAGAGCCTTGGGGAACACCAGCGTTTGTTTGAAATGAACTAGACGATAGACTACGAAGGGGCGCATCTAAAGAGAATTAAACTGAATATATGATATTTTTCATCATGAATTCAAGTTTTATTTCAAATAACAGCATTTCAAAATTATGAAAAATAATTTCAGGTAATATGAAATGTCTAATTATAAAGAAAAAAATATTGGGTTCTTTTAAATTTTATTTCTCGTTGCTATTAAGCAGTTTCAAATAATTCCTTACCATAGAGAGTCCCTTTCTTTTTTATCTGCCATGCATTCCTACCGTAAAATCGCATCCTTATTTGTCGACCGCAGTGGGGATCATCGAGCCAATGTGAACAATGTTTTCCCTTAGCTGTATAGTATGAGCTACGCCAGGACTACATACAATTTTGAAATCAGAGTTACCTTCCCCTTGATCGGCTTCCACCCAAGGCTAGAGAACCCAGTATGTCATGCTATTTAACCATAATTGGGGAGGGGGAGAAGTAGAAGAGGATTCTTTTCCTAAGGGTATTAACACTACGGTGAATATAACGGAAGCGACTAGAATTCGTACTCGTCTCCCCTATTCCTCAATCCGAGCTGCTATCCATTAAAAAAAGAAGATAATTTCCGTCTATATTTCTGAACTGAGATATTGTAATTATTTACACTATTTACATTGTCCCGACTCTTGTCCTCATCTTTGTTGCTATATTCACGTTTCCGCCGTTGTATTTTCCGGACTTGTTCTGTTGATTGGAATTTCCAACCGAACCCTTGATCTCGTCCACCTGGGTCGATTGTTCTAATTCCACGTGCCATACCTCTTCCGGATAGCTCAGTATCAATTATTTCCCTTCAACTCAATTCTCCAAGATCGTTTTCCGCCTCTGCTGTAGTCAGGTATTGAACTCACTGCGTCTCAATATACGGAAGCTCTTAAACTATCATCCACACATGTTAAAATAGGTGAGTGCAAAAAGACACAGAAAGAAAGAAAGAATAAAATCGAGACATACGTAAGTGAATATATTCTAGCCGCGTAGCATCTTTCGTTTGGATGGGCCCATCTTACAGTAATATCAACAAACGTTCCACTGATTTTATGCTAAGTGCTACCAGGGTTGGATGGAAATTATTGTCCGCATTAAACAGCAGTAAGCTTTTCTTCTGGGTCGTCGTAAATGACCGTGATGAATAAAGAAATCAAAAGCCAAACTGAAAGTAAGGCAGAAGATTCGGATGGCGATTAGGATCATGGTGAAGGATTTTATGGAGGCAGGAAAGAATCTGAGATGAAGAAGTATTTTTTTCACTAATTCAATGGAGCCGGGTGATAGAATCGTCAATCGAAATTCTGGAATATCAAAGGGAAATTTGATTTTAATGACAACCCCACACCACCACCACTAACGACAAGGCCCATTGGATGTCTCTCTCAATCTCTCTCTCACTCTCTCTCTCTCTCTCTCTCTCTCTCACTCTATTCGTATATATATATATATATATACATATATATATATATATATATATATATATATATATATATACAAACAAACATATATATATTCATGCCTACACACACACACACACACACACACACACACATATATATATATATATATATATATATATATATATATATATATATATATATATATATATATATATCGCAGTTTTTGAAAGCTATCTATCGATTTCAGCTTACTCATATCTATAAATTTATCCGTAGACGGACACACACGTACGCATATATATATATATATATATATATATATATATATATATATATTACTTTTTCTATATATTTTTCTATATATTTACATTGGCATTTCTATCTATGATATTTTAAGTGTTTGTTTTTCATTATATTAATTATTGCTCTGTCTTTGACATAGAGTTGTCAATGGATCTTTATATCCTCTTGGAAATACCATACGGATTACCAATAATTTTATTATTAACATATATATATATATATATATACATATTAATTTTTTGATGTAAAAACTCACCATATACACAGACAGATACACACTTTAAATCATTTTGTGCCGCTGCCATAATATAAGGCTTTTAGGAGAACACGGTATTTTCGAAAAATATTTATATATAGAAACTCTGGGGACATCAGAATGGTAATATATCTATATAATATATATGCTCCTGAAAAATCTATTTCAGTTGAGCTCTCTGGGGAGTAAGTGTGAATTTGTAAACAGTGACTATTACTCCCAACGGCTTAGGGGGTAGAATCTCTGATTGACGCCTATTCAGTCGGGTTTCGATCCTAGCAAGAGGCAACTGCACGTCTAGCCACACTAATGAGCTGTGATACAGCTAAACAATCTATCTGTGGATGACAATATATATATATATATATATATATATATATATATATATATATATATATATATATATATATATATATATATGTTTCATTTCTCTCTATTCTCTCTCTCACTCTCTTTCTCTCTCTGTCTATATCTCCTGTCTCACTGTCTCTCTTGGTCTGTATTTGTCCCTCTGTGTTTTCTGAGTATTTCATGGTATTTGTTCCGATTAAATTTCCTCTATGGTACTTAGACTGTATTAATTTAAGTGTGGTACTATTTGGTCGATATGGTCATTTTGGAGTTGAAATGGCTAGATGTACCAGTCAGTTCCCTGCTAAATTGTTCTTCTCTGGCACATCCCGCTTGTGAAACTCTCTTCTAGCTTCTTGCTTCCCGCTTCCCAGGTCATTTTGATTTTCAAAGATTTAAATTCTGTATCAAGCGTTAACTTCTCTCTACTTAATGCCGCTTCCCTTTATGGTTTTCTCTCTTTAATAGCATTTCCGTTTTCTCATATTCTCTCACATTCATTATATATATATATATATATATATATATATATATATATATATATATATATATATATATATATATATATATTGTGTGTATTTAGGCAGCATTTTTTCATTAATACAGGTTTCATTAAATAATATATATATATCGCTCTCCCGTCGAACTCGACGTATGAGGGTCAGACAGATCAGTTCCCAGAAACTGAGAGCCCGACAGCCACACAGGATTTGATTATAGCGGTGAAGGCTTTGTGCAGGGCCATCCACACTTTTTGGAGGCACGGTGGAGTAATAGATAACGGCTTGGATGGAGGAATCGGAGAGCCGAGTTCCAATTCCAGTCGATTCCATTACATTCACTTACGTGCTAATACCCTTGGGAAAGGTGTGAATCCTCTTATTCTCCCTCCAACTATGGGTAAATAGCAGGACAGACTGCCTTGGATATATATATATATATATATATATATATATATATATATATATATATATATATATTCATTATGTATATATATATATATATATATATATATATATATATATATATATATATATATATTCATTATATATATATATATATATATATATATATATATATATATCATCATACAAGCCTGTTTGGAGGTATCAGAGATCATCCGTGTGACGATATACGATTGCTTCAAGCAGGGACGGAAACCCGACCGATTGGCATCAGTCGGAGATCCTACCCTTAAGCGCTCGACGCATGCCACAAGTAAGGAAATTCTAACGTATTATATACGAATGAATATAAACGCCAGCAGCCAGAGTGCTCAATACATTAATGAAGACTGGTACTTTAACACACACACACACATATATATATATAATACCAAATTCTCCCTAAAATTCCTAATTCTAATGTACAAACATGTCCCTTTCTTTTTTTACTTCTCCCGCTTCTCTCTCTCTCTCTCTCTTAAATAGTTAAGCCCCCACAAATATTTATCGTGTAATCAATTTCTCTACTTCATTTTTTTGCATTTTTTGTCTAGGTCTCCGGCATCCCACATCCCCAGCTCATCTCATGAATAAAATGCCTTCCCACGGGAAGAATGGATTTGTAAAGTGGATACACTTGATTATGACAGGGATTAGTCTTCAGATAGAAATGCCTCCTTAAGGGCATTATTTAAGTGCACCATCAACAGAGGACCCCAGGAACTGTTAAAATGCTCCTGGATGTTTAACACTGATAAGGAACAATGGCGGAAGATTCAACCTATGGGAAACGATTCCTACTGCCATGGCGCACAGGATGGATGGCACAGATAGTGCTACCTGAGCTCCACAAATTTGTGACACATTGTTCCGCGAGGGCTCCAGATTTGCTCCATCGCTTGTTATATATGACTCTGAAACTAACCATCCCGAGGGTTGTCAGCGGAATTGTCACTGGCATAGATTTTTGTCACCTTGTTTAGTTCTGAAGAGGGCTATCAATTTGGTAGATGGGATTAAGGCAGCCCACTTTCTTGATCTCTTGTGCTTTGGAGTTGATGTGCCTGCGTTCCAGGATACACATTTTGTTATGTCGATGCTTGTGTGCGTGCTGTCTAGCGACTTTTCTATTTGTTCATTTGTCAGGGACCAAAATTATTTCCTGATCGTGAAGTGTTCCACGAAACTGAGTGTGAACCATGTCCATATCGACGAGGGTGGCTTAGTTTATCATGACCGATACGTGTGTGATAATGTATCTCCCTCGTGATCTGGATTGAAGCGGTTTGTGTTTAATTTGCTTTTAGTTGTGGAATGAGTGGTGTTCTGGGTAACGCGAATGGGTGGAATCTTGCGAAACTAACACGATTCACATTAAGGAAAAACGATTTATTTCGGCAGAATTCTGCAAAAGGTGGGTGCGAGACGCGAGCCTGGTTCGCGTTAATTAGGGCATAACTTGATTTCCTTTTTTAGTCTCCAACGGGGTGGATGTCCTTTTTTAGTCACAAAGGGGCGGATTCCTAACGACCCCTCTCCTGTTTAACCTAATGTCTGGATTCTCCTAGTTAACATAAGTGATGGTTGCTCTAGATGTAGTCCCAGTCTCCTCGTTTGTTATAATCCTTTTCAACATTCACTATCTCTTCATTTTTATTTTTTCCTATGCTTTTTCTATTGATGAAACGAGCCTTTTCTATTTCATCACTCTCAGAATTATTATTTGCCTCTCCACTGTCACTAGCGAGTGTACTTCTTAATTCTGTTAGATGCAAAATACAACGGCCCTTCTCATCTTATTTACTTTGGCGTTAACTCACTAACACATATTTAATTTCTTTTAAATGTTTAGTTTATCCTTTTTATTTGATTATAGGAGTGAATAACCTCCTCTTTCATGACATTCTAAAAAGAAAAAGCACACAAAATGGGGGTGTAATATTAGGCCCAGGGTTCAATGGTTGGGGGACAAGTTTTGTGGTTATTGTGACATTTGTACGAGTTAAAGTGTCATGAATCGGATAAGCTAAGAGTAGGGCAGGTAATGTCGACTAACCTTGTCCACGTCTCTGCTTGGTCTTCTGTCAGCAATCACTGCATCGTTGATTAAATAAACACCTTCATGTGGACGGGTAATCACATGAAGGTAAACATCACTTTCGTCCTAATAAGTCCTAAATGACAAAATGCGTTACACGAAATATCATTCTATTTTATTATAGATTTTCACACACACACACACACACACACACACACACACACACACACACACACACACACACTTTGTATTTTATATACATATATATATATATATATATATATATATATATATATATATATATATATATATATATTAGAATTGGACATTGTCCGACAATTTATTTAAAGACAATGTCCGATTCTAAAAAATATATGACGTCATTTGTTTACATTTGATACGCTAGAGCAGATATGAATAGAAGAGATTCATGGAAGATTTAAGTTTAAAGATATTAAAATCGACCTTGCTAACCAGACGCTCATCTGAGGCCGAAAGGTTAAGGCACATCACGCGAAATGATGGTTCCGTATAGGATACAGGTTCGATTCCTGTCGGAGAGCGAAAATTTTCTATGAAAATTTCTCGGACATTCAGGCCGGTAAATGTTATTTAATACTGTTTATTATAAAACAGAGCATTTGCTTAAATACTTGTATCTATAAAAAGAACGTTAAACATAATATAAATGTCTTTAAATATATATATATATATATATATATATATATATATATATATATATAATACTTATTGTTGAGGGGTTTCTCCCCTTTTACACAAGATGGACTCGTCTAAAGTATATTTATACTGACAGAGTTGTAGTACACAGGGTGTTCAAAAAGAGATACGTTGAGACAAAGTTGAGATACGTAGAGTCCACAGAGAGAGAGAGATAATTACGGCTCCACTTACAGAGACTTGTACATATACTTTCTACTAACCCGTATTCCTGATCTTCATTTCAAGTTTGTATTTTTACGTTCAATACATTTTCCTATTTCAGTTACTGGCGTTGTTTATTTATTTGTGCAGGATTCCATACCCGGAATCCACAACACTTATACTTTTAGTACGCATCACATATTCATTGGTGGAAGCTTTTTTTCATTGTGAATGTGTGCGTCTTTGTATCTGTATGTGTGTGTGCGTACGTGCGTCCATGCACTTATCTGCACGTATGGACGTACGTGTAGAATGTCATGATCATTTGTTCTTTTCCTTGTTTTTTTTTTCACCTTACACTCACTTATTACATATTTCTCACTTTTTTCTCTTTTATTTCAAATGTTACATTTTGACGTCCAGTTTTCTACACATATGCTATCATTGTTTTTTTTTTACCTTTCTAGTGTTATCATGCGTTAGCAAAATTGTATTTCATTTTTTACATGAATAATTAATTTATATATAATTATATGAAACTCAAAAAAGAAAGACAAAAAAGAAGGAAAAAGAATACAGAGAGAGTATTAGGAGACAAAATATTTATTTAAAAAATAGCCACTCGACTTGTACACATACATACACGTACAGGCGTACACCTCCACACACATACATTTGAAAAAAAATCTACCTAACACTAATAAAAACACAAAAAAATAATATAAAAATAGCAAAAATACGAAAGCCAACAGACAACTCTTGATACCCCCTGACGAGTGGACCGAATGATTACAAAAGAGTTTCGTTTACAAAATTCTAGATTCGTGGTGTTGAATATAACATTAATTAGCTAAATGACATATTTTACATTTGTATGAAATTAACTTTGTGTTTGTATATCAAACTTTCCAAGCCTTCTTTCCTCATATTCCCTTTATTTCTAAAAGTTTGTTTTAGCTCATATATTCGGGCCATGTTATTATCAGCATCCTTCTGTAGAGCGAAATTTCTATTACTTCCAGTCTATTTTTCATCTCTGAGGATATTGTACAACATTCCCTGACATATAAGAGGACTCATATTACGTAACAGTTCAGTATTCTTTTTTTTTGTTATTGTTCTAACGAAATTTTCCTCTTTCTCAATACTTTACTTAACTTTTGGAAGGTATGTTTCGCTATCCAGATGCGCTTTCGGATTTAAGTATCAGTTATTTAAATTTGTGTAATTGTTTTATTTTGTTATCTCCAATTTGTAATTGTGGCTTTTCCTAACTCGCATACATTCCATCTTTTTGAAATTGGTGTTAAGTACAGTTTTCTTATTTTCTTTATTAACTTCTATAGGTGCTCTTGTAGTTTAAACTTCGTAACTGTATACCTTATGTTCTTAGATTATGACCACCAATAATGAAACCGGGTAGGACTTCAAATTCTCCTCCGAATCGCCTCACTGTATAGATTGAATAAGTCCGGTGAGAAGAAACATCCTTGTCTTACACCCCATTTTATATTTGGATATTTACTTTATTCATTTTTTATCCTTATGCAGGCTGTCAGAATAAGTTCTGGATTATTCTAATACCCTTGCCAATGCGCGTATATTATGTACAAATTATATTAAATTAGACTCTATATCACACCTAGGACGTGGCAGATTTTTCCTGAACATAACAGGACAAGTATGGATTTACTTTAATAAACAGGTTGCGGAAACTCCAATCAAAATTATGTTGTAATTAAGAAATATAATTACAGAGCGTGTGTAGAATTTACAAAGAGAAATTATTAGTTAAAAAGATATAGGGAAAAAGTGTCGTTTTAATGACGACAAAGTTATCAGGAGAACATTAATTTGAAATAAATAAGCCGTGATTTGAAACTAGTTTTAGAAGTCGGTCTTTCATCGATTCTGTGGGATAATTGGCGTCAGGAAATGCAAACGTATCGAGTAAACAAACCAAACACGTCATGAAATGATGGGCATTAAAACACATTACACTGCGCTATTCCTTAGATCAGCTTTACATATTGCCCATTGCTAAATTGACTTGTTCCTACGCAGCCACTGGTGAGCGAGCTTCTTGATTCTGCTTATCGTCAGAATACAGTGTCCGCTCTTCGTGTTCTAGATTGGACGGGCCAGACGATACAGATCTTATTTCTGTTTGAATGTTTTTTTTCTTTTATTTTTTATTACTGAGTTCAATCCCACTCCGTTTCATCTCATGCTTCATTTCACATGTATAAATTATTTAAATATTTTTTTTTAAAAGAACGAAAACATATTTGTACAGATTAATGAATCTTTAAAGACTTGTGTCTTTTATTGGCATCCCTGCGAAGATATGGTTGTAATGACAAAAGTACGCAGGGGGCAGCCTTTAAGAAAGCTTTATTCAACTGAAAATACAAGGTTAGCGTATAATGCTCTCTTATAGTCCCAGTAAACAGAAACAGATTTCTCAAATAGGAGAGTAACAAAACAAGGGGAGATCACCCTTGATTATTCATAACAATGATATTGTGGTACAAGTTGGATTGTATGGAGAAATATGGGTTCTTTTGATGATTGAGAAAATTGTTAACGTGAATTCGTTGGGAGTCGGATTAGCTCGGTGTAGGGTACACAGTGTTGACCACTCTTCCTCACTTCGTACCTTGAGAGACTATTGGGCCTTAAAATCGTTCTTGACCTCAAGTAGATCTCATACATAGAAGCCATCGTTAAGGGTGCGAGCAAAATGGCCGGCTCCCTGTGGCCCTCCAGTAATTACTTGACACCATGTGCTACGTTAACAAGACCCAGTTCAGACCAAAAAATGGAGTACTCTTGTCATATTTGCGTGTGAGCTGCCCAGACCGCAATCTCCAGGCTTGAGTTCAAAAACGGCTGCGAGTCCTTGTGAATGATGAATGATCTTCCGCATCTATCTCACAGCTTATTTATCGCTACTTCCACGGCAAGTGCTCGGACAAACTACATTCATTGGTTCCACCAGTTCAAACCTTCAAGGCAAGGACCCATTCCAATTGAACAGCTCCTCCTGCGGGCCACTGGTAATTAAAAGCGACTTCCAAGAGAATGTTTCCCCGACCATTACAATATGTTACCTTCTTCTATCCGTACAAACCTCCTCCTAACGTGACCCTCTACCCTGTCTTGCCACCGGGCTTATAAGTATGAACATTAATGTAAAAAAAATATACAGGCTGTATCAAATATTTGGTGGCATTTTCTTCACACCTAAACAAGGATAAAAGACCAGATAAACCCATATCGCCAAATCCTCCGTTTTTGAGTTATTAAGCTTAAAGAATGTTTACGACAGATGGCGCTGTGTTGTAATGAAGACTAGATTACCTTTGTCATTCGTGTACATTTGTAGCTATGTGTCTTCAACGTTTAACTTGTAAAATAGTGTTGCGTTTAAGAAGTGTTCCGTTTAACAATGGCAGAATATTTATATCGTGAGCAAGCAGATATGGTTTTTACATATGGTCGCCCGAATGCTAATGTAGGCGAGGATGCACAGCTGTTTCAGATTGGGTTTCGGGACCGAAAACAGCCGAGTCATCCAACATTTGCTGCTGTTTATCGTCGCGTTGGTGAGACAGAATCCATTTATAAAGGTATTTTTGGATTATATATTGGACTGTACATTTAACAGAGTCTACCGTAAACTTTGAAATTAATTGGTTAAAAAAACGAAGGATTTGCGGACATATGTTTATATGGACTCTTCTCCTTGGTTCGGAGTGAGGAATTCGTCAGGATAATTTGTAAACGTATTTTTGATACTCCCTGTATATGAACAGAACTGGGATCATTTACAAAACAATATACTTAATGCATTCATTGCATATCGTAATCAATCTGACCACAATTTCGATATAAAAATGGTATCTTAATTAAATGAATACACAATGTACTAAAATAAAGATGTATACAAAGTAGTTGTGCTAGATCATACACAATAAATTTGCGACCATGTTCTTGCATCATTTCAATTTTCTTGGAAGACCTTGAAATTATGTGGTATTTAATAAGTAACTTAATACAAAATATAAGCAAGACAAAGAGAACAAAGGAAATAGACTCCACTCTATGCCTAATAAAATATTGAAAAAAATTACATTAACATTTCAGTGTCACTTCTCCTTCCCGTACATGCGCAGGTACATCAAGATATGTAAACATCATTCATTTTCCTAATATACATACACACAGACACACACACACATATATGTATGTGTGTGTGTGCGCGCGCGTGTGTGCGGGTGATATATATATATATATATATATATATATATATATATATATATATATATATATATATATATATATATATATATACATATATATATATATATATATATATATATATATGCGTATTATATTAGGCAGCATATATTTTATATTATAAAGAGATAATCATATATTGAATGAATATTGCATATAATATTACTAATTGATTCAATGTATGATCATCTCTTTATAATATATATATATATATATATATGTATATATATATATATATATATATATATATATATATATATATATATATATATGCACAAGCAAAAGGTTTGTCACTTATCAGCATCCCGATACCTCGGGAATCGTTCCGTCCATTGGTCAGGTGAAATCAGCAATTAACTGTTTGTACTTTTTCCTTATTTACATGCCATTTTCATTGGTGGAAATATTTTTTCATAGTCTATGTGTGCGTGGTTATTTGTCCTTTTCGTCATTTTTTCACATTACGCTCACTGCTTATTGTTTTTTTTTACCTTTTCTTTCCTTTTTCTCTATCTCTCTCACTCACTCTATCTCTCTCTCTCTCTCTCTCTCTCTCTCTCTCTCTCTATATATATATATATATATATATATATATATATATATATATATATATTTATTATATATAATATATATATATATATATATATATATATATATATATATATATATATATATATATATTATATATATATATATACTGAAATCGAAGTCGGACTCTTATTTTAATATATTTTCTGTTTATACGTCATTTTTATAGATACAAATATTTAAGTAAATGCTCTATTTATAATAAACATTATTAACTACATTTACCGACCTGAAAATCTTGTTAACACAGTTTATTATAAATACTGCATTTACTTAAATGTTTGTATCTCTAAAATAACGTATAAACAGAAAATATATTAGATAATTGTCGGAATTATTCCATTTCGTAATATATGATGACATTTGTTTACGTTAAGATAAACTTCGAGCAGATATGAGCGTTCGAGAGAAACCATGGGAATTTTTTTTAAGTAAAAGCAGTAGCTAAATGGTATAGCGCGTCAAGCTATATAACAGTTCCGTGTAAGATACAGGTTCGATTCCTGTCGGAGGACTTATATTTTCTATGAAATATCTCTGATATTCAGGCCGGTACTTATAGTTAATACTATTTATTATAAACACAGCATTTTCTTAAATATTTGCATCATATAAAAATAACGTGTATATATATATATATATATATATATATATATATATATATATATATATATATATATATATATATATATATATATATATATATATATATATATATATATATATATATATATATATATATATATATATATATATATACACACATATATATATATATATACACACATATATATATACACACACATATATATATATATATATATACGCACGCACAAAATGCAAACAGAAAGCCTGCCAGGTGACCAAAAATATCAGACAACATAAACCAATAAAACCTATAGAAAAACGGAAAAATAAACAAATTAGATTTGGTTTGTTTTACAGCATATCAACACATCAATGGGTCATTTGATGTCGACAAGATTTTTACGATAGATTCATAAGAATTGAATGTTTTCTTTGTAAGAACTCAGTTTTTAAATCAGGTTTCATTGACATATATTTGTAAAGTGGGTTTTAGTCCAGAGTCAAATGTATTGCTGGTATTTTTTGTCAAAAAAAGAATTGCTGGTATTTTTACAATAAAAATATTTATATTTTCTTAGTGTTTTGACCCAGTTTGAGACCCTAACATTTGCTACCAACCTCTCCAGGGTTGACCTGGGAACAACCGCAGTTAAGATGTGGTCCCACGCTCTCAAAACCTCCCGATCAGAGGCCTTGCCTCCAGATGTAGTTCATCGCCATACCCAGTATGGTAAACAAGTTAAGACAAAAAAAAATATAAAACCACACAAGGCAAAACAGTAAACAACAGTGTCCAATGCCGAGGTCATAAGGACAGTGTAATATATTGAATTATATATATATATATATTCATTATAATAGTTATTTTAGTTGGTGCGAGTATTTGATATGCTATACCTGTTTTCTTTTTATATTCTGGAACATGCCTATATATGCCCAAGTGTGGACACTGTCCTCGCTATGACGATAAACTACATCCGTGTCCTGGGTAAAACGATTGACTACGTCCAACAGCAAGGCCTCTGAGCAGGAGGTTTTGAGGAACGTGGAACCACCTCTTAATTGATGGTGTTCACAGGTTCACCCTGACCCAGGATGGTAGCACCTGTTAGGGTCCCAATTATGGGCAAATAGTTAACCCGCGAAACTGAGGTAAAAGGCATTATGAAAGTATAAAAATAAGTTTTGATACCAGAAATACTTTGTAAAAAAATTATTGCCAGAAATAAATTTTTCAAGGAAAAAACTATTACCAGCAATACATTTTTTAAATCATTTTACTAGCTATATATTGTTTAGGAAAAACATATTACCACAAATAGATTTTTGACAAAACAAAATATTACCAGGAAAAAAAAGTTGTCGACATTAAATAAACCATTGGTGTTGATATGCCGTAAAACAAACCAAACCGAGTGTGAAAAATGACGGATGTAACATACATATTGGAAAGCAGTTTTTGCATTGATATTGACACTGTATAACGTTCTTTAGAGATGATTTATGTCCACAACCTTGCATACATGTCAGGAGATATTTTTAAAGAAATTCTGTTTAACTTAGTGATATATTTTGTCCAATCTCTCCGTCGCAGATTGGCTTATTATGTATTGCGAGGAACGAAAGATTGGAAAAGTACGGAGGGGGGCATTTTAAACCTCTCGAGTTAAAGCAGTGTTGCGCTTTGTTCTTCCTGCAGGCTGCCATTATACCGTCATCTCCCTGCTTGTAATTATCATTCTTTGTCTTCTCCTCTAACCTTTTTCTTCGGTGTTTTTTTTTATTTCTCTTTCTATTACTCTATCTTTTTAGTCTCTAACTCTCTATCTTCTTCAGTCTATTCCCTCAAGTATTCTTCTTCTTTCTACGTTTTTTTCTTCAATTTTTTCTTCTACGCTTTCTCCATTTACTCTTCCTATTCCCTGTCTTCTTCGTCTTTTTCTCAGTCTTTTTCTTCACCTTATTCATCCAAGTCTTTATCGTCGTCGTCGTGCTCTTCTTCTTCTTCTTCTTCTTCTTCTTCTTCTTCTTCTTCTTCTTCTTCTTCTTCTTCTTCTTCTTCAACGTATTGCTGTCTTCTCTTTTTATTCATGTATCTTCTTCGTCACTTCCTCTCTCATCTCACCTTATTTATCCAAGTCTTTCTTCTTCTTCTTCTTCTTCTTCTTCTTCTTCTTCTTCTTCTTCTTCTTCTTCTTCTTCTTCTTCTTCTTCTTCTTCTTCTACTTCTTCTTTCTATCTGATATATTTCTCCACGTTTTCTTTTTTTTAATCCTCACCTTATTCATCTAAGTGTTCCCGTTTTTCTCTTCCTATTCCTTTCTCTTCATCGCCTCTTCCTGTATCTTCATCTTCAAATTATTTCACTAAATCACCTTCTTCTTCTTCCCCTTCTTCTTCTTCTTCTTCTTCTTCTTCTTCTTCTTCTTCTTCTTCTTCTTCTTCTTCTTCTTCTAAGTTTTTTCTTTGTCTCTTCCTGTTCCTCTTGTTCTTATTTTATTCCGCCAAATATCCCTCTTCTCTTCCTGTTCCTCACACTTATTCTTCGACATCCTCTCTTCCTATTCCTATAAAACTGTACAGTGAATGCCAAGCCATTTCTTGCTTTTCCATTTGTAGGAAGCCTTCCTCTGTAGTTCCTAATTTTAAGAACCCTGGGGAACCAATTGTCCCCTAGAATTATTGCCCTATTAGTCTCCTACCTATTTTTGGCAACGTGCTAAACACTCTAATCAACGCCGAATTGGTTAATCATCTTACTTCATACGACTCCTTCAGGATAAAGAATATGACTTCCGTCTGTTCATGTCTACCGCCGGTGTGTTAAAAGCTAACACAGATTTTTTTTATTAAGCCTCCTTCTAAGAAGGCCAAAACTTGGGCTGTGGTTCTAGATATCTCAAATACGACTGACATGGTTTCGCATTCTGGCGTTCTCCACAAGGTCAAGAGGCAGGAGAAAAATATTTGGCCTAATTCAATCGTCCGCAACAAAGTAGTTTATTGAAGGCCGTGCTGAATGGACTCACTTATAATTCATTTCATATTAATGCAAGACATCTCAGGGCTACACGCTCAGATTTACGCTCTTTCTGGTCTCCATCAATACCCTTCCCGATGTTTCCAACTAGGTATCTATGTGTTGTAACATAGGAAAGGTTACTGAATCGAATAATCACACGAAGATTGGTAATGAGCGATAATACTTAGAACACGAACAACGCATATAAGATTCGCCAGCGGCGCGTAGAAGTAGTCAGCTGCTAGAAGTGAGTCAAGAGAATTCCACAATGAATCTTCAACTGTAAGATATCTACCAACCTCCCCACGCGGTCATATATGGCACAAGGCCGAATTTAATGTAGGGTATCGGAGCCCGTAGGCTCGACCGAAAACTCCCCGTAAACCCCATATAAAACGGGGTAGGGTTGCTGTTTCCCGAAACGAGACTCTGCTCTTCGATATAGCCTCATCTGTGCATCCTCGATGCCCGGAGGCAGGTAGTTTGACCAGCACAGCTGAAGACGAATCCTAAAATCTAGGATATCTACCAACTGCCCCACGCGGTCAGATGTGGCACAAGGCCGAATTTAATGTGGGGTTTGGAGACGGTATAAAACGGGGTCGGGTAGCTGTTTCCCGAGACGAAACTCTGCCCTTTGACATAGCCTCGGCTAGGGATACTTCTTCTTCTTCTTCTTCTTCTTCTTCTTCTTCTTCTTCTTCTTCTTCTTCTTCTTCTTCTTCCATTCTATTTCTTCGTTCTCTAATTGCAAGATTATATTTCTTTTTCTTCGTCAACTTCTTCGTCTTCTTTATCTAATATGTTTTTGAGATGCATATCTGTTTGCAGAGCCGCTAATCTTTCCCTGCTAACAAACTTCTTCTGTGTGAAATATAACCGTTCCTTTCTGTTGCTCTTTCTTTTGGAAAACAAAACTACTGTTTCTTCTTCTCGCAAGAAATATACGAACAAAATAAAGTTATAGAATGATGCGTCTCATTATTGCTATTATTATTATTATTGTTTCTGTTGTTCAGCCCTTGTCGATGTAGACATTTAGGCTGGAGTTTCTTTTCTGATATTTTCTAAAGAAACAAAACAAAAAACAAATATAAAAAACAAAACCTGAAGCAATAAGTTATCTAGTATCGCCAGTCTTTTGGTGTTAAAGTATAAAGGTAAAGACTGCGTGGTTTTAGTCGCATAGTATGCAATCAATGGCGACAAGCCATGCTTAAATGTCTCGCGAGACCTTACGAGACGAACTCGTTATTTACCACCGGTGTTTCCACCGTATCACAATTTGATAAAAATCTGTCTGGCAGCCAAAAAAAAAAAAAAAAAAATACCACAGGAGTTTTATATTTACAAAAGTTCACACAAGAAGACTCTCATATTGCCTAAAAAAAAACCTTTATTCAGATGTCAAGTTCTTTCAGCTTATATGCACATAAAATGAAATTCCTCACGCGCATGCTTAAATGAGGTAAAGAAGTAACTTCCTACGTCCAGATATAGAAATAATATATATATATATATATATATATATATATATATATATATATATATATATATATATATATAGTGATAGACTTATAGATATGTAAGATAGATTCAGGAGAGAAGAATTGTCTAGGACGATACAGCGAATCAATTTTCTTAGCAGCTGACCTAGCAATAGATTCAATATAGTCTTTCCGCTTCATGTCAGCTGAGAACGCCAGTCCGACAAGGCGTAAGAAGTCGCTCTCCTTGAGGTTAGCATCATCTGTGTTGATGGAAGGCAGAAAGGCGTCACCCATATGATTAAGAGACGGCAGTTTTTTTTGTTTTGTTTTTTTCTTAGAGGCGTTAAATTAACAAGACATTCTTTGCACCAGTTAACAACAAACTGTACGTGGAGAGATATAAATAATACATACATACATATATATATATATATATATATATATATATATATATATATATATATATATATATATATATATATATATATATATATATATATAAATTAGTGTATTTAGGCAGCAATCCTTCTTCCATGCACATTTCATTGAATACGAAAAACAAGGTGCTTTTATTTATTTTTTTTCATAAAATTTGTCATGCGATCTAATAATTTTTTTCTTTTCCTTTCGGATGATGAATTATATAAAAACAGTCCGAATTTTCTTTTTATCCGAGCGCTTTCGGCTATACATTCAGCCATTTTTTTTTTTTTTTGACACGCATCCTCACTCTACACCTTTCTGATCATAGCTCAATTAGATCTCATTTAAATATTCAGGGAGACCTACCGGACACTATTCGTAACATACTTGTTGACAACACTAATATAAAGGGCTCAAAATAATGGAAGCCTCATTAATAAAAACGAAAAAACAACACTTAATAATATTAACTTTCAACATGGACATAATATCTTGACCGTGTTTTGAAAAATTAAAATATCTTATAATATATACATACAACAAACTTTTTTCTTATTTAACAGTTAAAATATTTAATCCTTGAAAATGGCTAAATATATAGCCGAAAGCGCTCGGATAAAATGAACATTCGGACAGTTTTTAAATAACTTATCATCCGAAAATAAAAACTTATTAGATCGCATGAGAAATTGTATAAAAACTAAATAAAAGTACCTTGTCTGACGTATTTTCAGTGAAATATGCATATATATATATATATATATATATATATATATATATATATATATATATATTTTCGTTTCAACCTTTGGAAGTAAAGTCTGATGATCCGCGGTCCTTTAAAAGGTCTATGGTGAAATAATTTATTACATGGAACCTTAAAGTGGTCTGATTTATTAAAATTATTAGCTCTGATTTACATTGAGCTCTCTGGATTTTATCTTCCTTGTGTCTACCCATACGGATTACCTAGTTTTTCGTATAACTATATATATATATATATGTTCTTTTCAGGACATCAAATATAAAAATTGTCCAAATGTTTCCAACCGCCTTCAGCTATAATTTTAGCCATTATCAAAGATACATTTTATTTTACTTTTAACTGTATATATGGATTTTCTATGTATGTATCTAGAGTTATAGGAATGTTTTATTTTCCAAACACAGTCAACTCATTGTGACTGTGTTCACAGTTGATATTATTGAGTGTTGGCTTTTACTCTTTTTTATTAATAATGATTTCATTATTTTTAACCTTTTGTACAAGTGGATGATAATATATTGTATTATCAACGAGTATGTTACGCATAAGCTTTGCGAGGTTTCCATGTGTATTTAAATGAGACATAATTGAGCTGTGGTCAAAGAGATATAACATGGGTCTTCTTGTTAAACATGTTGTAGTATATCCATTATAATTATTTACTAATTTAGATTGTTCAGGAACATAGCTCCTTAAGGAACATGCACATTCGTAAGTAATATCGGTTCTTTGTCAATCTTGCAGGTGAATTATTATTTTAGACGATGAGGTTAGCGGCTTTAAATTTGTTTATAAATAATTAATTTATAATTTATTATCTAGTTTTTATAGACTAGATTTGTGTATTTCTTAATGATGTTTCTAAGTGAACATTCGTCATACTTATAGTCACTATGCATTTGATGTTTGCAGAAAATGTTTTTATTGTTTTTTTTGTGTGTTTTCTGTATTGATATTGGTTACCTTAGAAAGAAAAAATGTCTAATATGGTAATTTATAAGGTGGTTAGATAAACCGTTATTAACATACGTTTGTTTCACGTTTTTAAGTTCTTTAACGAAAAGCGCACTAGAGAATGAATTCTCGTGCGCTTGCATAAGGAAATTTTTAATAACGTCTATTTTATATCTGAGAGGACATTGTCTAGTAAAATTAAGATGACAAGAGTTTGTACTTATGTTTTTTTTTATATATAACGAATTAGAGAATGTATTATTACTAGACTCCACGAGAACATCCAAGAATAGGAGCTTTAATTGTTGGCTATGTTCATAAGTAAAGTTGAGTATGGATTTGTTTCCCAACAAAATAATCTCCCATTAATATATTTTCTATTTATAGATTATTTTATGGATACAACTGATTTAAGTAAATGCTCTGTTTTTAATGCTGTTTGAATGTTGGAATAATTTCGTAGAAAATATGCCTTCTCCGACAGGAATCGAACCTGTATCTCATACGAAAACCGTCATTTGACCTGACTTGCTGTTAACTTTTCAGCCACAGAGAACTTCCTTTTAGCAAAAGACTTTTTGAAATATTGAAATTGAATTTGATCTTTGAAAAGAAATATGACGCAAGGGGCGAGATTTGGGGAATGTGGTGGTTGTCGTAGCTGGGGAATATTATCATTTTTTCCGAAACTGCTGCTCATGGCATTGGTCATTGATGGAAGTAAGTATTACTATAAAAAACAGGTGGGAGCAAAAACTGTATAATTTTGTGTATATGCACGACAGACGTCAATGTCAACCGGTACCAATATGCATAATTCAGCACCGATACCATAGCAACAGTCCAGATACTTTTTTTATCAGAACTCCTATATGGAAATAGATTTCTTTTATTTATTAATTCAACAGACAAAACGTTATGTTTAGTGGATTCTCTTATTTGAATAGACGTTATGTTTATATATATATATATATATATATATATATATATATATATATATATATAAATTCAGGGGCTTTAGCTTCCATTTCTGAAACATGGTTATCACTGTGTAGCGGTAAAACCATATTTTAAATCTATTAATTTATAATATTAATGCTCTGTAAATTTAAATTTACATAGAGCACTATTGTGTAAAAATAAAAATATCTATAAGAACACCGGATTTTATATCTTACTGTTCTTTCCTTTTTATTTATATATACATATATGTATATATGTATATGCATATATATATATATATATATATATATATATATATATATATATATATATATATATATATTCTGGGTGTGTGGGTGAAGTAATGCAGAGCGAGGCAGAAGGGGAACTCGAAGAGAAGAGATTAAATTCTACTCGAGTTGTTCACGTTCTCGCATATCCCCTTGAGAAAGGTATGAATTCGTTAGTTGGGTTAAACCTTTAGCCATATAATCAAATCGCTCCAATTTGTTTCTTCAGTTGTAAGTACTGATTTGCTGCACCCTAATATGCTGGACAGAAAAGAAGACACTTTCAGGGAAAATCACCTGCTCCCTATCGGATCATTGTGGTATCAGACAACTTAATAATCACCGTAATGGTCCTAAAAAAATTAAACAGTTACAAACAATATCAAAATAATTTAAAAATAAAATACTATATACAGACTCATGATACTTGAAGAACTTCTAATACAACGAGAACAAACATCAATAAATAAAAACAATTATAACTTAAGAGCGCGATTTCTTTAGTGTATATAAAATAAAACGACAAATTGATATTGCCAAAAATAATATTAACCTCCTAAATACTATGTTGTCTTTAACATTCAACACATGTTTAAAATAGAACACATACATATACACATCACACATCGATTACGTCACTACACCCTTTGATTATGTCACAACACCGTTTGCTTACGCCAAAACACTCATTAGTTCTATGAAACTAACCAATTTTCTCGACCCAACCCCTTAAGATAGTTGATAGCTGGCACAATATTTCCTTCTTCATTACTTATCTTCTGAAATGAACTTTCTGACAGAATTACTTATTTTCCTCTGAATTATTATTCGTAATTTGGAAAAGTTGATCATTAAAGTCAATCGACCTCAAAATGTCTGTCGTTTTCAATATATATGGTAGACTCTCTTGTCACGGAGAACTAATGACGTGAAGCAGGACACGCCCCAGTTGCTTTGCTTTTCTTTTTTTTCTCCACCCGCTTGAATTTTTCTGTAATAAGATTTCTCGAATATTTAAACTTCCTCTTTCAGGTATTTTAGTCATGTATTTTAGCTTGGAAAATTAGTAATTCTTTCAGGAATAGAGATATCTGAAAAAACTCCGGGGCGTAGATTTATATTTTTATAAAATTCAGTATCGGCATTCTCGAGAATTTTCCTTCTAAATAAGTTACATTCTGTTTTAATAAGTGTGGCATTCTGTAGATCAAATTTGTTGATGACTATATTTCTCAGAAGGAAAACGGTTAAATCATTAACCTCATGTGATTCCAAATATATAACACAAATTAATCCCAAACTAAAACAATTTGAATACTTATTTTCTTCTTAGACATTGATTTATGTCACGTCATGTCCTCCATAACTTGCCTGAGTTTTCAGATAGCCTGATGAATATTTATGAGCGTCCTTCAAATGAAAAATTTTGAAAAAGTAATAATATATTTGCTCTTATACACAAATACTTGTCACAAAATAAAATCCTTGCATCTGCCTTGATAAAGTACCTCAAAGGACGAAATACGACGGCTAAGATAAGTTTTTCTTTTGTCTTTATTCATATATATGGTGGGGTGGAGGGTGACAGGTATTCATATTTGTTCATAGTGACAACAAGAATAATCCAGAATTTCATCCTTCCCAACATTCCAAAAAGGTTACGCTCACAAATTATTTTCACTTTATATAAGTAATTTTAATCTATAACGTTAATTTCGACGGCACAACTTGAAGGCAGGCAAAGCTCGCTTTGAGTTTCGGAATCCTGGGCCTTCGATCAGCGACAAGCTTGACCCTTCCAGCATATCTTTCTTCATTTTTTTCCAGTCGCAGATTAATTGATGAGATACTCAGTAAATCGTCTCAATGTATGTCGGGTAGTTCTTTCGAACAAGCTTGCAGCGCCTGGGCCCAAGAATTACTTTCTATCCCACTAGACACATCAAAACAAAAAAGCTGTGTTAAATTAAAATGCGAGGCCGATTTTACTAATTTGAGGCTCTTTCTGGATCCGAATCGCCTCGCCTGTCTAATATCTGCTTCACCACCGAATAGTGGCGCCTGGATCAACGCAGTTCTCACTTCATCTACCCGTACCCTTCTAGATGATGAGTGCACTCTAGTCGGAGTCGCGATCCGTCTTGGGCTCATATTATATGAGCGTCAGAGATGCACATGTGGAGCTTCCATTGATGAGTTCGGTTTGCATCCTCTCTCCTGTCGTCATAGTGCCGGCCGCTTTGCAAGGCATGCAGGAATAAAGGGCATCATCAGAAGCGGTCTGGATGCAACTGGGTCCCCTTCCCAAATGGAACCCTTAGGCTTTCACCATGGTGATGGAAAGCGGCCGGGTGGCATTAACATTTTCCCTTTTAAAATGGGGAAGTCGTTGACTTGGGATACGACTTGTGCGGATACATTTTCGACCGGTAATTTGATCAGGTCCCGCGGTTGAACCGGGGTATGTCGTCCGGGACGCAGAGATAATAAAAAAATAGTTAAATATTCTTCCGTTGCTGATAGATTTTTTTTACTCCTGTGGTAGTGGAGACTTCTGGGGTTATTGGCCCTCATTTTATGTCGTTCCTTCGGAGGATTGGCGTCTCGATTAAGGGACGAGCCTCGCAAAACGGAGTGGCGCTTGCAGCGTTTTTCAACGGCGATGGATCCAGGTAATTCTTTCTCCATTATTGCGGCTGGCAGAGGATAGTAAAAAAAAAAAAAGAATTGTTTATAGTCACTTTGTTCAAACTTTTTTTTTTCAATAAACGCTTATTAATAAAGGTATAAGTAATTATTTTCCAAGAAATGTTACAAATTTGACTAATGGTAGTAATGGTGGAGGTAGTAATGTTGGTTCTTGATATGTGAACACTTGGAAAAAATTTAGATGAGAGTACTTGGCGATAATATTGCTGAAGATAATTAAACGAAGAAATTGGTTCAGTTCGCAGATAAAAGACAAATGTCAGGAAACGAACGGTGCCTGTTTGAAACTTCTTCCTTACAAATGGTATACATATGAAATGCAACTAGGATGCCCTTCTCTTTCTGTTATTTCAAACATAGCTGGAAGAAAATATATTCATGCCGTTTGCAATGAAACGACCAGAATTTGAACTTGCCACACATATTCCACTTTCTGCAGCAATAACAGTTGCGCCGCGTATGCATCATTTTGTAGGCTTAAAAAAAAGAAAATGGAATATAAACTCAGTAAAACGTCAGTTATTAAAAATAAAGAATTAACAAATAAAAGAAACCTTAAACATGCATTTGAAATCCTGATGCTTTTCCACCCACGCACAAAATAAGAAGGAAACGAAGCAAGAGAAAATGTGTACGTTACAGGGGGAGTGGTTAATATCCAAGGTGAAATATTTTATTAACAAAAACCAAGCAAATAATAATCTTGAGCAAGGAATAGGCTGAAACGTATTACCTCGAACCCTTTTATAATGCCTGAAACTCTTATGGTGTATTTCTGTGGCTAAAACTTTGTGAAAACAATAGCCCGTGTTATATTCTCCCTAGGGCGTTTAAGAAAGCAATCATCTGCCTTTTGAAACTTTTGTCGAAATTAATGAAAACTCTCAAGAGATACACGTACAAGTGAAAATGAGAAAACATCGAGAGAAATGTTTATGAGGTACAAACAATTAAAATACACCCTGGGGCAAAAACAGAGAACAAGGAAACGTTTTTATGAATCAGTAGAAAAAAGAACGAAGGTTACAGTGTTAATTCTTAGAAAATAAAAATATTGAACTGTAGAAAAGTAAATGGCCAGTTTTTACAGATGTTGGTGGAGAAAATGCGATATTATACTGATTTTCCTGTAGAATAATAAATATCAAATTTTACTGATAAAAAGAATTAATGCCCTATTTTAATGATTATGGTGTAGAGAATGCCGTATATTAGTGACTTTGCTGTATATTAGCTAATATCCTATTTTACTGCTTTTGCAGTAGGAAAGTGAATACCCTATTTTACTGATTTTGCTGCAAAACTTATATAAAGAATTTTACTAATTTTACGTACCGATTGATAATCTTGGTTGCTATAATGTATGCTTATACGTTTATATGTCTGACATTTGACTGAAATTATCTTTTTGGCAACATATTTAGCTTTCTATTATATCTTTCAGAGTCTTCTACTTGGGGATTGAAGGTATAAATTATGGTTCATGTATATATATATATATATATATATATATATATATATATATATATATATTAAGAAAGATATTATATATATATATATATATATATATATATATATATATATATATATATATATATAATGTAAGTTCTTAAATACGCAAGTACTTTCGACTGTACATTCAATCATCTTCACGCATGGAAATTATTTTGTTTTTGGTAAAATTCAGTTAGCATCCGAGACGAAAACATGTAATGCGAATCGAAATATATATTTTTTTAAATCTGTTATTGATAACGGATACAAACTTTTGGAGCGTGCAGTCGCAACGCTAAGGTTGAATTATTTTGAAAATTTAAGTGAATGCGGTTTTTAGTAATATGGCAATTTGAGAATTTTTTTTGCAAATTTTCGGGATAACAACTGAGACATTACTTTACTTAGTGAACAATTTAGTTCATGCCACACTGACTGATAAATTCCTACAACAAAAATATCCTTAAATTGTTAAATAAAGTTTCCCTAAAGACTACACCTGCGTAGTTTTGTCATACATTATACTAACGGTGATCTAAATAGTTGAATGCGTGAGAAATAGGATTGACCAATGGAAATCAAATAAAATCAAAAGGAAAAATACTATAAATTGAAATAAATCAATATATATATATATATATATATAAGAAATATATATATATATATATATATATATATATATATATATATATATATATATATATATATATATATATATATATATATATATATATATATATAATATCAGTATTTATTTATATTTATAAGTAGTAATTTGGAATTTGCTAACCGAAAGTTCGCTGTGGTTGAATGATAAACAGCGCGTTACGCCGAATGACGGTTTCCATATGGGATACAGGTTCGACTCCTATCGGAGAACTTATATTTTCCACAAAATGTTTGGAGAATTCAGTTCGATACATATAATTAATACTGTTCAATTAAAACAGATCATTTATTAAATTAATTGTATACATAAAAATAACTTATATATATATATATATATATAAAAGCAACTGTAGAAATAAATTTAAATTTATTGCTGGAAAATTCAAATGAAACATTTTATTTATATATATATATATATTTTGTCATCCACAGACAGACTGTTTCGCAGTCGGAACTTCTCCCACTAAGCTGTCGGCCCACGGCAGGGATGAAGGTGAATTTTAGCGTGTTTATTTTTAGATTTAGATAAACACACAGTGACTGACAGTGACTCAATTCTGCCGAAGAGTCGTGCAATATTAGCTTAAATAGTCACTGTTTACAAATTCACACCTGGGTTGAGTAATGCAGAGCAAGACAGAAGGTGAACTCGAAGAGAGGGATTAAATTCTACTCGAGTCGTTCACGTTCTCGCAAATCCCCTTGAGAAAGGTATGAAAGCAATAGTCGAGTTAAAACTTTACCCATGAAATCAAATCGCTCAAATTTGTTTCTTCACTTGTAAGTACTGATTTGCTGCACCGTAATATGCTGGACAGAAAAGGAGACACTTTCAGGGAAAATCACCTCCTCCCTATTGGTTCATTGTGGTATCAGACACTCAACTTAAAATTCACCGTAATGGGTTAAATCATATTAGACAGTTACAAAAATAAAATACTAAAAACAGACTCGTGATACTTGTAGAACTTCTAATACAACGAGAACAACAATCAATAAATAAAAACAATTATAACTTAAGAACCCAAATTCTTAAGTTTATATAAAATAAAACACATACACATACACAAACACATCACACATCGATTACGTCACTACATCTTTTGATTACATCACAACACTGTTTGCTTACGTCTCAACACTCATTACTTCTAGATATTTATTATGTAAAAATTACAGGCCGAAAAAGGGGAGGGGTTAAGGCTGGTTCACACTAACAATCTTATACCTAGCTAATCTGATTCACGACCGATTCACTCATTATAATTTACCCATTCACCACAAGAACTTGTCCATTAATCAATCCTTCATGCACCATAATACCACATCCTCTCTAGGGGGACCTACAAAACGCGCCCCATGTCATAAAAATTTGATGTTAGTAAAATATATATAAAAATCTGTGATGAAAAAAGGAGAGGACAGGGATATGAATTCAATAACAAACTGAAATATTAACTCAAATCAAATTAAACCTAACTGATGTTAGTATGGCCCGTCCAGCCCCCAAAAACAGAGAGGCCGCTGTATTCTGCCCATGGGACAAAATCAAGAATCCCTCACTCTAAAGGAGTGGGAAAAGGATAAAAAATCATACGGGCAGGGGGAAATATAAAGCTGACACAGACGAGATAAAAAGGGGCCAAAACAAACTGGGGAGGTTGGGGATCTCAACCTGGATCATAACCAAAGATGTGGCCGGGAACAACCCTTATTTACATTAACTAGGTACACAAAGCTTGTCTAACCTAACCAGGGGAGGCCTCCACAGGAAACTACCCCGATGTGATGTAGGTTGACCTAAAAGAGAAAATCCAGGCTAGCCCCGTTCAACCGAACCAAGCTCGCCTCTTTCACCCAACTTTCGCTGAAGACTGTCGAATGCAATCGTTTTCTATCAGTTCTAATCTTCATCTTGAGCTGATGCTCAAAGAATCGAATCAGATCCTGATGAGAAAGACAATTGCCTCGCAAGATTCCTCCTGTCGCGTCGTCCAAATCACCATTGGGACCGTGGTAGCAGCGCCAGAAACACCATTCGTTTCACCCCAGAATACGGGGGCGACACATTGTCACACGCGTATGCGCGATCAATGGGCACGAGCTTTTCGGGAGCGAGACGAGCCGTCAACTCGCCGACATGGTCACATAAGGGGCGGACCCGGGGACAATGGTTGATGGCGTGCTAAGCCGTTTCCTCTAAACCAAGGCCACATGGTTCACAGTCTGGCAAATCCGCCAAGCCCCATATGAAGACGTTGTCATTGAGAGGCAGCCGATTCCGAGCCAATCGCCAGGTAAGCGAAAACTCAGGGTTACTGATATAATCCGCCGCTGTCGCCCAAGTCCAGTAAGAGCGAAACTCATCCTCCGACAAGTCGAGCTCCTCACGTAGGGAATCCTTCGAGACACCCTCCACTAGAAGACGATAGAAGAACTTCCTAGGCCAAGAAAGGTCACTGGACGGAGGAACAGCCAAAAAGGCCGACCCGGGGTCCACGATGGGGCCCGACCCTCGGGATGGGGGGGTTGATAGTAAGGAAAGGGAACGCGTCCCTAACAATCTCCGCGAATCAAATCTCCTGTCAATGCGCGGCGTAGAAAAGGCAACCTCGAGGCGAGTTTGTGGCTCACCAAGTGTCGCATTCCAACCCCCCCCCCCTGACACGGACGTTGTGCACAGACTTGTCTGTCGACCCGATTCCCGCGTCTCCTCCATAAAATGGGGATTAGTGAGCGCTGGAGCGGCTTCTTATCGTCGTCACAGACAGGAAGTACGTACAATCGATAAAGGAAAATGTATGTAGTACACAGCTCCGCCCTGCCATTCACGAACAACTTCCGTCGATGCCAAGTCTGAACGGAAGCATCGACCTTTGCTCGTACTTCAGACAAATTTTTCTCCAGCTGTAGGTCGGTTTCGAAACCACATCTTCCACTTCTTTTTATTTTTTGTTTCTCCTATTTTAATATTGAATTTTATTTTAGTCATAGTTCTTCGTTTCTTTCCAGTCTGTTTATAACTCCACGAATCTCGTTAACATTTTACCAAATCGCTTATGAGTTGTTGACCGAAAAAGCTTACATTTAGAGGGAAAAAATTACGGTTTTGTCTGTTGACCGAAAAAGCTTACCTTTAGAGGGAAAAAATTGCGGTTTTGTCTGTTGACCGAAAAAGCTTACCTTTAGAGGGAAAAAATTGAGGTTTTGTCTGTTGACCGAAAAAGCTTACCTTTAGAGGGAAAAAATTGAGGTTTTGTCTGTTGACCGAAAAAGCTTACCTTTAGAGGGAAAAAATTGCGGTTTTGTCTGTTGACCGAAAAAGCTTACCTTTAGAGGGAAAAAATTGCGGTTTTGTCTGTTGACCGAAAAAGCTTACCTTTAGAGGGAAAAAATTACGGTTTTGTCTGTTGACCGAAAAAGCTTACCTTTAGAGGGAAAAAATTACGGTTTTGTCTGTTGACCGAAAAAGCTTACCTTTAGAGGGAAAAAATTACGGTTTTGTCTGTTGACCGAAAAAGCTTACCTTTAGAGGGAAAAAATTACGGTTTTGCCTGTTGACCGAAAAAGCTTACCTTTAGAGGGAAAAAATTGCGGTTTTGTCTGTTGACCGAAAAAGCTTACCTTTAGAGGGAAAAAATTGAGGTTTTGTCTGTTGACCGAAAAAGCTTACCTTTAGAGGGAAAAAATTGCGGTTTTGTCTGTTGACCGAAAAAGCTTACCTTTAGAGGGAAAAAATTGAGGTTTTGTCTGTTGACCGAAAAAGCTTACCTTTAGAGGGAAAAAATTGAGGTTTTGTCTGTTGACCGAAAAAGCTTACCTTTAGAGGGAAAAAATTGCGGTTTTGTCTGTTGACCGAAAAAGCTTACCTTTAGAGGGAAAAAATTGCGGTTTTGTCTGTTGACCGAAAAAGCTTACCTTTAGAGGGAAAAAATTGAGGTTTTGTCTGTTGACCGAAAAAGCTTACCTTTAGAGGGAAAAAATTGAGGTTTTGTCTGTTGACCGAAAAAGCTTACCTTTAGAGGGAAAAAATTGCGGTTTTGTCTGTTGACCGAAAAAGCTTACCTTTAGAGGGAAAAAATTGCGGTTTTGTCTGTTGACCGAAAAAGCTTACCTTTAGAGGGAAAAAATTGAGGTTTTGTCTGTTGACCCAAAAAGCTTACCTTTAGAGGGAAAAAATTGCGGTTTTGTCTGTTGACCGAAAAAGCTTACCTTTAGAGGGAAAAAATTGAGGTTTTGTCTGTTGACCGAAAAAGCTTACCTTTAGAGGGAAAAAATTGCGGTTTTGTCTGTTGACCGAAAAAGCTTACCTTTAGAGGGAAAAAATTGCGGTTTTGTCTGTTGACCGAAAAAGCTTACCTTTAGAGGGAAAAAATTGCGGTTTTGTCTGTTGACCGAAAAAGCTTACCTTTAGAGGGAAAAAATTGAGGTTTTGTCTGTTGACCGAAAAAGCTTACCTTTAGAGGGAAAAAATTGAGGTTTTGTCTGTTGACCGAAAAAGCTTACCTTTAGAGGGAAAAAATTGCGGTTTTGTCTGTTGACCGAGAAAGCTTACCTTTAGAGGGAAAAAATTGAGGTTTTGTCTGTTGAGCGAAAAAGCTTACCTTTAGAGGGAAAAAATTACGGTTTTATCTGTTGACCGAAAAAGCTTACCTTTAGAGGGAAAAAATTGCGGTTTTGTCTGTTGACCGATAAAGCTTACCTTTAGAGGGAAAAAATTGAGGTTTTGTCTGTTGACCGAAAAAGCTTACCTTTAGAGGGAAAAAATTACGGTTTTATCTGTTGGCCGAAAAAGCTTACCTTTAGAGGGAAAAAATTGCGGTTTTGTCTGTTGACCGAAAAAGCTTACCTTTAGAGGGAAAAAAATTGCGGTTTTGTCTGTTGACCGAAAAAGCTTACCTTTAGAGGGAAAAAATTGAGGTTTTGTCTGTTGACCGAAAAAGCTTACCTTTAGAGGGAAAAAATTGAGGTTTTGTCTGTTGACCGAAAAAGCTTACCTTTAGAGGGAAAAAATTGCGGTTTTGTCTGTTGACCGAAAAAGCTTACCTTTAGAGGGAAAAAATTGAGGTTTTGTCTGTTGACCGAAAAAGCTTACCTTTAGAGGGAAAAAATTGCGGTTTTGTCTGTTGACCGAAAAAGCTTACCTTTAGAGGGAAAAAATTGCGGTTTTGTCTGTTGACCGAAAAAGCTTACCTTTAGAGGGAAAAAATTGCGGTTTTGTCTGTTGACCGAAAAAGCTTACCTTTAGAGGGAAAAAATTGCGGTTTTGTCTGTTGACCGAAAAAGCTTACCTTTAGAGGGGAAAAATTGCGGTTTTGTCTGTTGACCGAAAAAGCTTACCTTTAGAGGGGAAAAATTGCGGTTTTGTCTGTTGACCGAAAAAGCTTACCTTTAGAGGGAAAAAATTGAGGTTTTGTCTGTTGACCGAAAAAGCTTACCTTTAGAGGGGAAAAATTGCGGTTTTGTCTGTTGACCGAAAAAGCTTACCTTTAGAGGGGAAAAATTGCGGTTTTGTCTGTTGACCGAAAAAGCTTACCTTTAGAGGGAAAAAATTGAGGTTTTGTCTGTTGACCGAAAAGGCTTACCTTTAGAGGGAAAAAATTGCGGTTTTGTCTGTTGACCGAAAAAGCTTACCTTTAGAGGGAAAAAATTGCGGTTTTGTCTGTTGACCGAAAAGGCTTACCTTTAGAAGGAAAAAATTGCGGTTTTGTCTGTTCAAAACTATATCAGTTATGTCTTCATACCTTTTTCCTAAAGTTATTAGTGCGGAAGTATACTCGTATTCTTTGACCGGAATTCGAACTCTGTTCGCAGTCTCCTCGTCAATCTCTTTTTTGATAACCGTGAAACTATCAGAGTCTTTACTTATTCGCCTTGTATAAAACTTTGCATATTTCTTTTTTAAGTTTTGTCTTCTTCCTCTTCGTTCATTAATAATCGCTTCTGTACTTAAGGCCTCCCAGTCGTACCGATCGAAAAGAGGATTGTTTCCATTACTCCGAGACACGTCTACTGACCGAAATCATCCATCATATTGTTTGGCTGCTCTGAGCTATAAATGTCCACCGACCGGATTCAGTATATTTACCGCAAGCAAACAAGTACGGAAAGAAGAATACAGGTTTTAACGATTCCAGAGTCTGAGTGGCCGTCCATTTTAGCAAATATATTTTCTTCATTACTGTATTTAAAGTTACATGGTGAAAACGACCATGATATTTAGAAGGAAAAAAAATGTGCCGTACCCTCCTTTGTACATGAGAGAACTATTTGTGTGCCTGTGATTCATTAATTCTGACACTGTTGTCTTGAAAATGTTAGTAAGACCAGTAAGGTTATTTGCAGATGGCGGGTCGAAACTGGTACATGTTTCTGGTTGGGTGGTCATCAGTATGTGACCGAACCAGCGAACACAGTGCTGAGTGACTGTGCGGATAATGTTCGGTTGGCTGGTCCTACGGCACATTTCTTCATCGGACACAAGATCGGACCAGTGTAGTGCATTCGATGGTCCTTAGTGCGTTAGACTCGAAAACACTGACGTTGGAGGCCACGTCTTGGGGCCGTATAGTAACACAGATAGGATGGTAACTTAGGAAACAAAGCTTGCTTGTATAATTGAGAGTAGAATTTCTCATTATTATCTTCCTTAGAATGGTAGGAGCAACTAAAGATGGCTGTATGTTTAATTCTGCCAATGCAAATACGCAGGCATATACGTCTCTCATTGCTGGCAAAAGGTAGCGTTTCCAGATGTCTCAGCGGGTCGTTCCGAAAAGCAAATTCGCCTCCTTCTTCACTCTGAACTGTCACTTGCCTGCCAATCCAGAAAAAGGTGTATCTCCTATCAACTCCTGTAGTTGATCCAAATCAGGTAATCTAGATTCTGAGATAGCGATGTCGATGTTTTTTTTTTCTCTTTTTAGAACGTGGTCATTCAAAGTAGTCCTTCGTTCAAAATTTTCCTTACTCTCCTGGAGAGTTCTCAAATTTCAAAACTCATTGAGAATATCTTTAATGCTTGATATCTTTATTGTTCTGCTGTAGTTTTGTATTCCCAAGCATTTACACCTAACAAAAAGGAGTAAGCAATCTTTCGGTCACGTTTTTACCATTCCTCCCTCGGAGGAAAGCGGCACCGTCTTAAAAAGTGCTGCTTTGATATGAAAGGAGGACACGTTTTGCTCAATTACTCGGAGATATTGTGTAAGACGGCCATCTACCTTTTGCGCACCTATGTGAAAATTTCAAGTGATCGGATTCAGTATATTTACAACAAGCAAACAAGTGCGGAAAGAATACAGGTTTTAACGATTTCATAGCGTCAGTGGTCACGAATTTTAGCATATATAGATTCTTGGTTACTGTATTTAAATTTACTGGGGGGAAAGGACTGTGTTATTTAAAAGAAGAAAATGTCCTGTACAGTTCTTTTTACGTGAGGAAAGAATTTCTGCGTGTGATTATTTAATTCTGATACTGTTACCTTGAAAAAATTAGTGAGGCCATTATTTACAGATGGTGAGTCGATACTGGTACATGTCTCTGGTTGGTTGGTCATCAACACATGACCGAGCCAAAAAACACGTCGCGGAGATTTTTCTCGTCAACCATTGGTGCATGGCAGGGATGAAGTTGAATTTAGACATATTTATTTTTAGACAAAGACGCCGGAAAACTCGATTCATCTTCGCGAAGAGTCTTGCATCAGCAGCAGTCCCTGTATACAATTAAATTTTTTCTTCCCTGAAGAGCTCACCCGAAATAATTTTTCAGGAATGTGTGTGTGTGTGTGTGTGTGTGTGTGTGTGTGTGTGTGTGTGTGTGTGTGTGTGTGCGTGTGTGTGTGTACAGGGTGTAACAGCAAAATTGTACATATCGTGTAACAGCATAGGACAATTGTCCATCCCACAATATTTTCAATATCTAAAATCCACTAAACTAATTGAGTTTCTTTTTTCCAGCTTTTCAGATAAGAAGTTTAGCCATCCCGACATCGTTTGTCGTAAGAATCACTGAAAATCTTTGAGTTATTCAGCTAGAAAGAGAACAGGTAAAAATCGTTTTGTATCAGCTTTACTGTCTTCTCAAATGACCAATGGTGAGAGTAAATTTCATTCAGGCCTTCACTAATAGTACCAACATTCATACTCTGGCTTCCATCTTCAAAGTTCATTGAAGAACCATCAAGTGAGTTTCAGCTATGACACTCTAAAGAGACGTGAGAAAACACTTAAAAATGAAATTGTACGTGAAAAGTGTGACGCATTTTGTTACTCAAGGACAGAATGTTAAAAGGTTAGAGAGGACAAAGATCATCTTGAATAAGTTAAAAACTGATCCTGGAATATTATATATATATATATATATATATTTGAATTTAATTTCAATCCTTCATAAGCTTCCGGTCCTTAAGTATGGTTAATTAATGATGATCATGACATTTTCGTTTTTGACAATTCTTCTGTTAAAATTCGAGATTAAGTATACATTCTTATTGTCCAAAGTAGAGTCCAATAGTGTTACAAAAAGCTCGGAGAATTCCAATATATCTTTAATCGTTTCCAAGATACGATGGTTCAAATCTTAATCTAAGCAATTCAACTAGTCATCTTTATTTTATCGTAAGAATCACTTTGATTTATTCAGTTAGAAAGAGAACAGATTAAAATCGTTTTGTGTCAGCGGCAGTATGTATTCCCTACTGATGGTGAGGCTAAAAAGGTGATGCAGGCCTTCAGTAATGGACTGACATTCATACTCTGGCTTCCATCTTCAAAATCCATTCAAGAACCACCAAGAGAATGGTGAATAAGTTTATAAAAGAGACGACCGTAGAGAGAAAAATTGCATCAGGAGGTCACAAGAACGAGAGGGATTACCATTACATCTTAAAGTTAAATGCATTCTTATTGTTCAAAGTAGAATCCAATAGTTTTATAAAAAATGCCGGAGAATTCCAGTAAGATAGCTTCAGTAATTTCTAATCCAACATTTGGACAATTTTGCTGTTACACCCTGTGTGTGTGTGTGTGTGTGTGTGTGTGTGTGCGCGCTGACAATGAAAAAAATTTCTAAAGGAACGCAATGATTTATAATTATAATTCACTAGATTTACCCGTAGACATGTTTACATTAAATTATTGTTTACTGACCGTCAAGATTTATGTCAGAAATAAATTACTTATGCATGCTTCCTACTTTGTTAATTACTCTTGTGGACATAATTTGGTCAGGGAATCTTTAAACACCACATGACAGAAAGATATATACACTTATCCCAAAAATTTACTACGACAATATATTGACCAAACGAATCAGAAGCGAAATAGGACTAACGTTCCAGTTAAAAATACGTTGAAGAAAGTACGACAATTAGCAAAAAAGCGGAAGTGTTAACAAGTGCCTACCTATTAATTCTTCCGTTTCTACAATTGCAAAGCACATAATAGATAACACGATATGTGACCGGTCCTTCAATAAAAGGACATTTATATTAAGTCTAAACAGCCTTCCCTTTGTTATCAAAAGGAATAAGCACCGGGCCTAAACATATCTGTAATTTATATTGCTCCTAGTCTGGTGATTGTTTTTCGCCGTCTTTGATAGTAGGGGTGCACATGTTTCTATTTTTTGTCTACTGGCTCTGCGAAGAGAAAAGTCGTAACAATTTGGACATTATTTGTTATTTATATTTTGTGGTCGTTGTATTTAAAGATGTTTTTATTTTTTCAGATCCAATGACAGGGATTGATCAATTTATTATCCTTGCTCTTCTACCCTATTTGTTTAACATATTGTGTATATGTAAATATATACTGGTAAAATATAAGTTTCTAGATCTATCTATCTATCTATCTATCTATCTATCTATCTATCTATCTATCTATCTAAATCACTGTACGTTTCTATCTATACCTGTATTCCACTATCTGTCTGTCTATTTAACGGAATATATATGTATATTTTCTATCTATCACAGCCTGCCATATATATATATATATATATATATATATATATATATATATATATATATATATATATATATATATATATATATATATATATGAGTGTGTGTGTGTGTATATATATATATATATATGTGTGTGTATGTATGTATGTGTGTGTGTGTTATCAACAAAATAAAATAGGATACAAATGAAAAATAATATAATGTGAATATACGATGAACAAAAAAATATTAATATTATCAATAACAACAAACGAGTGAAAAGTTAATAATTAAAATATAAAATTTTAAATTTAAAATTTAAAATCTTAAATTCATAATTTAAACTTTAAAATTTAAATTTAAAACAACATAAAATTTTTTAGATGGTATTGAAAAAATATATATAATGTAATATCGAAAATCATATCGAAATGAAAACAGAAATAAAGAGGAGGATGATGTTCCGAACAATGTAAATAGTGTACATAATACCTCATCTCAGATATATATATATATATATATATATGTGTGTGTGTGTCTGTGTATGTGTGTATGTGTGTGTAACATTATATAAGTTTGTAGCAAGTGTTTCAATTTTTTTTATCTATCTTTCTATTGTGTATACATAAATTCATCCAGGGTAACATTTCTATTTTGAAAACCCGAGTTAATATTTAGGACGGAAACTACAATCAACACATCAACGTCGTTAAAACAGTATTTTAGAAACCGATGTTCTTGAAAAAAGAAACAGTTTTAAGTGACAGATTCTATAAATTGAAAGCAAAAATAATACTCACTATTCGATAAATAAGTGCCAAGAGTTTTCGTGTGAGGGGAAGGCTAACCTCGCTTTTATAGTGCGGGTTCAAATAACAAAATATATATTAACGGAGAATTTAATCACTCTCAGTACAGAATATTTAACAAGATTTATTAATTAATTTATTAATGTGTATTTGTATCTTATATTAAAATATGCTATCTATCTGTTGTAACCTAGGGAAGGTTACCGAATAGAATAATCAAACGAAGGTTGAGAAAGATCGATAATACTTAGGACAAGAACAACACATATAAGATTTGCCAGCGGAGCGTAGAAGTAGTATTCAACTGCTAGTAGTATTCCACAATGAATCTCCAACTGCAGGATATCTACCAAACGCCCCACGCGGTCAGATGTGGCACAAGGCCGAATTTAATACGGGGTATTCGAGCCCGTAGGTTTAGCCCCAAATTCCCCGTAGACCCCGTATAAAACGAGGTCGGGTAGCTGTTTCCCAAGATAAAGCTCTGCCTTTCGACATAGCCTCGTCTGGGGATCCTCGCTGGCCGGAGGCAGAGACTTTGACCAGCACAGCTGGTGTCGAGTCTCCAACTGCAGGATATCTACCAACAGCCCCTCGCGGTCAGATGTGGCACAAGGCCGAATTGAATGCGGGGTATCCGAGCCCGTATGTTCGGCCAAAAATGTCACCGTAGACCGCGTATAAAACAAGGTCGGTTAGTTGTTTCCTGAGATGATACTCTGCTCTTCGACATAGCCTCATCTGGGGATCCTCTCTTTGACCGTCACTGCATGAGACGATTCTCCAACTTTAGACCACGTACAGTATTCACTATTGTATTTATGGAACTGGGTACCTACGTAGGTATTCTACAACAGTATCAATAGTTAAATTTCTAAGCAATCCTTTGGCAGTCGATTAAATATCAAATCAAAGTAATATGGTTCGTACAAAGGAACCGAGATTTATAGAGACATATTCGGAAAAGGGTTATTGTTCCATCTATGCGATATGTTTGTTTTTTTTGTTTTTTTATTTCACTCGTACGTTAGAGAAATGACAAGAAAATGAATCTTAGTTTCGACAGAAAGGAACGCTAAAGCTAAAGATGAGTTAAACGCGCGGAAGTGAATGAATATAGACTTGACTAAAAGCTTTCCAAAATGGTCTGCTAAAAAGCAAATGCAATTGGCTTTTCACTGCTCCTCTCAACAGAAATTATGATCGAATTCTTTTTTAGCTTATTTTTATTTTTACCTTCGTAAAACGATCCAGTTGTATCCGAAATTCAAGAATACACTAAAATAAATTAAGCAGAAAGTGAACACTCTCCATTCTTCAATTTCTCAATCGCTCACCTATCATTACTTATTTATCGATGATGCAATGTTGATTGTCTTAAGCGGACATTCCCTCACTCACTCACTCACTCACTCACTCAATCTATCTATCTATCTACACAGAGACATAAACACACATATAAACAAACATATATGTATGTAGATATATATATATATATATATATATATGTGTGTGTGTGTGTGTGTATGCAGCTAGTTATCAAAGCGTTTTCTTATCTATCTATCTATCTATCTATATATATATATATATATATATATATATATATATATATATATATATATATATATATGTATGTATGTATATCCCAGTATAATCATGTTTGAAGCCAGCTATGCATATTTTTCTTATCTTTTCTATGCCCTCTCTCTCTTTCACTCTCTCTCTCTCCATATATATATATATATATATATATATGTACAATTACGTTCATATTTATCTTTATAACAAGCTAGCCATGGCTTTTCTCATCTATCTACTTATATCATATGTATGTTTGAAGCTAGCAATGGATTTCTTCTTATCTATCTCTGTCTCTGTCTTTCTCTGTCTCTCTCTGTGTCTCTGTGTCTCTGTCTCTGTCTCTCTCTCTCTCTCTCTCTCTCTATATATATATATATATATATATATATATATATATATATATATATATATATAACCGACTACAGGGTTGGTATAGATAGAATAAAATTTTGGTGACCAAAAACACTATTTTTTTAAAAGAGCTCAATACAAAGTAGAGCAAATAATATTTATTCAAAAATTATAAGATAAGCATTTTATAACATCTCTACAAAAATAGCCATTTTGTTTCAACACTTCTGGTGTCTTATCAAGTGATGGTGTGTCATCAACAGTATCACTTTATATCGTTGCGTATTCGTCGTATTATCCCCTTGCTTTACACATCTATAAGTTTACCATTCGTACATGTTTCGAATATTGCTGCCAGATATGATCCTGCTATTTACCTTGAGCTCCTCGATAAGAATCTACAATATTATCGGTCCTGATTCTGCGGCTATGCTGCAGTCACTTTCCCACTGTTGACTTTTCTATAAATAATTTCATGGTAATTTTTCGAATGAGCTCTTCACTAAGCGCAGCAGTTGACTGGCAGCGAGATCTCATCAATTTACACTTGTAGCTGTAAAGTATATGTAACTGTTTCTTCCCTCGCACTTCTGGCCCATTGCTTTCGAACTGTAAATATTTAAATGCAATGTCAGTCGCTATCTACTGTCCACCTGATTACTCTGTTCGCTTTCTGCTCATCATTAATGTTTCTGCTCATAATTCTTCCACACCCTGTAACCCCTTGTTATTTCGTGGCATTACTGCCTTTCTTTGGGGTGATTTCAATTTTTAAAAATAAGATAATTTAAAATATTTGCAAGTGACTTGTTTCATACTGTCAGCGGACAGTGCGATTTACTCACTAACGGGTTTGTTGGTTCTCCAGAAAAAATAAACGAATAAAGCACGATTAATAACATAACATAACATAAAGCACGATTTTAGCGTTTTCTTTTACAAACCTGTATAGCAAATTCTGCAATACCCACCTACAAAGGCACTCTATCTAGGGAGATGCTTATAAGATATTCCCCGCTTATGACGTTTTTCTTTCACATGAGCCATTACAGCCTCTATTACAGTCCAAAGATTTTAATAGCTCTACCCATGCTATTTGAGGGTCATTCTTTTCAATTGCCTTTATATGCTAAGTTGCCCTTTGATCTGTCGATCTCAAGACTAATGTATCTTCAGCCGCTCACCCTCGACCGACCTTCACTATTTTGGATAGGGTGTCTTCATCTCGGTGATAAGTGAACAATTTTATGTTCTATATCCGGTTCTTTTGTCGATTGCAGTCTGACAGGATAACCAGGAGACGAAGTGGAAAAATATTGGTGTTGATCGTAATGCGACGTTAAGAAAAAAAAAAATTGGTGTAAAATGAAATAAAAGAAGATGAAAAATGGTGTTAGAAGCGCAAAACTGGTGTTGTCTTCACCCATTCGCCATTAAACTTGTAGAGACAGAGGAGAACTGAGCAAAATGTGTTCTCATCGACAGTTGCCGTTATACATGTATCGGGTGATGGATGGGGGCATGTAAATCTAAAGATAAAAATATAACGAGATGTATAGATAGGCTGTTTCATACTGAGATACAGTGTTACAAAGATTTACTTCCATAATACTGCACAGTAATAGTAAAGGAGGAGTAATGGATAGCGCTTCGGATTGAGAGATTCAGAGTTCGAATTCCAGTCGGATGCATTACATTCACTTACGTGCTAATACCCTTGGAAAAAGTATGTATACTTTTCTTCCCACTTCTCGCGACTATGAGCAAATAGCAGGACAGGCAAGGTTCCGTGGATGGCAACTGGACTACCGCAGAAAGAAATGTCAAACTACTATGGTAAAAAAAAAACTGCCTTGTAACGAAAAGATACATGATCGCCTATGGGTGTATCACGCATAGCACATAACTGAATACCAAAGAAATATGAGGTACATATATATAATATCCAGGTTCATATATATATATATATATATATATATATATATATATATATATATATATATATATATATATATATATATATATATATATAAAGTGAACATAGATGTCAACACTTAGTGGCGACAGTCTGTTTCATGCTAGATGCTAGCATGAAACAGACTGTCGCCTCTAAGTGTTGACATCTATGTTCACTTTTATATTTATACACGCTCTACCTCCGATATTGAGCACTTTATCCCATAAATATAGCACACTTTAAGACTATATTTCTTTATATATATATATATATATATATATATATATATATATATATATATATATATATATATATATATATATATATATGTATGTATGTATTATTTATTTATTATAATTTTATCATGTAGACAAAACCATTTAACTCACAACAAAGATGCAACTTGGTTTCAGAGCATTTTAACTGCACATCTACGGGTGAGGGTCGAAAAAAAACCCCACTGAAAATAGTTATCGCTCTCCTACCTGTATCGTGCTCTTTTTTTAATTAACGTTGGAAGTTATATATTACTTTCGTTCTTATCGCATCGGATATATATGTATGTATGTATGTATATATATATATGTGGACCTCGACACTTAATGTTTAAAATGAATTTTACAAATTAAAAACCTTGGTTGAAGTTTTTATTTTATTTTTAATTCCAACCTAATATGATAAATTTAATATTTCTAAAGAGTAAAATACTTTCAAACCGAATTTAAATTGATTGTAATATTTTACTCTATATCAGAAAAAGTTATCACTTGTATAAAAGCAGAAAAATATAAAATGATAAAATCCCTAAAATCAGTCGTCGTCACTAAAACATGCATAAAAGAGGAATACTCGACTCTCCCGTCGAATTCGACGGATGAGGGTTAGGCAGCTCAGTTCCTAGGAAACGGACAGCCCGATAACAGCACATGAGATTTGATTATAGTCGTTAAGATTTCGTGCAGGACCATCCACACTTTTTGAAGGGCCGAATACAAAGACCTTGTGCACTACGACCCTCCGCAGGTTTTGAATTCAAAGTTTTCATTCTACTAGACTAGTTGCCATCCAAGTCTATAGACCCCAGTCTGTCCTGCTATTTACCCATAGCTGGAGGGAAAAGAAGAGGATCCAAAACTTTCCCAAGTGTATTAGCACGTAATTCGAACTCGGATCTCCGATTCTTCAATCCAAGCCGCTATCAATTACTCCACCGTGCCTCCTAAAGGAGGAAAATATATATGTATATATATGTGTAATTTGGCAGCAACTTTTCTTTTAAACATGTGTTGAATGTCAAAACAACATAGTCCTGCATATTTTCTTTTGAATGTTCTCATATTTTCTATTGATACATTTTATTTGAAAATTATATCGAATTAAATATTGTCCGTAAGATAACCGAGTACTTTCGAACATCATTGTTCATCTTCAGGGTCAAAATTTTAAACAATGTCTTATATATATGTAGAGTCAAATTTTTTTTAAACATTTGTAAATTGTCTTGTAGCGGAATCATGTTGCCACATTTTATTTTTATTTTTTTTTAACAAACTAAATAAACGTTACAAAATCATTTTAATTTCAAAAGACGCGATGATGTTATCACGTGCGTGGCGAATATTTTCAATATCATTTTGTATACGATTAGAAGCAGTATTTAGGAGGTTAATATTATTTTTTGCAAAATCAATTTGTCGTTTTACAAGATATTCTTTGTAATCGCTGGTGTTGGTATCATATAAATCTGCGGGATCATGTAGTTTAAAATATATGTGTGTGTGTGTATCTGTGTGTGTGTATGTGTGTGTGTGTGTAAACAATTATATATATATATATATATATATATATATATATATATATAAAATTGAGCATTTTGGCAGAAAGCTTCCTATTATACAGGTTTCATTAAAGACGACTACCAAGGTAGTGTGATTAAGCTTTTATTTTCATTTTTCTTGTGTTAGTATTAGTATTTTCGCATCTGGACAAAAAGTCTGTAAAAATCGTCCAAATATTCTGCATAACCGAACGCTTTCAGCTACTCTTTTAGACATTATCGAGGCTGATTTTTTTTAAATTTCTTACTGGATGTTTACCTTTTTAGACGTCTTTAACGAAACTTAATGCACATGATGAAAATATAACGTTCCTATAACTCTAGATACATACATAAAAAATGCATGCATTCAGTTTAAAATAAAAATATATTCCTCCTTGATAAAAGCTAAAAGAATAACTGAAAGCGCTCTTACATACAGAACATCCGGACAGTTTCTACATTTCTTGTTGTGTTTACTTTTTAGATTTAGTTTCATGAAGAGTTTGTGAAAGTAGAGATATTTTAAAAATACATTTATTTGCAGTTATTGAAGTTGCTTTCAACATTAAATAAAATGTCTGTTTGAAGATAGTTGAACAATAAGAGGTTGGAATATCAAAATTCGTAGTGTTGGGATTTGATACAATAACAGATTATATTGCTGCGGGACTGCGCGTAATTCGGCCGTTTAGAATAATCAAACGATTTGCATTGGAAGAATAAAATTCAGTAGAAAATACAACGTAGTTTCAACAAATTAACATTAATTTAATATAACGATAAGCAATTGGTCATAGATTGGAAAGTATTATCTTTTTGTTTGGGTTAATAAAATTCTGAAATAAACTATAAATTCTCTTTGTGTAAGTATGTGAGAAATAATGAAATATTGTTATATGTGTGAAAAAAAGTCAATAGTTGTGTACGTGGTTCATAGTAAAGATGATACTACAGATTCATTTTTTTCTTAATTGGACGGTGTTGCCGTAGTCTGAAGCGGTCTCTTTGGAGTTTGTCAGCGCTGTCGCTTTTAGAACGAGGTCGTGAAGTTCACAAGCGAGAGTGGCGTGGACCTTGATGGCAGATGTGCGTATCCTGTTTGAGGCCGGATTTGGTGTGTTTTATACATTTTCTCGTAAGAAAATCGGCTTCCCCCACTTCCTACACGATAATAAATTTAAATCTTTCTTTTCCCAACTCTCTGTAAATGACTTTTTTATATCTTTCTTTTCCCACTCTCTATATATGACTTCTGGCAAACACACAAGATACAAAGTTCACAGAGTTTCATATAGTAATAATATATATATATATATATATATATATATATATATATGTGCAGAAATATAGTCTTAAAGTGTGCTATATTTATGAGGTAAAGTGCTCAATATCAGAGATAGAGCGTGTGTAAATATAAAAGTGGACATGGAAGTCAGCACTTAGAGGCGACAGTCTGTTTCATGCTAGTGCAATCGTCAGGCGATATATATATATATATATATATATATATATATATATATATATATATATATATATATATATATAGATAGATAGATAGATAGATAGATATCAAGAAAGCTTTTGAGGAAAGAAGTATGACAAAGCGGGAAAAAATGTTTCGCCCCTTTAGAACTTCATCGAAGGGAATTTGTTTACGTCCGTGCGACCACACATGCACACAAACGAGGCTGCTGGTTATTCCAAATTTTATACTGCATTTCTCTTTTTTTAATGTGTTTTCGGTACAGTGTAACCCGGATATAAGAGACCCGGATATAAGAAAAACCCGGATATAAGAGTGATTTTCCCTGGTCCCAAATTAGAGCCTGTGTTAATGTACAGTGTAACCTGGATATAAGAGAGTTGTCGGGACCGGGGAAGAAGTATCTTATATCCGGGTTTCTCTTATATCCAGGTTTCTCTTATATCCGGGTTTGGTCTATTTTGTTTATGTAAGTATGGCTCTAATTTGTGACCAGAGAATATCTCTCTTATATCCGGGTTACACTGTATATATAACAGACCAAACCCGGATATAAGAGACTTCTCCTGTCCCGACAACTCTCTTATATCCGGGTTACACTGTATATAATCTAGACGAATTCATTTAGATTCTTTGCTTCATTTTAGTTCCATCACTGTTGTTATTAGATACATCCACTGTAACAATAGCAGATCTGCCAGGAATGGTGCAATACTAGAAATGTTTGGTCGCAAATTTACATTGGATGATCTAGTGAACAAGGCATTTTTTTTAAATATGTTTTTCTTAGTGAACTGGTTTCTTCTTAGATCAGAGTAGCATTTTTATATCAAAATTGTTGTCACTCTCGCTACGATGAGCATCTAAGGAACTTAATGCGTTCTGTAAAATGACCTTTTGTGTTCCTACAATCTTTTATTTCAATTGCTTGATGTTTATTCTATGTATTTGTGTGACAATTATTGCAGGCAATAAAGTAAATTCTTGTTTTGTTTTCTATTAATTCCTTTATTGTCTTAGATGTCGTTGTAAGAAATTTTATATGGATTTAGATAAATACTTTTAATTGTAGCTGTGACATAGTTCAGTCCAATCAAGTTCTAAAGGACGAAACGAATCACAGGAAAATCTTTTCCACTTTGTCATACATCTTTCTGCATACACAAACACACACACACATATATATATATGTTTATATGTATGTGTGTGTGAGTGTGTGTTTCTAGACAAAGACCCATGAGTACATACAGATTCACATATGCTTACACAAAAACACATATCAAAGTACACACAAAACGTACATACACAGCGGCATATATTAGGATGCGTGTGTATGTGTATAAAGATGTTAAAGACTATGTTTTTTCATACAAATATAGAGAGTAGCAGAGACAAATAAATAAGTATACATGAAAAATGAAGTAGTATTTAAAAAAAATCTTTACACGAAACCAATTCTCGAAAATACAAAAGAATAATCTTTTGATAATTTTAAAAGTGAAATGTCAAAGCGTCGACATCCCATAATGCCATAGATCATTTCATAACAATGTCTGCGGCATAGATAAAAAAAAAAGAACTGCGTATCGTCTGCTTTTTTGAAAAAAAATATCCTGATGGAATAGATCATGAAACATGCATCTGAAATGCATTAAGAAGAATTTTTAAAAATATTATTTATAGTTATTCAAAATTATTTTAAAATTTAATGATTCCAAACTAATAAAATCAGCCTTCATTTTTCTATTTCGTTCTTCTTTTTTCATCATGACCAAAAATGTTATTCAAATTAATCTTCATATTAAATATATTATGAGGATTATATATATATATATATATATATATATATATATATATATATATATATATATATATATATATATATATGTTAGTACAATGTCTGGTTAATAGTTTCATGGTATGTCCGTCGCCTAGAATGGCTAGACGCCTGTTCAGGTAGATATATTTCTTCAACATCTGCAAGACAACATGTTGTTTATATTTCAACAATACTGAACGGACTTTTGTTCTACTACTATTTATCCTATAAAGTCCCAAGAGCCGATGAATGTAGAGGATTACTGACGGTGGTTTCTGTGTGTGCAGTAAGAGTAAGGGTCTCCGTTTATGCGGATATGAAGGAAAGGTAACCGTTAACTGTAGAATTGAAGGGTTTAAGGTTCTAGTGGTCTGGAAAGCATCATCTTGGGATTACGTTCAACGATTCTTGGTGAAATTTGCTTCTTAATGAAGGAAACCGAACGAGAAGAAGGTGGTTTGCCTTAATGTGAGAGCTGGTGTTAGCGGAACTCGTTTTAAAAATTTTCCATGGAAATAGAGGTAGGATGTCGCGAGGCTTCAGACATTTCGTCTGTGAGGAAGTGTTGTAAGGTAGAAAACAATTCATCACCCAGAGGATCGTTTAGATTATTTCGAACTGAATAGCTTGATTTGAATCCTGCGGCGGGAGAGTATAGTAGAAGGAAACAGGTACCCATTGTCAGCGGAACAAGGAACCAACTATTTTTCCAATATCGTATATACGAGTTTGACTTTAGGTCTGGGTTGAATTTAAATCCAAATAGATGTTCAAGCGAACCTATGTGAATTGTTCCAGTGAAAACCTTGTTTTCACAGACATTAGATGGTTAGCCAAGAAGTAAATAAAAAGCAGTAGAGAGCCTATGCGAAATTCTTTTTGATATGAACGGAGGAGAAAAATTAAATTAATAATACAATAGTGTCTGGAGTCATGTGTCCAGCGCTGAAATTCTTGCCAGTGTAAATTATATATTAATCAATATATTACTGGCCTCTAACCAGCACGAAGCACTTCAAAGCATTTTCTCTCAACAAAGACTTACGCAAACTATATATCCTTTCTGTAAGCAACGAAATATCTCACCTTTGGGTTAAACATTTTCTCTTTTTTTTCTTCTTTTTTTTAGTATTATTTTATGTCAACTCATTTAATATTACCTATTCCCGGGGATGTTGAGGTTCACTCGTTTACTTTTCAGAAATGGCTGGGCTTACGTGTTTTGAATTCGGAGGTTTCCTTCCCCAAGCTTGGTTGCCAAAGAAGACCCTAGGGTACTGATTGTACCCATAAATAAGGGGAGATGGATGCATAGATAGATTCATACCTTTCCCAAAAGAATTTAGGATGTAATAGAATGTATTAAGATCGACTGGAATTCGAATTTGACTCTCCCATTCCAAGCCGCTAACCCGTTAATACATCGTGCCTCATCATGTGACAGATTCTGTTAATAAATATGTAAAAAAATAAAATCAAAATACTACATTATATTCATTAACACCTTGAATGTCAACCATTACATTATATATATATATATATATATATATATATATATATATATATATATATATATATATATATTTATATAATTAAAAAGAAACACGACACGACACAACTCACACTACAATTTACATAAGACAAAATCCATATTATAAAACCCATATCATATATATATATAATTAAAAAGAAACACGTCACAATTCAAACAAAGATTTACCTAAGATACAACCCATATTATAAAACCCATATATATATATATATATATATATATATATATATATATATATATATATATATATATATAAACATTTATTTGAATAATACAACATAAATATGTTATAAAATCACTACAAAAATAGTCATTTTGTTTCAACACTTCTGGTGTCTTATCAAGTGATGATGTAGAATTCTACATCATCACTTGATAAGACACCAGAAGTGTTGAAATAAAAATGGCTATTTTTGTAGTGATTTTATAACATATTTATGTTGTAATATTCAAATAAATGTTTATATCTGCTCTACTCTGTATTGAGCACTCTTTAAAGAATAATAATTGTTGGTTATTGGAATTTACTCCGTATATACCAATCCCAAACTTGGGTATATATATATATATATATATATATATATATATATATATATATATATATATATATATATATATATGCTGCGTAATTAGTTGAAAGTTCACAATATCTGTGTAATCAGATAAAAAGCATGAAACCCGGGGGTTACAAACTACTTCCATGAAACGGAATATATATAAAGAGAGGAGGCTATTACATGCTAGTAAAGGTAAAGGTGTGAATTCGCTTCATCTCTCCCCAGAGCTATGGGTAAATAGCAGGACAGATCGGGTTGAATGGGAATTACTCTACCGCAGAAAGAGATGGCAACCTACTCGTCAGTCATGTATCGAAAGCATGTATCCCGCATGGCACATAAATGACTGACACACACACACACACACACACACACACACACACACACACACATACAAACACACACATATATATATATATATATATATATATATATATATATATATATATATATATATATATATATATATATATATATATGAGGATGCGGGCTCTAAAGCTATATTTTTTTGTGGATGAGTGTTTTTAGTTATATGGGTATTACTCCAAGGATCCTAAATTTGTTTTTACTATTTGATTTTGTTAGTATTTTGTCATTGTTTGTGAGTAGCTGTCTAAGTTTGCTACTGCTCTGTTGAATAATGCGTTGTCTGATGGCACGATGGTTTGATATCTACAGAATTTCCTCCTTATCTTAGAACGATTATTCACAATTTGGAAAACTTGATCTTCAAAATTAATCGACACAAAATGTCTGTTGTTTTTAATATATATATATATATATATATATATATATATATATATATATATATATGTATGTATATGTATATGTGTGTGTGTGTGTGTATGTGTGTGTAAATAAATATGTGCTTGTGGGATACTAATAACATCGCTATAAATACGGTCCCAGAATTTACAGTAATCGAAATATGTCCATAAAAACAAAATATGTCCATAAAAACACGAAATGCAATCAAATTTATTACTAATGTCCAAATGTATAATAAGAAATTGAAATGAATCACTATTTTTGTTTGTAATAAGATTATTGTTTGCAGCATGATAGTTGAGATACATAAATCCTTCGTCTATCAATTTATAGACGCACACGCAAGCACACAAGATAGATAGATAGATAGATAGATAGATAGATGTTAATGATGAAAACAGATTTTGAGAGAATGAAAATAGTAAACGTATATGATCTTACATGTTTCACTTTTATTTGAGCTTCATCGGTAAATGAAATACTGAGCAGAAAAGAAAGTAAATAGATATAAACATACATATATATATATATATATATATATATATATATATATATATATATATAGATAGATAGATAGATAGATAGGAGGAGAAGTATATAGTTCGAGAGAGGTTTAAACATGTATAGATTTGGAAAGACTCACACATAGATAGATAGATAGATAGATAGATAGATAGATAGATAGGAGGAGGAGAAGGATATGTTTCGAGAAATCTTTAGACATGTATAGATTTGGGCAGACTCACAGATAGATAGATAGATAGATAGATAGATAGATAGATAGATAGATAGATAGATAGATAGATTGTGACCAGAGTAAACTATGAATAAATTAGCAAGGTCTGTCTAGCCTTGGTAGAACAAGTTGATTATAATTTATGTTTCTATATTCTTAAACCCTGCCAACCCGTTAAAGATATGTCAGATACCATTAGAGTTTTAAGGCCTTGCATTGGAAAAATACTGTTAAAAAGTATATGATTTTACCGAATAAAAAAAGCTTTAAACTACTTCATCAATGTTTATTCACACCACAAGAGTATAAATCAGGAATGAGTGCTGTGTAGATTTGCAGGGGTCTGTTATCTCTCTTTATGCAGGACGTATTCACTAGGTTTTCGTGGCGGGCGGACTAAACGCAGTTGTTGTGTAGACCAAGAGGAAAGTAGGCGTCATAATCCTTAGAGCAAAGTAAAGGAATAAAAAACCATCTGGTTCGAAAAAACGAATATACTTCAAACGGTCTAATCGTTTCTCTTTGAGGAATATTACAAGTATGGCCTCAAACTCAGCACAGACTTCAAGTGGAACTCGTACATACGCACAGTCGCTAAAGATGCATCCTTTACCGTTCTAACAAGTAC
>OZ038504.1:42495124-42505538 GCA_964036315.1 Acanthosepion esculentum
CCACAGCTGTATTCGTAACTTCGTCCCCATCAAAATCTATCTTCTAAACCCAAGAGTGAATGATATAAATTCAGAAACCTATGTAGATAGATAGATAGATAGATATGCAGTTAGACACACACACACACACACACACACACACATATATATATATATATATAAACATATATATATACATATATATATATATATACACATACATACATACTTACTTACTTGTGCAAATACATATATACCTATACATTCTTAATTAATTTTTCATGACTCAGTTTAGCTATTTTCATTATCTCGCAACTTGTATATACAGAAAATTGAAGCAACCACGGGAAAAAAAATCATATTTGGTTTGAATTCGAGGAACAGTATTAAGCAACCGGATTTATTCTTTATTAAATTCTCCTTCAGATATCAGATTTTATTTCGATTTTTGATATCATTTGTAAGTGAGTGGGGGGGAGGTAAGTGGGTGTAGGTGTGGGGGTGAAGTGGCAGTCAGAAGGGGAGAGGAGAGTCGCCGGGAACAAAGAAGTAGTTGACGTAAACGAAAGACGAAATAATTGAAGTTTGTAACGAAGAAGAAGAAGAAGAAGAAGAAGAAGAAGAAGAAGAAGAAGAAGAAGAAGAAGAAGAAGAAGAAGAAGAAGAAGAAGAAGAAGAACAACAACAACAACAACAACAACAACAACGACAACGACAACGACAACGACGACGACGACGACGACAATGGGTGGGAGGAAAAGTAGAAAAAGGAAGGAGGTGAATAAGAATAAACAAGAAAGAGCAGGGGAATAAGAAGACGTTCAAAACCAAGGAGGAGGTCAAGAAGAAAAATGAGAAGAAGAAACAGGAGTTCCAAACGAAGAAGGAAGGGAGGAGGAGGAGGAGAAAATGGCAGAGGGGGACAATAAGGAGAAGTTCAAAACGAAGAATGAGGAGGGGATAGGGATTAGTAATAGACGAAGAAGAAAAAGGACATACAGAAGGTAACGACGACAACGACGACGACGACGAAGAAGAAGAAGAAGAAGAAGAAGCAGAAGAAGAAGAAGAAGAAGAAGAAGAAGAAGCAGAAGCAGAAGAAGAAGAAGAAGAAGAAGAAGAAGAAGAAGAAGAAGAAGAAGAAGAGGATTTTGCAATTTAGGATCTTACAAAATAGCAGACATAATTTGTAAACGCCCTTGCGTATTTTCATCTCCCAAAAATACTACTTTTCTAAGAGCTTTTTTTCTTTTTCGGGAGATTTATGGATTTTGCAAGTATGAATGTTCATAAAATTTAATCCCCTGACATATATACTGAGAAAGAGAGAGAGAGAGAGAAGATAAGAAAGGGAGAAATGAATAGAGAGAATGTGGGAGAGAGCAAGAGAGAGAGAGAGTTGATATAGAAGTGGTATTTTTAAAAATTAACTCTGGCAAAATCGAAGAGGGTTCAGCGGCACACCTCCATTCGATGTTCAACATATTTGATGACGTCTCTGCGTAGTTGCTCCTCGATCTCACCAATATGATTTTTATCTCATCCTTCATCTGTTGAATATTTTTTTGTCTTCTTGGCATAGACCTTACTTTTGAGATGACTCCAAAGGAAAAAAATCTAATGGCGTCAAGTCGCACGATAGTGGTGGCCAATTGACTACGCAACTTCATGATGCGAGCTGGGAACATCTCATTCAAAGTCTGTTTGAACGTTCATTTTCGTAATAGGCTTCGATAACTTTAACACGTTGTTTGATTGTTAATCTTTCCATGGTTACAATTGCGAAAGACTTAAATTATTAAAAAAAGTCATTAGACGCTTAAACTAAATTCACATTTAAAATTGGTCCAGGTTATTGGAATTCCCTTTATAAATTAAGACGGATCAAAGGCTTCGGCGGCACATATCCACTCGATGGTCAACATTTTTGATGACGTCTCAGCGTAATTGCTCCTCCATCTCACCAATACGCCTTATTATCTTAAATGTGAAAGAAAAAAAATCATGAGACGCTTAAACTTAATTTATATTTAAAATCGGTCCAAGTTATTGAAACACTCTTTAGTTTCGAACAACCAAAATTGTTAGACAACCAAAAGATAAACCTGAAATCTCATGGCATGTTCTTAAATAGCCTCATCAGATGTAGATTTTCATACGTGTTGTGTACCCGGAATAGGTCCGAATGAAAACTCGAACTCAGTAATTCAGTGAAAATGTAGTATTAACAAAAAGAACGAATACAGAAGTGTTGCACGACCGACTGACGGCTAAGTACAGTAGTCAACGATATTTACTGTCCCCACCACGAGGGAAAGATATGGCACAAGGCCGAGTTTGACGTGGGTAATCCCGCATTCTTAGGCTTGACCAAAAAATGCCCGCAGAAACTGTAAAAACAGAATCGGGCTGGTCAACCTCCCCGAACGAGACTCTGTCGTTCGGCGGAGCCACTTCCGGGCTCCTCTCTGCTCAGTGGCAGAGAGTTCGAGCGTCTGTCAACTCCTCAACTGTAGTCAACTCGTCAAGGATATTTACTGTATCCCCCACGAGGGAAAGATGTGGCACAAGGCCGAGTTTAACGTGGGTATTCCTGAGCCCGTAGGCTCGGCCAAAAAAATGCCCGTAGATCCCGTTTAAACGGAATCGGGTTGGTCAATCACCCCCAACGAGGCTCTCTCCTTCGGCGGAACCTCGTTCGGGTTCCTCTCTGCTCAAAGGCAGAGAGTTCAACAATTAACTCCTCAACCGTAGTCGAGTCGCCAACGGTATTTAGTGTCCTCCACACGAGGGACAGATGTGGCACAAGACCGGGTTTAAAGTGGGGTATTCCCGAGCCCGTAGTCTCGGCCAAGAAATGCCCGTAGATCCCGTATAAACGGGATCGGGTTGGTCAACCTCCCCGAACGAGACTCTGCCCTTCGGCGGAACCTCGTCCGGGTTCCTCTCTGCTCAGAGGCAGAGAGTTCGAACGTTAACCCCTCAACCGTAGTCGAGTCGTAAACGGTATTTAGTGTCCTCCCCACGAGGGACAGATGTGGCACAAGGCCGGGTTTAAAGTGGGGTACCCGAGTCCGTAGGCTCGGCCAAAAATAGCCCGTAGATCCCGTATAAACGGGATCGGGTTGGTCAACCACCCCGAACGAGGCTCTGCCCTTCGGCGGAACCTCGTCCGGGTTCCTCTCTGCTCAAAGGCAGAGAGTTCGACCAGTAACTCCTCAACCGTAGTCGAGTCGTAAACTGTCTACAGTCCTCTTGCGTGGCATGATATAGTCATAAGACTAGTCTATTTTGTCCATGAAGGTAGGTCCCCATAACAATATGTATGTCGCACATAGCACCAAATGCATTCAGAAATATCTAAACTGTCAGAACCAGTTCCCCAAATCAATAGTTGAAAATTCGTTTGAGCGAGTAAAACCTTCAGGTTTTGGTGAAGACCACACTTCTCCAAGTTTTGTGGACTGGAACTTTTCACCCAATACAAGGCCCATGCGCCACTCGAAGTAGGGAGTTACTGTGTGGTGTTTTAAGAAAAGGAAGAAGTGAAATGGCTGGTGCTATACAGGAAAGACAAGGGTCAATACTACACTCGAAGTTGAAGTGAATAACATTTCAGAGTTCACTCGGAGATGTTAGAAATATGTTATGGGAGTAAACTTTAAAAAGAAGCGGAAACCGAATCTAAAACAGGGAACAAGGGATAAACCTCTACTCCTGTTTAAAAGATCAGAGAAAAGAGTGAACCTATCTTTCTTTGTTGTTTCTTTTTCTACAACCCCAAGCAAGGCAAAACAGCCATTAGCTCGCAAGTGGTTACATGGTACAGAGGAATTAAGAACGGAAACATTAGTAATCAGTAGAAAGAGAAAAGAGCAATCAGGGGGGACAGTAGATAGCGATTGACATTGCATTTAAATTTTTGCAAATTAAAGTTGGCTGGAAAAAAATGGAGCAGGAAGGACTTTCCACAACCGAGAAGTGTGAAAAATCTGTCAGCATATAATTGACGGTCACATCTATCATGATCAACTGTAAATTGTTGAGACCTAGCCGCCAATCTAGTATTGCGCTTTAAATCATCTATTCCTATCGGCTTTCTCTCTTTTATTTTTATGCGTCATGACCTTTCACGACGTAGGCGATCATAGCTCTCCACCTCCGTCTATCCCTTGCAGTTCTCAAAAAGATCCTTAATTCTGCTTCCTCCCCCAGACCACGTTCTGCTATCCAATTGCATATGTCCGCCAGGTATGTCACGCGTTTTCCCTTGCCTCACTTTTCCTCTATTCAACCCGTATGTATCAGATTCTCCAGGCCCGCCTTCCTTATTATGTGTCCCAGAAACTTCAGCTGCCTCTTCCTAATAGTAAGTATAAACCTCCTCCTTGTTTGCAACCTCTCTAAGAAAGAAGACCACACTTCTCCAAATCGTTGGTCACATGCTCGGTCCAAATAACAGAAACCACATCACTTGAAGATTCAACGTCCAGCAATAAATAACATGGATATCGCTTGTAACTCGAAGAAAAAATAGTGGCATAATGAACATGTTGACTATACTCAAACAATTTGTGAGTATATATGCTGTTCCCCTCAAAAATTCGTGATTACCAGAGATTGACAGCTTATCTCTCATCCGAGAAATTGCCCATCGAACTACCACTAGGCATGATGAATTGACGTCCCCACGAGGAGGTTCTTTTCTTAGAGAAACTATTGGCCCTTAAACTCACCCCTGACATCAAGGGAACATTGGACGGTTCCCTGTACCGCTCAAATAAGTACCTGACTTTTCGTGATATCCTCTGCCTTTACAAGAGCCAGCTCCGGTTAAAATGGGGTACTGCTGGGATATTTGTTCAGGAACCGCCCAGTCCCCACTGTGTGGGATAAATTATTTTCCACCCTCTAACTTTTCTCTCACAGAGTCTACCTGTGCAAACGAGTTGTGCAAACGAATTCTATATATAGGTTTGTTTTACATTTTAATCCACAAAAAATCTGTCTACCTTGCTTCGCGAGTGTTAAGCAAACCTCTGCTTACATGTTTTCGACATTTGTACATATCAAATTAATGTCCACATTATTTTACTCTTGGGCAAAACAAAGCTATGTGTAATATTTTTTACTTTTGAATCCACGAAGCTTATATCTATCTTTTCGCCTTTCATGAAAACCAGACGTATGCCTACATGTTACATACACTTGTCCACCCCAAATCTTTGTCCAGCTTATTGACTCTTGTTCACTCCATATCTATGTTTTCCATTTTGTTCATTCCTTTAAACCAAATCTGTTTAACGTTTCGATTATCCTGAAAACCCAACCTATGTCGACCACTGTGCTTCTCATGCAAACCAAACCTATAAATCCGTTACTATTTTTAATGTTAACGGCCGAATAGATAAAGGTGTATTTCACTGACATGCCGTTACTGTCCCAACGCTTTCATGCCAGACGGGAATCAGCAACAAGTGAAGTAAAGAAAATAATGATTACTGCTGAGTAATTTCAATCCCTATTTCCATCTCGGAAATATTCGTCTCTTATGTCGTGTTACATCATAATGAAAAAGGGTCCCAATTATTTATGAGCGACCTTTGCATATGATTCCTTTATTTTTTTATTGATTAAGGAAGGACGGCATTATTGCATTGTGCTAAACGTTTCTATTCATCCTATCTGCTGTAAGTTCTTTTCGATTTTCTTTATTTAGGTACGTTCTGTGAACAAAAATCAATTTATCACTGACAAAATTCTGTTCAAGACAGCTATGTTCGCACGTCTGTTGGCATCTTTTTTCTTGCTCTCTCATTCTCTCTAATATATTTTCCACTTTCTTTATTTGCGTAGAAGAGATGGCGTTTATGAAGAAAAGTCAGAAATATATTAAACATAAGAAACAGTTACCAACGAAAATCCAATTTTTCACCGTGTAATTAGGATCCCCACTCTTTGCTTTCCAATTCCAAGCCGTTATCGATCACGCCACCGGCACAACCAATTTTCAAGCACCTGGTATGCAAAAGGGGTCACTCATCGACGCTGCCTCACTTCGATGGACGTACCCCTATCGAGAAAATAGTTCTAATAGAATTATTCAAATAAAATTTTTCGAAAAGCATTTATTCGAACTGTGAATTTCTTTGGATGAAAATTCATCGAAAGGACAATTATACTAAATGATAATTATTCGAAATACCTATGTTTGAAATACGTATGTGGTCTTGCTTTGAGAGAGTAAATGTTTGTTTATCTAGAATACCCTTGAAGATTGTCATAGTTTTTTTTTCTGCAAGTGTCATTTCATCATACCACAATATGGAAATTCTTAAACGATCAGGACATTCAGGAAATTCATATTGCAATATTCAGGTTGCCAAAATAACAAGAGTGCCAAGAAATGCCACGATATAAATTGAAAACTTAAAAAAATTAGTTCGAACCTTTAACGAGTACTTTTCAGTAGTTGACTATTTGCGTGTAGTATCATATAACTTAAGGTTATAGGGGCATTATTTTAAGAAATTGTTTTATTAAAGATATTTGTATTTCGAATAATTATCATTTGTCTATTTCCGCTTTTACTTATTATATTTTTATTGCAATAAAGAATTTCGCATTTCGAATAATTATTATGTATTATAATTGTCTTTTCGATTAATTTTCATTCAAACAATTTACAATTCAAATAAATGGTTTTTCGAATAATTATTATTATTATTAAATAATATATCACATTATATATATAATATTATATAATATTAATAATATAATATTATATTATACATATAATATTATATAATATTAATATTAATAATGTAATATTATATTATCATTATTGAATAATTATGTACACATAATTCCTCACGGCCTCAAATGGACAGGCGGGAAACAAAATAAACAAGACGTGTTGTTCTACTCAAATACTTTTATTAACTAAAAATAACGGTTGAAGCAATAAAATATATTGTATTTGAAATAAAAATCCATTAATTATTACACATATATATATATATATATATATATATATATATATATATATATATATATATATATATATATATATATATATATGTATATTATGTTAAGGTATGCTATATTTATGGGTAAAAGTACTCAATATTAAAGATTACTGCGTATGTAAATATACAAGTGGACCTCTACTGTCAACACGAAACGGTGACAATTATTTGTTTTATACTTGAACCAAATTTTCAGGACATATTTGGAGATTGCATTCAAGCATGAAACACACTGTTGGCATTCTGTGTTGATACATACATACATACATACATATATATATATACATACATATATATATATATATATATATATATATATACATATATATATATTGTGTATATATGATAATTATTCGAAATACCTATATTTGAAATACATATGTAGTATTCCTTTGCTGACTTACCTAAAACCAATAACGACCTTTGAAGGATGGCTATCGGCTTTTTGCACCAAGCGTCATCCCATCATTCCACAATATGGAAAGTCTTAGATGCATTTCAAAGAGAACAGGACTTGCAAGAAATTAATATTGAAAAATTAAAAGCGGCATCATTTAACGAGTAGTAGTTAAATATTTGAATGCAGTATCTTCTAACTTAAGTATATACGGATTTTTTTCTTACTAAATTCTTTTATTAGCGATATTTGTATTTCGAATAATTATCATTTGTCTATTTCCTCTTTAAATTTTTACATTTTCGTTGCGATAAAGGATTTTGCATTTTGAATAATTATCATTTAGTATAGTTGTCCTTTCATAATGATACACATCGGAACATGACTGCAATTGTGTAGCAATTTTGAAACGTTTTTGATGTAATATCTTAATATATATATATATATATATATATATATATATATATATATATATATATATATATATATATATATATATGATAGATAGATAGATAGATAGATAGATAGATAGATTGAGTTTAATTACTACTCTGAGTTCCTGGCAACACAATCCTCAGGCAACATGAGGTTCTTGTCACCTGATTATCATGTCACAAGAAAATGGGAGCAGGGATTTTAAATGATTTTCTTTGTATGGTGCTGTTAGTTAGGGTTGCTGCTCTGTCTTAGTTAATTTGATTAAAACATTGGATTAGCAGGTTGCCGAAATATCTAGAGTACCAAGAAATACCGCAACGTAAATTGAAAACTTAAAAAGTTTATGGCATACTTCATCAAGTACTCTTCAGCAGTTCATTATTTGCGTGTCGTATGATATAGCTAAAGGTTATAAGGATTTTTTTCTTACTAAATTGTTTTATTAGCGATATTTGTATTTCGAATAATTATCATTTGTGTATTTCCTCATTTAATTTTTACATTTTTCTTATAATAAAGAATTTTGCATTTTGAATAATTATCATTTAATATAATCGTCCTTGTGATTAATTTTCATTCAAACAATTTGCTATTCGAATAGATCGTAATCGAACGTACTACAATCAGCGTTTCAACGTGTTATCTCCGTAAGAATATGGAAAAATGGATGTTCTTCTCGAGACATTCGTCTAATTATTTATTAGTTTGATATTTATAGCGAGTATTACAGAAACTTGATACACGCGTATGCGGAAAATAATGTCTAATTTTAGAATATATTTAAACAGTGTTTAAATTAGTCAGAATAGGAACCCTGAAGAACTATACACTTTTTACCATCCCGTTACAAGATTACAAATGTCATTAAGTTAAGACTCTAAACGATTGGACACCAAGAATTGTTTGAATGTATTTTCTTCATTTTTTTACAATTTTGGCTCAAATAATTCCAAGATGCTTGAAAGTGGGTAGTCCGTGGGTGAGAGGTCAGGAGAATATTGCGGATTTGTCAAACCTTGTCACCCATACCATTAAGCTTCAAGTGTCACTCTGGCATTATGTGGCCGAGTAATGTTATGAAGCAGATTTGGACAGTTTCGATTGGCCAGTGCTGGTCGCATTTTGTCTAGCTAGGTGTGCGTGTTATCTAGATGCTGACAGTAAAATCCGGTAGGGATGTTCTTGTTTGATTCCAAACAAGCTATAATGGAAAATCCCAATTTCAGGAAACCAGACAGTTGCCATAATTTCTGTTGATTCAATTCCACTTTTGGAAAATCTTTGTGTGCTTCTTCATCATCAAGTTGTTAAGTCGATCGTTTATGATTTTCCTAAAGGATCCATGTCTCGTTACAAATCACTATTCGGTCAAGAAATGAATCATTCGAAATTCGCAGATGCATCATCGGACACACTTTAAAACGTTGAACCCTTTGATTTTCCCTGAGTTTATATGGAACCCATCTATCAAGTTTTCTTCACCTTGCCAGTATTCCCCCAATATAAGGCTCGAGAATCACTCAGGCTAGAGCTTTACTGAATCACTTGTGTGGTAAGATGTAAGACCAGGATTTGAGGCTCATATTTATATGGAGGATAGGTAAAAATTAAGAGTGTGTCGTTCGGAGAAACATACACGCAGCTGTCCGATTCATGAAGCAACAGTTCTTGGTAAAGATCTAACGAGCTCATGAGAATACCGAGGGAATCCCTGTGGTTAGACTCCAGCGATGCAACATGGAGGGCTTTATCTGCAAAGGTTTTAATCTGTTTAACTAAATAATTGAGTTTTTGCCATGGAAATTGAAATAGTATAGCGAAAAGCTTTCGACGTTACGTATCCCCTTTAAATTAATTCAACACCCCCCCCCCCACACACACACACACCAAGAAAGGCGATAATACCGTTAAGACGCAAGGGTCTACTGGGAGTGAAAAAGAACGATTAGAGTTTAGAAGGAACCGGAAACCTAATCATAAACAGGAAAAAATGGGATAAACACCTTGTCCTGTAAAAAAAAAAAAAAAAAAAAAAAAAACTTGGAAGAGTTGTAAACCGGATGATATAAACGAACCTATCTTCTCCTATTGAAAAAAAATATTATCCTAGAAATATTTTAGAAATCATACAATTTTAGGAATAGACTAGAAAGGGGTACAGATTTTAAAATAAGCCATTCCCACAACGCCACGTAAACGACTTTGGACTCCGTTATGGCTGTAAAGTGAATTTTACTGAGAACGTTATTTTTAATATTGGCTCACAGACTGATAGAGTTTTCTCTTCTACAAGAAGTGAATGTTGGCACAAGGCTATTTTAGTAGTATCTCTCTTCCCACCTCGTTCGGCTGTAGAGATTGACACTCCTGGCCTAAAGTTCCATCTAAGTAGCCACGCGAGAAAGAATATTGTCGCCCGTCATCTTTGTATCTATCTCTGAATTTCATTCAGTATTTATTTTATTCTCTCACTGTCCCTGTCTCCTTATCTCGATACTATCTTTTCTTTCCATTTTTTTTCTTCTTTTTCCATCTTGGAAAACTTTGAATATTATGTCTGTGGCGATCTTTC
>OZ038504.1:42505738-42540738 GCA_964036315.1 Acanthosepion esculentum
AGAGAGAGAGAGAGAAGATAAGAAAGGGAGAAATGAATAGAGAGAATGTGGGAGAGAGCAAGAGAGAGAGAGAGTTGATATAGAAGTGGTATTTTTAAAAATTAACTCTGGCAAAATCGAAGAGGGTTCAGCGGCACACCTCCATTCGATGTTCAACATATTTGATGACGTCTCTGCGTAGTTGCTCCTCGATCTCACCAATATGATTTTTATCTCATCCTTCATCTGTTGAATATTTTTTTGTCTTCTTGGCATAGACCTTACTTTTGAGATGACTCCAAAGGAAAAAAATCTAATGGCGTCAAGTCGCACGATAGTGGTGGCCAATTGACTACGCAACTTCATGATGCGAGCTGGGAACATCTCATTCAAAGTCTGTTTGAACGTTCATTTTCGTAATAGGCTTCGATAACTTTAACACGTTGTTTGATTGTTAATCTTTCCATGGTTACAATTGCGAAAGACTTAAATTATTAAAAAAAGTCATTAGACGCTTAAACTAAATTCACATTTAAAATTGGTCCAGGTTATTGGAACTCCCTTTATAAATTAAGACGGATCAAAGGCTTCGGCGGCACATATCCACTCGATGGTCAACATTTTTGATGACGTCTCTGCGTAATTGCTCCTCCATCTCACCAATACGCCTTATTATCTTAAATGTGAAAGAAAAAAAATCATGAGACGCTTAAACTTAATTTATATTTAAAATCGGTCCAAGTTATTGAAACACTCTTTAGTTTCGAACAACCAAAATTGTTAGACAACCAAAAGATGAACCTGAAATCTCATGGCATGTTCTTAAGTAGCCTCATCAGATGTAGATTTTCATACGTGTTGTGTACCCGGAATAGGTCCGAATGAAAACTCGAACTCAGTAATTCAGTGAAAACGTAGTATTAACAAAAAGAACGAATACAGAAGTGTTGCACGACCGACTGACGGCTAAGTACAGTAGTCAACGATATTTACTGTCTCCACCACGAGGGAAAGATATGGCACAAGGCCGAGTTTGACGTGGGTAATCCCGCATTCTTAGGCTTGACCAAAAAATGCCCGTAGAAACTGTAAAAACAGAATCGGGCTGCTCAACCTCCCCGAACGAGACTCTGTCGTTCGGCGGAGCCACTTCCGGGCTCCTCTCTGCTCAGTAGCAGAGAGTTCGAGCGTCTGTCAACTCCTCAACTGTAGTCAACTCGTCAAGGATATTTACTGTATCCCCCACGAGGGAAAGATGTGGCACAAGGCCGAGTTTAACGTGGGTATTCCTGAGCCCGTAGGCTCGGCCAAAAAAATGCCCGTAGATCCCGTTTAAACGGAATCGGGTTGGTCAATCACCCCCAACGAGGCTCTCTCCTTCGGCGGAACCTCGTTCGGGTTCCTCTCTGCTCAAAGGCAGAGAGTTCAACAATTAACTCCTCAACCGTAGTCGAGTCGCCAACGGTATTTAGTGTCCTCCACACGAGGGACAGATGTGGCACAAGACCGGGTTTAAAGTGGGGTATTCCCGAGCCCGTAGTCTCGGCCAAGAAATGCCCGTAGATCCCGTATAAACGGGATCGGGTTGGTCAACCTCCCCGAACGAGACTCTGCCCTTCGGCGGAACCTCGTCCGGGTTCCTCTCTGCTCAGAGGCAGAGAGTTCGAACGTTAACCCCTCAACCGTAGTCGAGTTGTAAACTGTCTACAGTCCTCTTGCGTGGCATAATATAGTCATAAGACTAGTCTATTTTGTCCATGAAGGTAGGTCCCCATAACAATGTGTATGTCGCACATAGCACCAAACGCATTCAGAAATATCTAAACTGTCAGAACCAGTTCCCCAAATCAATAGTTGAATATTCGTTTGAGCGAGTAAAACCTTCAGGTTTTGGTGAAGACCACACTTCTCCAAGTTTTGTGGACTGGAACTTTTCACCCAATACAAGGCCCATGCGCCACTCGAAGTAGGGAGTTACTGTGTGGTGTTTTAAGAAAAGGAAGAAGTGAAATGGCTGGTGCTATACAGGAAAGACAAGGGTCAATACTACACTCGAAGTTGAAGTGAATAACATTTCAGAGTTCACTCGGAGATGTTAGAAATATGTTATGGGAGTAAACTTTAAAAAGAAGCGGAAATCGAATCTAAAACCGGGAACAAGGGATAAACCTCTACTCCTGTTTAAAAGATCAGAGAAAAGAGTGAACCTATCTTTCTTTGTTGTTTCTTTTTCTACAACCCCAAGCAAGGCAAAACAGCCATTAGCTCGCAAGTGGTTACATGGTACAGAGGAATTAAGAACGGAAACATTAGTAATCAGTAGAAAGAGAAAAGAGCAATCAGGGGGACAGTAGATAGCGATTGACATTGCATTTAAATTTTTGCAAATTAAAGTTGGCTGGAAAAAAATGGAGCAGGAAGGACTTTCCACAACCGAGAAGTGTGAAAAATCTGTCAGCATATAATTGACGGTCACATCTATCATGATCAACTGTAAATTGTTGAGACCTAGCCGCCAATCTAGTATTGCGCTTTAAATAATCTATTCCTATCGGCTTTCTCTCTTTTATTTTTATGCGTCATGACCTTTCACGACGTAGGCGATCATAGCTCTCCACCTCCGTCTATCCCTTGCAGTTCTCAAAAAGATCCTTAATTCTGCTTCCTCCCCCAGACCACGTTCTGCTATCCAATTGCATATGTCCGCCAGGTATGTCACGCGTTTTCCCTTGCCTCACTTTTCCTCTATTCAACCCGTATGTATCAGATTCTCCAGGCCCTCCTTCCTTATTATGTGTCCCAGAAACTTCAGCTGCCTCTTCCTAATAGTAAGTATAAACCTCCTCCTTGTTTGCAACCTCTCTAAGAAAGAAGACCACACTTCTCCAAATCGTTGGTCACATGCTCGGTCCAAATAACAGAAACCACATCACTTGAAGATTCAACGTCCAGCAATAAATAACATGGATATCGCTTGTAACTCGAAGAAAAAATAGTGGCATAATGAACATGTTGACTATACTCAAACAATTTGTGAGTATATATGCTGTTCCCCTCAAAAATTCGTGATTACCAGAGATTGACAGCTTATCTCTCATCCGAGAAATTGCCCATCGAACTACCACTAGGCATGATGAATTGACGTCCCCACGAGGAGGTTCTTTTCTTAGAGAAACTATTGGCCCTTAAACTCACCCCTGACATCAAGGGAACATTGGACGGTTCCCTGTACCGCTCAAATAAGTACCTGACTTTTCGTGATATCCTCTGCCTTTACAAGAGCCAGCTCCGGTTAAAATGGGGTACTGCTGGGATATTTGTTCAGGAACCGCCCAGTCCCCACTGTGTGGGATAAATTATTTTCCACCCTCTAACTTTTCTCTCACAGAGTCTACCTGTGCAAACGAGTTGTGCAAACGAATTCTATATATAGGTTTGTTTTACATTTTAATCCACAAAAAATCTGTCTACCTTGCTTCGCGAGTGTTAAGCAAACCTCTGCTTACATGTTTTCGACATTTGTACATATCAAATTAATGTCCACATTATTTTACTCTTGGGCAAAACAAAGCTATGTGTAATATTTTTTACTTTTGAATCCACGAAGCTTATATCTATCTTTTCGCCTTTCATGAAAACCAGACGTATGCCTACATGTTACATACACTTGTCCACCCCAAATCTTTGTCCAGCTTATTGACTCTTGTTCACTCCATATCTATGTTTTCCATTTTGTTCATTCCTTTAAATCAAATCTGTTTAACGTTTCGATTCTCCTAAAAACCCAACCTATGTCGACCACTGTGCTTCTCATGCAAACCAAACCTATAAATCCGTTACTATTTTTAATGTTAACGGCCGAATAGATAAAGGTGTATTTCACTGACATGCCGTTACTGTCCCAACGCTTTCATGCCAGACGGGAATCAGCAACAAGTGAAGTAAAGAAAATAATGATTACTGCTGAGTAATTTCAATCCCTATTTCCATCTCGGAAATATTCGTCTCTTATGTCGTGTTACATCATAATGAAAAAGGGTCCCAATTATTTATGAGCGACCTTTGCATATGATTCCTTTATTTTTTTATTGATTAAGGAAGGACGGCATTATTACATTGTGCTAAACGTTTCTATTCATCCTATCTGCTGTAAGTTCTTTTCGATTTTCTTTATTTAGGTACGTTCTGTGAACAAAAATCAATTTATCACTGACAAAATTCTGTTCAAGACAGCTATGTTCGCACGTCTGTTGGCATCTTTTTTTTTGCTCTCTCATTCTCTCTAATATATTTTCCACTTTCTTTATTTGCGTAGAAGAGATGGCGTTTATGAAGAAAAGTCAGAAATATATTAAACATAAGAAACAGTTACCAACGAAAATCCAATTTTTCACCGTGTAATTAGGATCCCCGCTCTTTGCTTTCCAATTCCAAGCCGTTATCGATCACGCCACCGGCACAACCAATTTTCAAGCACCTGGTATGCAAAAGGGGTCACTCATCGACGCTGCCTCACTTCGATGGACGTACCCCTATCGAGAAAATAGTTCTAATAGAATTATTCAAATAAAATTATTCGAAAAGCATTTATTCGAACTGTGAATTTCTTTGGATGAAAATTCATCGAAAGGACAATTATACTAAATGATAATTATTCGAAATACCTATGTTTGAAATACGTATGTGGTCTTGCTTTGAGAGAGTAAATGTTTGTTTATCTAGAATACCCTTGAAGATTGTCATAGTTTTTTTTTCTGCAAGTGTCATTTCATCATACCACAATATGGAAATTCTTAAACGATCAGGACATTCAGGAAATTCATATTGCAATATTCAGGTTGCCAAAATAACAAGAGTGCCAAGAAATGCCACGATATAAATTGAAAACTTAAAAAAATTAGTTCGAACCTTTAACGAGTACTTTTCAGTAGTTGACTATTTGCGTGTAGTATCATATAACTTAAGGTTATAGGGGCATTATTTTAAGAAATTGTTTTATTAAAGATATTTGTATTTCGAATAATTATCATTTGTCTATTTCCGCTTTTACTTATTATATTTTTATTGCAATAAAGAATTTCGCATTTCGAATAATTATTATGTATTATAATTGTCTTTTCGATTAATTTTCATTCAAACAATTTACAATTCAAATAAATGGTTTTTCGAATAATTATTATTATTATTAAATAATATATCACATTATATATATAATATTATATAATATTAATAATATAATATTATATTATACATATAATATTATATAATATTAATATTAATAATGTAATATTATATTATCATTATTGAATAATTATGTACACATAATTCCTCACGGCCTCAAATGGACAGGCGGAAAACAAAATAAACAAGACGTGTTGTTCTACTCAAATACTTTTATTAACTAAAAATAACGGTTGAAGCAATAAAATATATTGTATTTGAAATAAAAATCCATTAATTATTACATATATATATATATATATGTATATTATGTTAAGGTATGCTATATTTATGGGTAAAAGTACTCAATATTAAAGATTACTGCGTATGTAAATATACAAGTGGACTTCTACTGTCAACACGAAACGGTGACAATTATTTGTTTTATACTTGAACCAAATCTTCAGGACATATTTGGAGATTGCATTCAAGCATGAAACACACTGTCGGCATTCTGTGTTGATACATACATACATACATACATACATACATATATATATATACATACATATATATATATATATACATACATATATATATATTGTGTATATATGATAATTATTCGAAATACCTATATTTGAAATACATATGTAGTATTCCTTTGCTGACTTACCTAAAACCAATAACGACCTTGAAGGATGGCTATCGGCTTTTTGCACCAAGCGTCATCCCATCATTCCACAATATGGAAAGTCTTAGATGCATTTCAAAGAGAACAGGACTTGCAAGAAATTAATATTGAAAAATTAAAAGTGGCATCATTTAACGAGTAGTAGTTAAATATTTGAATGCAGTATCTTCTAACTTAAGTTTATACGGATTTTTTTCTTACTAAATTGTTTTATTAGCGATATTTGTATTTCGAATAATTATCATTTGTCTATTTCCTCTTTAAATTTTTACATTTTCGTTGCGATAAAGGATTTTGCATTTTGAATAATTATCATTTAGTATAGTTGTCCTTTCATCATGATACACATCGGAACATGACTGCAATTGTGTAGCAATTTTGAAACGTTTTTGATGTAATATCTTAATATATATATATATATATATATATATATATATATATATATATATATATATACATATATATATATATATATATATATGATAAATAGATAGATAGATAGATAGATATATAGATAGATAGATAGATAGATAGATAGATTGAGTTTAATTACTACTCTGAGTTCCTGGCAACACAATCCTCAGGCAACATGAGGTTCTTGTCACCTGATTATCATGTCACAAGAAAATGGGAGCAGGGATTTTAAATGATTTTCTTTGTATGGTGCTGTTAGTTAGGGTTGCTGCTCTGTCTTAGTTAATTTGATTAAAACATTGGATTAGCAGGTTGCCGAAATATCTAGAGTACCAAGAAATACCGCAACGTAAATTGAAAACTTAAAAAGTTTATGGCATACTTCATCAAGTACTCTTCAGCAGTTCATTATTTGCGTGTAGTATGATATAGCTAAAGGTTATAAGGATTTTTTTCTTACTAAATTGTTTTATTAGCGATATTTGTATTTCGAATAATTATCATTTGTGTATTTCCTCATTTAATTTTTACATTTTTCTTATAATAAAGAATTTTGCATTTTGAATAATTATCATTTAATATAATCGTCCTTGTGATTAATTTTCATTCAAACAATTTGCTATTCGAATAGATCGTAATCGAACGTACTACAATCAGCGTAAGAATATGGAAAAATGGATGTTCTTCTCGAGACATTCGTCTAATTATTTATTAGTTTGATATTTATAGCGAGTATTACAGAAATGCGGAAAATAATGTCTAATTTTAGAATATATTTAAACAGTGTTTAAATTAGTCAGAATAGGAACCCTGAAGAACTATACACTTTTTACCATCCCGTTACAAGATTACAAATGTCATTAAGTTAAGACTCTAAACGATTGGACACCAAGAATTGTTTGAATGTATTTTCTTCTTTTTTTTACAATTTTGGCTCAAATAATTCCAAGATGCTTGAAAGTGGGTAGTCCGTGGGTGAGAGGTCAGGAGAATATTGCGGATTTGTCAAACCTTGTCACCCATACCATTAAGCTTCAAGTGTCACTCTGGCATTATGTGGCCGAGTAATGTTATGAAGCAGATTTGGACAGTTTCGATTGGCCAGTGCTGGTCGCATTTTGTCTAGCTAGGTGTGCGTGTTATCTAGATGCTGACAGTAAAATCCGGTAGGGATGTTCTTGTTTGATTCCAAACAAGCTATAATGGAAAATCCCAATTTCAGGAAACCAGACAGTTACCATAATTTCTGTTGATTCAATTCCACTTTTGGAAAATCTTTGTGTGCTTCTTCATCATCAAGTTGTTAAGTCGATCGTTTATGATTTTCCTAAAGGATCCATGTCTCGTTACAAATCACTATTCGGTCAAGAAATGAATCATTCGAAATTCGCAGATGCATCATCGGACACACTTTAAAACGTTGAACCCTTTGATTTTCCCTGAGTTTATATGGAACCCATCTATCAAGTTTTCTTCACCTTGCCAGTATTCCCCCAATATAAGGCTCGAGAATCACTCAGGCTAGAGCTTTACTGAATCACTTGTGTGGTAAGATGTAAGACCAGGATTTGAGGCTCATATTTATATGGAGGATAGGTAAAAATTAAGAGTGTGTCGTTCGGAGAAACATACACGCAGCTGTCCGATTCATGAAGCAACAGTACTTGGTAAAGATCTAACGACCTCATGAGAATACTGAGGGGGTCCCTGTGGTTAGACTCCAGGGATGCAACATGGAGGGCTTTATCTGCAAAGGTTTTAATCTGTTTAACTAAATAATTGAGTTTTTGCCATGGAAATTGAAATAGTATAGCGAAAAGCTTTCGACGTTACGTATCCCCTTTAAATCAATTCAACACCCCCCCCACACACACACACCAAGAAAGGCGATAATACTGTTAAGACGCAAGGGTCTACTGGGAGTGAAAAAGAACGATTAGAGTTTAGAAGGAACCGGAAACCTAATCATAAACAGGAAAAAAAGGGATAAACATCTTGTCCTGTAAAAAAAAAAAAAAAAAAAAAACTTGGAAGAGTTGTAAACCGGATGATATAAACGAACCTATCTTCTCCTATTGAAAAAAAATATTATCCTAGAAATATTTTAGAAATCATACAATTTTAGGAATAGACTAGAAAGGGGTACAGATTTTAAAATAAGCCATTCCCACAACGCCACGTAAACGACTTTGGACTCCGTTATGGCTGTAAAGTGAATTTTACTGAGAACGTTATTTTTAATATTGGCTCACAGACTGATAGAGTTTTCTCTTTTACAAGAAGTGAATGTTGGCACAAGGCTATTTTAGTAGTATCTCTCTTCCCACCTCGTTCGGCTGTAGAGATTGACACTCCTGGCCTAAAGTTCCATCTAAGTAGACACGCGAGAAAGAATATTGTCGCCCGTCATCTTTGTATCTATCTCTGAATTTCATTCTGTATTTATTTTATTCTCTCACTGTCCCTGTCTCCTTTTCTTCTTTCTCCATCTTGGAAAACATTGAATATTATGTCTGTGGCGATCTTTCGTCTTCATAGATGCACTGGACGTTATTTTTTAATCGTGACTCACGGACCGTTATAGTGTTGAAAAACTAAGTTATATCTACATTCCATATACCCTATCCATAGACCCTCGGACTCATATACGTCTCTTCTATCCATCTATAACAATTCATATTGGCGGGTGTAGTGAATGCCCAAATATCTCCCTTTGCTCTCTCCTTCCAATGTGTCTTTTAGAGTTCTAGCCCACGAGTGATCTATACATACATACATACATACATACATATATACATACATACATACATAACACGCGCCTTGTCTCCCAGCCCAGCTTGGCTCTCCATCTTTGTTTCCAGGCCCGTTGTTACTGTTGTCTTTGTTTTCGTCTGTTGTATGTTTTTATCTTCTTTCTTTTCGTGATAGGAGTAGATAGGCTTTCCTATCGCTCAGTTAATACTTATCCCTCTTATTTTGAACAGGAATAGAGGCTCATCCATTGTTTCCTGTTTAGGAAAGGGTTCCCAGACCCTTTCCATTTCTTCTCCAGCCTTAGTTACCTATATATATATATATACATACATACATACATATATATATATATATATATATATATATATATATATATATATATATATATATATATATATATATATATATATATACACATATATATATATATATATACACACATACATATATATATACATATATATATATATATATATATATATATATATATATATATATATATATATATATATATATACACACATGTTGGCATCGTCGTCCGTCATCCTTGTACCTATCTCTTTGAATTTGATACTATATTTATTTTATTTTATTTTCTCTCTGTCCCTCTCTCTTTTCCTCGTTACTAACGTTTCCTTCCTTTTTAGTTTTTGTTTATGGGATTGAATTTATTTTACCTTCTTTTTTTCCTTTTTGAAAACTTTGAATATTTTGTCTTTACCGATTTTTCGAGTTCATACAAGTATTAGACGTTATTTTTCACTCGTGGCTCATAGGCGTGGAATGGTTCTCTTCTAGAAGAAGTTAATGTTGAAAAACTAAGTTAATACTTTACATTTCCATTCCAGGTACCCTATCCATAGCCCCTCCGACTCACATGCTTCAACTCTATCCATCTATAACAATCCATATGGGCGGATGTAGTGAAAGCTTAAGAATCTCCCTTTACCCTCTTCTCCTCCCAAGGTGTCTTTTAGAATTGTAGCCCAAGAGTGATCTATACATACATAACTCGTACCGTGGCAGCCAGCCCAGCTCGGCTCTACAGTTTCCAGGCACGTTGTTGTTGTCTGTGTGGGTTTTTTTTTTGTTGTTTTTGTCTGTTTCTTGTGTTTTTTAATAGAAGTAGATAAGCTTTCCTAATCTTAAATCGTCTATCCCTTTCCTGATTTCTAGATTCCTGGCTATATTCCTCTCCTTAGAAATGTCTCTAAAATCCACATGCATGGCATGGGAGTTTATTTTCGCGATCATCTCTCGCTGGCTAGAGAACTTCCTTTGCAATCTCCAGATAATACATATATGCGTCTCCATCTATCTCTCCTTAATTCAGTAATCTTCTTTCTCTATCATTCCTCGGCAGTCTCTTCCTTTCATGTCTCCATTCCTGGCTACCTTCCTCTCCTTAGAAAGGATTCTAAAATCCACATTCATGCCATGGGAGTACATGTTCGCGATCATTTCTCACTGGCTAGAGAACTATCTTTGGAATCTCCAGACCATTCATATGTATGTCTCCGTCTATCTCTCTTCAATTCAGTCAGCTATCTCTGTCGTACCCCTTCTTCTCAGGAGTGTTGTGCACCCGGGAGCCTTTCTGATCATATAGACAAAGCCATCTGTCTACATCCGTTTGCAAACATATTCGTGTTCGGTGAATTTAACGCCCACCATACCATTTGGGTTAAAGAGTCTGTGACTGGCCTTGCTGGCCTCGCTGGCATCTAAACCCTTAGATTTTCAATTACTCAATCCCTCACGCATGTGGTTGACTTTCCTACGCGTTTCTCCAGTAACCCGGACGGTAAAGCTTCCGCTTTCGATTTTTTTTTTTTTTTTACCTCTATTACTGATTTTTGTCGCGATACGCAGCTCTGCCCTCTTGGCAACTCTGATCACGCGGTAGTGTCTGTTAACATCTCCTTCCACTCCCACCTCTAGCCATGAACCTCGTACTAACAGAATATCTTTTTGTTATCAACGCGCAGACTGACTCGTTCCGTGATATCCTAAGCGACGTTCCAAGAAATCTGTTTTTTTAATCATCTCGTAGAAAAATGAGCGTTTGAGGTCTTCTCCTGGGTATAAGCCACCATCGAGACTTTCATCCCAGACTTTGTAAGAGGGTACAAAAAAAACATATTTGATATTGACAAGTGTTACTATTTTACTGAAGCAAACTATAACCTTATGACAGCATTATCGGCTTCACTCTCTTCACATTTTTCCTTTCTTTTCCTTACTAAAACAAAAAACCCTTTTCTAATATGTCTTTTTTAGTCTTTCCTTGCGATCAAAACGGCATTGTACATTATTTAGGATTAGCATTGACAGGGCGTAACGTTTGTGCAAACTAAGGAATTAACGAATAAAGAGAAAATTAATATGATTATTTAACCTGTTTACAGACAATGTGTAAACACGGAAAACATGTATTTCTTTATTGCCAGGAAAATGCTGAATGTGAAAATGGGGTACCATATGATTACAGAGAAATCTAATAAGGTTAAGATCAGCACATTTAAAATTACATTTGAATATGTCGAGAAATTCGATGCCATGCGGTCTCCTGAGGATCCATCTATGCGAAACCTTGCGAAATAGTTTAAAGATATTTGTTGAATTTGGCCAACTTTAGCTATTGGCGATATTCAAGTTGCCCCAAGTGGGAATTGAACACGCTATTATTCAATTACCAGGGGACCACGCTTATCATAGACCTGCGGCAGGTGCTCAAGAACCAAATATACGACGGTAGCTCCGAAGCTAATGTCCCTTTTTATTACATCGGCCAAATACTTCAGACGTAGATGTATGACGGTGGAGTGAGTAGTCATGGTCAATGGGAAATAAGCAAGAGAACTGTTCGACAAACAGAATTGACAAAGGTTGCGATAATCAATACAAAGAACAGGGCAATAAATAATTTAAAGCATGTAAAAAATGTATGTAAGGCGAGCTAACAGTAATAAGGCAAAGCAACTGTAACATGGCAAACAGTCTACAAACTAAGAATTGGTATCGACACACAAAAGCGGACAAGCGAACGTAGCATTCTGCCTTCACAAGAGTGTGAGACTACCCACCTCTGCAACTCGCTGCACAAAGACACTGACCCCACGTCGTAGAATTTCTGTGCGGTGGATCGAGCGAGAGGTAGGCTCACAGGTAAAAGAAAAACACAACTACAAACTTGGGTAAGACGAAAAGAGGAGAGAAGGTGTGTGACCTTTTTGTGGATGATAACTCTTGGTTGATTCTCGGCTGGCGGAAAAAATATATCCTAACTAACAATGTCCGGCTGCTAATGGGTCGCTCTTCGATGTTACGTGCTCCGGCCTAAATCAACCTTCCTCGAACCTAAACTAAGTCTAACTCCCCTTGGCCCAAAGCGCTGCCGTATATATGGAGAATCCTCTTTCCTCATTTCCGGACAAGGGACACCCACGAATAAACCCATAACTTTTTCATGACCATTTCTCTCTTTGAAGAAAGTGGACATAAAAATATTTCTTAGCCTAGCTGACTCCGATTCAGGGACATTAAATTCAAACCCTTTTAAGTTTTGACCAGAGCCGGTCTTTTTCCTATCTTAGTATTTTGACAAGTACTTAACACTTATCTACCCTTTTCGCCATATGTTTTTATCTAGATTCCTAATCTAATCATTTGGTCTTGAAGTTTGATGCCCAGGTCAAATCTAACTAATCTTCTCGCACATATGCGTGCGCGCGCACGCACACACAGATGTGGGGGTGTATATATACACACACACAGATGTGCGGGCGCACACACACACACGCGTGCGCATATACCCGACTCATAGTGTCACAAGAGAGTCTGGGGCTGAATCAGATGTAACCTAGAGTTGGTCTATTTTAGTGGCTAGGAAAAAGATTACAGCATGCATTAGTGTTCTTCTGCCTATAAAATGGTGTGGGGTCAGATTTTTTTTTTCAGTCATTCCTATTGGTTTACCGTCCACCATTTTCATTGTGGGATATTTTTTTAATATATTTTTGTAAAAAAAAAGAAAGAAAAAATACCGAAAAAAGACATTATAAATTTGTGCATCATGACATGTTTTGTAGACCCCTTGTTAATATGTGATATTGTGGTACATGTAGAATTGGGATGTGATGAACAAGTTCTTGTGGTGATTGAGTACATTGTATTGAATAAATGGGCCGTGATTGTGATTAACTGAAACTAGGATAGTCAGTGAAGACCAGCCTTTCCCCAATTCCACTTCGGCCTTGTGCTACAATTATGTATTTTAAAACGTAATAAATATAGATTCCTATTGATTAGATCATTCAGCAAATTTGTATATATAATGGGGTGTTTGTAGGTCCTTTGTGAATATGTGGTTACGTAGGAGGTGACGGACAAATTCTTTTGGAGACTGAATATATTGTATTGAATAAATGGGTCGTGATTGTGATTAAGTGTGACTAGGATAGATACTGAAGACCAGCCTCGCCCCACTTTTCTTTCAGCCTTGTGCCAAAATTTTGTATTTTTACAAAATAAACAATCATTCCTATTGGTTTGAAACACATAATGACCAGTAAAGGTTAAACCTTCATAGCCAGTGATGCATGATTACCTGGCATTGCTCCGATAAAAGTTATAGATTACATTTGATTTATCGTTGCTATATATCCTACTTTGGGGTCAAGGGCTACTGGTATCATGTAACCCAGTAATACATGCAATCGGGTTGATGATCAGTAGCTAAATCGCGCCCCACGTCAGTTCTGTGGGGATGATAGCCATAAAGCAGGCTTAAATCAACACGATGGGTACTGAACCATCCTGTAGGGTTAATAGCCATCTAAAAAAACGTGGTAAACTGAGCCCCATATTTATTTGTTCATGCAGTGCGCTGTAGAACAACGTTAAAATTGTAGAAGGTTTCAAAAGTTCTATGTAATATCATTAAAAATGTCAATTCTGAAATTGACTCGTTTTTGTGCACAAAGTTAGATCCAGTTTTGAATTTCCACATTTGCATTTATTAACCAATCAGCGACATTATCTCAGCGAGTTTTATGGTTTTGAAATTTCAGACGATTACACGTGTGCTGTCTGCTACGATTACTCCAGAAAAGGATTAAAAATATGTTCCGTCCTAAAAACGGACAACTAAAAATTGTGAAAAATATGTATTAATCCATAAGCCTCTGAGTTTAGTAAATGTAACATTTAGTTTTCTGGAGCCTATACTCTTAGAATTCACCAGTTCAATTTTCAGATTTTCGGTAAACCATTGGTCGTTTAATCGATCGGTCGAAATACAAAGTATGTACACAAACAATTTTCTGTAATGTACGCACACACATTTTTCAGTCAGTCAGTTTTAATAAAACTTCCATAAAAATGGGATGGCTGCCCAAATATACAATAGACAATATATATATATATATATATATATATATATATATATATATATATATATATATATATATATATATAGTAAGCTTAATAAATCCGTTGCTATATAATCCAAGTGGGTCCTAGTAATATAAAGTATTTAAAATAATCCACAAAAAGAGCTCAATGCATTTATTATTGTAGAGAAAATGATTAATACACAATGAAATCCAAATTACCTCATATGGGGAATAAGCTTATTTTAACCGACGAAAAAATAATAAAATTCGTCAGACTTATTCAATGCCGATATATATATATATATATATATATATATATATATATATATATATATATATATATATATATTTGTGTGTGTATGTATATATATATATAGAGAGAGAGATAGATAGATAGGTAGATAGATAATTTTTATATATATTATTTTTTCACTTCGCTTTCTGACATATATATATATATATATATATACACACACACAAATACACACACACATATATCTTTGTGTATGTGTGTATGTATATGTATATGTATTACATATTCAGTTATTTTATTTTAATTATTTTCAATCAGTTATTTTATGATGATATGGATTTTATTCTAATGTATTTCTTTAGCTTTTACTCTTCTTCTCCCAACCACCATGCATGAACATGTGTTGACAGCTACATCAATTCAATAATATAAATCCCAACTAAATAGCTTTTCGAGGTGAAGTGTCTACATTCCTTCTTATCTTTTTTTAAAATTTAAAACATTTTGTAAATTTAAACCATTTGTTATTTAGGTCTGACGAGACATGTATTAGAACATACCTGCTGAAATAAATTGTAATTTATAACCGACTTTTCATTTATTTTTCTTTGCGATGTACATTATACACACACACACACAGACACACACACACACACATATATATATATATATATATATATATATATATATATATATATATATATATATAGAGAGAGAGAGAGAGAGAGAGAGAGAGAGTGAGGGGATGGTGGTCGTCCTTACGTTCTGTTTCTTTGCCCACATAACCACTTGTCTCTGACATACTTGTGTGTACTGCGGAATCATCCTTCTTTTAACACTGTATTGCCGTTTACATTGCTAAATAGTCCCTATTAAAAACCATACCTTACACGTTGTGTGATTGAGGTGCGATCAAAACTAATTTAAATGTGAAAAATCTATACGAATTTTGATATTTGTCAATCAACAAGGAAAAAAGCGCATTATAACGTAAAATTCCAGGGTTATTTTACCGAAGAACTGAAGAAAATAGAATAAATTAATAATAGGAAAAATGTGGTATGAGTTTCTTTACCTGGCTTTTCAACTTGGAATACAAACTCTAGAATCGAGTCATTGGTTACATCAATGTATCTTTCAAGACCTACAACTGTAGTTTTATTTATGTTTTGTGTGGATCATTTTTCTCTCTCGATCGCTTCTAAGGAATGTACTGACGAATGCCATATAGTGTGTAGCATGAAATACAGGCCGAAGAGCGTTCTGGTTCTTCTATCAGTTCTCCGTATCTATTGCAGATTCCAATTTATCGCACTGAAAACGTACATAACCCCCGTTTGTTGCTTAGGTGTTAATACATTGAAATTTATTTTCTCATTTAATTTACCCTTATCACCCTTAATCTCCGAAATCATACTTTTGTAAATATTTCTTTTCTTGTTTTTTTTTGGATGTTGTTGCCAATTTCACTACCAGAGATTGTTACCAATTTGCCTAAACACCTTTTGAAGGTTGCATTAGCACCTTTGTTTTTTCCAGATCGAATTCCATGCAGATATTAGCAGTTAATTGTTTTAATGTTGTTAATAAACCCTCCGATTCTTTATCACATCTCAAAAATAATTTTAAATCGTTCATATAAAATAAGTGATTAATGAAACTATTAGATGTTTGATAAATCTAAGTTCTTTTTTTTTAAATCTCATTTGATAAGGGAATTACTCTTTGATATATAATACTGTTTAGACTGACCTCCGTAACTTGAAATGTTGCATCGGAAATTTTTACTGTTTATTTTTTTAAACACTTTTCAGGTGCAAAATTAACACCAGCTTTCATTTTATTAGAGTCAAATCTCCTGTTCTAGAATATAACATCCAACGGGGAAAAAGCAGAACTAAATAAAATAACGTAGCTTCCTTGTGCCTTTTATCAAAGTTATCGGTGCTGAAATGGCAATTCAGCTTCACTCACTTCCCCATCGTCGTAATGTAGTTCCTTTTCTATAAATCATGATATCTGTTATGATGGATTTTCCTCGATGATACCTAGACTTTATGAATTTAAGCCAAGTAGTAGTTTACAGGAGGCACTGTGGAACAATGGATAGCGGTTTGGATTGAGAAATCGAAGAGCCGAGTTCAAATTCCAGTTGAATCCACTACATTCACTTACGTGCTAATATCCTTGGGAAAGGTATGAATGCTCTTCTTCTCGCCCCGCTTTTGGGTAAATAGCAGAACAGACCGGGTTCTATAGCCTTGGATGGCAACCTACTACGGGAAAAAAATCTGTCTCGTCAGTCATGACCACCTAAGCGTGTATCACGCATGGAACATAACTAACTGAATAGATTAGTGGCAACGTCTCATCATTTTACAGCTGATATGTCTAGATGTAACCGTAAGTTCTATGCTAATAGTTTCTTCTCTCGCACTTATAGATTGTGGAAATTTCTACAAGGTTCCCAGCTAACTCTGAACTTCAAACATTTAAACGCCATATCAATCGTTATCTTTTGTCTTCTCAGTATATGTTCATTTATTGTTCTCTCTCTTAAATAGTGTCGTTTCTAGTATTCTAATATCTAATTCCTAGTAACTTCATGCGACTTAGAGTCTGTATTGCCTTGTTTGCGGTGAAATGATAGAGAAATGCTCATTTGAAGCTTAAACACTATCTTAGCTTGAAAATGAAACGCAATTTCTGAAATACAAAGGAAATGTTCGAACCTTCCAACAATCGCCCTATTAGCAGTCTACCACTTTTTGCGAAACTCCTAGAGGAACTAATCAATACTGAATTGGTAAGCATCGTCTATCGCAGGGCCTTTTATCAGACAAACAATATGCCTTTCGTTTCTCTGCAGTAAACCTCTGATGTCCTGACGATAATTACGGAAAGAGTATCAAACTCTAGTTAAGAATGGTGAAACGCTGGCTGTAGCTTTGGTCATCAGGAAACCTTTCGACAGGTTTTGGCATTTGGTCTTCTCCAAAAGCTGAAAAGTTACGGAGTCTCCAGATAAATCTTTGAACTGATCTTTGAACTGATCGTAATGGGAAATGAAAGTAATCCTGAATTGCTATTCTTACAGTTCCTTTCGTACTAATGCAGGTGTCCCACAAGGCTCCACCCTTGGTTGTACTTTGCTTTTGATCTTCATTAATGAAGATCATTTGATACCAACGCTGATGACACAACAATTTAATCCTGTCTCGATAGTAAATCTGATCTGTTTGATATGGTCAAAATTGAAGCGGATATCCACCCCACCAAAAAGATATATTCAATCAGTTGTTCACTGGGACAAAGGATGAATTTTAACGGTTCCAAAGCTAAACTGCTCTATATTAATCATCTGAGTAACCCATCTCTGGCTTCCATCATCATGACCTATGCTGGCCTCCAGGAACGTCAATGGCTGTGCCTTCTTGGGCTAACCTTCTCGACTAACATGAAGTGGAAGACTATGTTGAATACATTGCTACATCAACTGCTAAGACAGCTGGTTCATTTTACTCTGTAGAATCTATCTTACATATCTATAAGTCTACCATTCGTCCATGCTGCCAGATATGGCCCGGTACTCCTGCTATTTATCTGGAGCTGCTTCATAAAATCCAAAGAAGAATCAGCAATGTCATTGGTCTTGATCTGGCGTTTCGGTTTCAGTCGCTTCCCACCGCCGTAAGGTTGCATCCCTTTGCCTTTCCTATAAGTATCTCCATGGTAAGTGTTCGGATTATCTCTTCACTATGGGGACTAGACTCTTTCAATTACATTGCAGCACTAGACTGGCGACGATGTTTCAACAATTCACAGTTGAGTTAGTTAGATGTAACCGTAAATCCTATTCAAACAGTTTCTTTTCTCGCATTTTTCCCTCGTGGAACTCCCTTCCAGCTCTATGTCATCTTCAAAAATCTAAAGGCAAAATCAATCGCAATATACTATCCTCCTGGCTACACTTTCTCTGATCTCGCTCGTTAGCAATGTTTGTATTTCTAACTCTTCCACACCCAGTAACCCTTGCGTCGTGTCTTCATTGGCGTTAATGCCTTGCTGGGGTGAACTCGATGAAACAAGCAACAAACATGAGTGTTTGAAATTCGAATATTATGGCAAGCATCTTCAGTTATTTCCTTTTCTGCATTGTTGAGTAGGTTTTTTCGGTTTTAATTTCCTGAAATAATCAGCCATCATTCATTTGTCTCATCTTCCCTGATAAGTTTCTTCGACAACTTTAATATGGTGAAGGAATCCTTCTACTTTCCCATCACAAACAACGACCAAATTCAAACAGATATTTCCATCTTAAATGTGTGATTAAAACTATGTAAAGATATTATATACAAGGGATTTATATTATTTCTATTTGTAGGGGCACAGAATGCAATTGTCTTCATTTTGTTGAGATTAATCACGAAGGTCGCGCGACGGCCGTTGATTGACGTCAGCAGATAGAGTGACGAAGGCCAGTTGCGATGTAGAACCGGGCAAAGTAGAACGTCTCTAGCCCACTCCGGTAAGTCTTACAGAAGAAACAAACACTTGGCCTCACCAGGTTTACAGAGAAAACTCTGTAACGCCAATATTCATTTCGGGAAATATTACAGGTAATGTTCTCCTTTTTTACACACTGTTGTTGCACATATGTTGTAATATCTCTGCGTGGGACATGTAATATCTTGTACAACGTAGCATTGTAATACTCTCTCTGAGATCAAATCATTTTCGTCATTCCTTTTTCTTTCAGCCATTCTGTTCCGTCCGTGAAACAGATTGTTAGTATATCTCGGAGATAATAATGCATATAATGGGGGAAATCAATGGGAGAATAATGCTTTTTCAATAGCTCTCCCCCGTTGTACATTCATAGCTTAAAACAATATAATTAGACTTTTGATATCATCATGAATTATCGTAATTTAACAACCGGGTGTTTACAGTAATTAAGAATTCAGTAACATTTTTTCCTTTACTAAATCTATCCAAAAAATAAAAGCTGTTTTGCATCAAAAACATGTGTCGTCTAGCTTTATTTTAGTTATAAATGCACATTTAAATTACACGTTTTACTGTTTCAATTTAGAAAACGTACTTACTTCTTGTGCCATATTCTGTTGACTCATTTCAACTCAAGTAAGGCTATAAAGTCACTAAGAAACAGTGGGTACTGTGTGTAAAAGAATTTCAAAAAACATTATTACGAAGAGAAAATGATAAAAGAATAATTAAGAAGACAAAAGATATAAAATGACATTGAAATCTTTGAAGGTCAAAGTTGATTGAAAAACATGTGAGTTCCATAAGCGATAAATGCGACAGAAGCAACTTTTAACATAGAACGTACGGTTACATCTAGAAATTCCAACTTTAAAATGACGGGACCTTGCCGCCATTCTAGTAATAATCTTAAATAGAGAAAGTCTAGGTATAAAAGAGAACAATAACCGTGAGAATATATATATATATATATATATATATATATATATATATATATATATATATATATCAAAGTCACAATGAAGCTATATTACGGTTTGGGGAAAGTAATTGACGCCGAGCTGCTAATTCAGGACCAATAATATTGCTGATATTATACATACTTGTTCAGATTTTATCAAGAATCTCTAAATTCATAGCACACGCACCGGACTAGATGTGACAGCCATATTCTATCACAGACCAATAGCAAACTTAGAAATAGATAAAAAAAAACTTCCAACCGAGAAATATTTTCTAGCACGGCACAGTAAAAAACAACTTTCCACTTCATGTTAGCAGAAGACATAAAAATATATATAAAAAAAGACATATATATATTGTTATCTGATGTCGCTAAAGTATGTATGAGAAGCCATTTTTGTTTGTCTATCTACATCTTCATGTGTGATGTTTTAGCTTTTCAATATGAATTGTAATATAAAAACTAAATACTGACGTTATATTTTATTATCCGTCATTATATTCATTCAGTTTAAGCATTTTTTGTTTTTTGCTACTGTGTGTCGCCATCACTCTCCTCCATCTAACAATTGGTGACATTCAAGACGAAGAAGCGTAATGTCTGCTTGTTTCCTTTTGCACCTGAAATGTTGAGGATACCCAGTCCGTTCTTCCAAAGTTTAAAGAGGAAAGACCTACAGGTTAGCAACTGGTTTAAATTCAGATTATTCCTTCTTCTATACTGCTTTCCAGCCAAGGCTATAGGGTCCGGGTTGTCCTGCTCATTACCCATAAGGGTATTAGTACGTAAATATAATGAACTCGAATGGAATTCCAACACGGCACTTCTATTCGTCAATCATTGCTTCATCGTTCTTACGCGTTGGAAATTGCTAGATTACCCTCTGCCTTTTCTATAAACAGTTCAATGGTAATTGTTCTTATGACTTTAAGCGCAGTACTAGAATGGCGGTAAGGTCTCATCATGTTATAGTTAAAATGGCTAGATGTAATCAATTGCGAGGTTTACTTTTAGAGAAGTTGGTTCAATTTTTCCTCCCCTGGATCTTATATGTCGACTATTCGTCCATGTTTTGAATATTGCTGTCACATCTGGATTTATGTTCCTGCTATCTATTTAGAGATTTTTGATAAAATCCAAAGAAGAATCTGCAATGTTGTTGATCCTGGCCTGACAACTCGTCTTCAGTCACTTTGCCGCCGCCGTATCATAGCTTTCCTGTGTCTTTTCTAATAAACACTTTCCTGGTAAATGTTCTCATGAACTTCCCTCTATGGAATCAAGACATTATGAATTTGAACGCAGTACTAGAACGGCGGCTAGGTCACATAATTTTACAATTGAAATGGTTAGATGTAAGCATAATTTCTATGCTTACAGTTTCTCCTCACGCATTTTTCGCTTGTGAAACTCACTTCCGGGCTTATGCTTTTACTATTAGATCAGTATAATCGTAATACCATTTTTCATAAGGCAGTGCATTACAATAAATGTTTCAATCCTATCATCCTGATAGACACTAATTGTTTAGCAGTCTCAATATTCGTCACGTTTTTCATATAATTTACTTATTCGGTATGCAGCATTTTTTAAAAAAATGTTTGCCAATTTATTCCTGGTGATTAGGTTTTGGTCCTGAGAAGCCAGTAGAAATATCTCCAACGCTGATTTTCGCTATGCACCACTCAGAAAATAATGGGGTTTGTGTTATGAACATTAGGATTTTAAATTCTAACTGCACATGGGCCATGTAAGGATTATTGTTTTCATGGGATGTTTATATTTTTAACCGTTTCGTTTTTTTTCTATCTATTATTGATTCATCTATTTTGAATGAATTTGTTTGTTATTTTATACCTTTATATCCATTATTAATATAATCATTTTACTAGGTTTGCCTCCTCCTGAATTGATTTAGCTGGTTTTCATTTCAAAATAAAGGCTGTTTTAATATTCTACGACCATTATGAAACAGCATGATGAGAACAAAATCAGATGAGATTGAATAAGCTGTGCAGTCAATCAAACTTTTTTTATTTAATCATTTCACTCCAAGCAGGGGGATAATGCCACTAGGTCTCATAATGTTACTGGGAGGTGGAGTGAATGAGAAGACAATCGTGAAGAGATAAGACAATAAAATAACAAGGTCCAGGAAGCAGGAAGATGGCGATTGACGTTGCATTTAAACTTTTGAAGAGTATACGTTGCAGTGAAGCAAGACATCAGAAGGGAGTTCCATAGGCAAGAAGTGCGTGAAGAAACTATTAAAATAGAACATGCGGTTGCGTATAGCGATTTCAGCAATACACCAGTGAGATGTAATTGCCAATCTAGTAGAACGCTTAAATTCATGCTGTCCAATCACCACGGAGAAAAAATCATGAGAACAATTCCCATGGAAATATATATAGAAAAGTCAGAGGGAAGCCACGTCACGGTGACGAGAAAGTAATGAAGTCGAGATGGCAGTTAAGGGTCGATTCCTTTGAATTTTGTCAAGAATCTCACGATGTATATGAGCAACACCAGATCAGATATGGCAGCGATATTCTATGCGTGTACGTATTTGTAGATTTATAAATATTCAAGATTGATTCTGAAGAGTAAAATTGTCTCGACCGACAAGGCGTAGTAACATTCCGAGCAGCAGACCTAGTTTCAATATAATCACCCCACCGCGTGTCAGTGGAAAACGTAAGCTTAAGAAGGCGCATCGAATTGCTCTCCTGGAGGTGAGCATACGGTATTTACAAATTTAAAAATAAATACTCTACTTTTCACAGAAAAGATCTTTAATAACTTTCAGTTATTTTATATGAGGCGGCATTAAAATCTTATTAATTATCTCTTTTCAGACTTAGTTAGTTTTTCGCTCAGCTGATGAACATCACCGCCTGTAATGCGTTTAATGATTTACTGCGTTTGTCGGCTTCTTTAAAGCAGGATTTCCAAGTGCAAGCAGTTATAAATTTTCCCGTGCCCCAGGAAAATAAGACTGATGCCAATTAAAAGACATTCCGTATAAAATAGCTTCGTGACGTAATTTTGTTGAAGGCAATCGGTGTAAGGTATTTGTCCTGCTTGTAATTCGCCGTTATTGAAAACATATATTATGTGTCGTATTCCTTTAGGGTGTTGGCGATCATGGCTCTCCACAATTTTCTCTCGTTTGAAGATCTTAATAAATTTTGACGTTTTGTTCCGACGTCCGTTTACTCAACCTCGTTAGGTAGATTGTTCTTTGTTTTGTTCTGTTCCTCTTGTCGTCAGTCTGTCCTGTGAGTATCAAATTTCCCATGCCCTCTTTCCTCATTACGCAGCCTGGAATTTCAACTCTATCTTCGTCATGTTTTAGTGTCCGTTTTGTTTCGATTTTTTCTAAATCTCCTTCGTTGATCACACGATCGGTCAATGGTATTCTCACCATCCTTCTGTAGATTCACATTGCTAATACGTCAAGTCTCTTTTACATCAGCATATAATCTAACTACAATTGCTGAATGTCACCAGCTGTCCTATATGATTTACTTTTATCATGCCTGATAATGGGATCAAGAAATGGGTCAGTTTGTTGCCCAAAAGAGGCAAAGAGCAGACCTCCTCCCAGCGATTTTTTTTTGGTTTCTGTTCAATTCTTGTGGCCCCCATCTTTCAAGATAATTTGATTTTCATATGCATTAAAAGTCTAGTATATCTATATTCCAATTATAAATATATTTATTTACATTTTCTTTTAAACCTTCTCTTTTCTCAAGTGCTCCGTCCATGGTAATGGCAGCTTTCTTACGTAAAACTTCCCGTTGTCTCAAGTCTCTTCTTCCTCTGTGTAAGGATGTTCCGCTGCCATATCAGAGGACTGATATTACACGGAAGTTCAGTAATTATTCATTGTTTCTAATGAAATTTACTTGTTTCTTCACATTCTTTAGAATTTGGTAATCACCACAAGGTACGGGGCACGCAGGGAGGATCGTTCTCATTATTCTCGAAGAGTATTGCGAGACAGAATGATTTCTGTGGTAACAAAGAAAAGAATACTGATCTGTTACGTGACTTCTGTCCTTGTTTACGGCAGTGAATGTTGGACGATTTCCTCAAAGATGAAGAAGAGACTCGAGGCGTCGTAGTTATGGTTCAACATGAGGATTCTAAGGATATCATGGACCAAGCACCGACGGAGTCTTAGAGAGTTTGAAAAGCAGGAGGCTTATATTTAACATCAGGAAGAGGCAGCTGAAGTTTCTGGGACACACAATCCGGAAGGAGGGCCTGGAGAATCTGATACCCACGGGTCGAATAGAGGGAAATAGAGACAAGGGACATACCTAGCGGGCTTAAACAAATGGATGACATAACGTGTTCTAGGGTAGGAAGCAGAGGGAAGAAACTTGGTGAGAGCTGCAACGGAGAGAGAGAGAGAGGGGTAAAGAGACATGATCGCCTACGTCTTGAAAGGACATTGGCATATAAAAAGAAAGAATTGATCTAGTGAGATAAGCTGGGTAACGATTACACCGAGGGGAAATGCCCAAGAATGGAAATAGAATGAAGTCAATGATGACACCTACTCTTAATGCATCATAAAAAATTCCAGAATGTGGAATTTGTAAATATCCAGCACTTCAAACATTCCCGTGTATTAATCAGTTATAAGAAAATTATTATATAGGGGAGGGAAACTTTCCATAGAATAGGTTGCCCTAGTGCTAGTTTCATCCATACACAGTGAATCGCTACAAAACGAAAACATTATCTATTAGCCTGGCGACTTTCATTTTGGATGCCATGCACTACTCCAGACCCGTTCAGAAATAGCTAAACTGCCAGCTGTATATATCTGATTTCTGAGATCAATGGTAACAAATGTCTTCGAGTGAGTGAAGACCTGTGAACCTTGACGAAGACCACCGTAATTCGCACATTATGGGATGGCGTTACAGAATTACAAAGGACTGCACCACATAACGGAAACCACATCACTTGAGGACGTTCAACAAAAGCAACAATTAAAATGCCTATCACATATAATTCAAAGAGGAAGTAATCCCATAATGTTGACGTTCCACACTACTTCAAACAAAAGGTTAGGAAGGAAATCCCTCCTTTCAATACTGGAAAGATCGCTAAGAACTTGACTTGCACTAGAGAAAGAAGCTTTCCTGAAAAACGTTTTTTACTAGGAACATTTTATAAATATCAAGAGAGAGAGAGAGAGAGAGAGAGATTGAGAGTGGCAAAAGCTGCTCAGTCTTTGAATTCCGAAGTAAATAAAAAACTAACATTATTAATACTATTATCACTTTCCTTTTCTAATTCGTCTTAGTGCGTATTATACACGCAATATGTATTTTCTATAATTTCGAAGTCAAACTTAAGCGTGCGTGTAATGCAGAAATAATTAAGATAATCTTCTTTCATGTATCACATACATTCGCCTATTTCATTTCAGTTTATTTTATTTTCAGATGAGGTTTTTTTTTTGTTGTCCAAAGGAACTCTGTTATGAATCTAAAAATAACTACACAAAATAGTGAAGCGAAAGATATTGATCTACGAAACTTGCAAGCGTTCGAAACTAATTCTTTACAATGCCGAGATAACATAGACACTGGTTCTCGTTCAATTTCCTTCGGAATCTACTACAAAGTACTTACTTATCTAGTCTAGCTATTTTGCCTCCAGCTACCTTAAGCAGTCGAAATAATCGAGCAAGGTTTGATTTCCGAGAGGAAGAGTCGGTTCCACTTGGACATCTGACAAAGTTCTGTTTTTGCGTGTCGCTCTTGTCTGACGTCAAAATTTGAACACAGCAATGTCTCTTCTTCAAATATTATGACAGAGTCGCAGTCTGCTGCAAAGTCAGTACTCTAAATTTAAAAGAAAAATAGCAAAATGAATCAGTGAATATAAGACATATCTTTTTGTCTTTATTATTTTGTTTTATCTAGTCAGTTTTATAGTCTTAAGTTACCTGAATTTCTTAGACCAGGCACTTATCTGTTTTTAGCTGTTTTTTTTTCTTATAATTCGTATTATTTGGATCGCTGTTTAATAATAATATTCCGGGTTTTTAAATTCTATGATTTTTAACTAAACAACATGGATTATAAAATTTAGAACTGATTCTCTCTGCTTAAAAGAAATATTGGAGGGAAGTAATATAATGTGTCTTTTAAGAAAGTAAATTCTTCCTTTCAAGTTTAGGAGTTACAATGACATCGAAATGCAAAAGCGATTTAATTTCAAACTTCGCGTCATATCCTTTTCTAAAGTGACTTCACGCGTTACTTTATGCTAGCTCATAATGTTTTTTATAAATTGTGATATATTTAATGTGATTGTTAACGTTATACATTCAGTAACCAAGGGAAGATTACTGAATAGAATAATAAAACGAAGGTTGGTAATGAACGATAATACTTAGGGCAAGAACAACACATAAAAGATTCGCCTGCTAGAAATGTTTCAAGTGAATTCCACAATGAATCTCTAACTGCAGAACAACATACAGTATTTACTACTGTATTTATGTAAATAGAGACATATCCATTATCATCCTGAGGTCTGCTACAACAATGTTTTAATTAAATAGAGCAACATATTTTATACAATAGGAATTCAGATTACATTAGGTTAATGATCCTTTTCACGTTGTAAATTGAAATAAAACTTAAAATAATGTTTCAAACCAGTCAATGGTTTATAATTTAAGAAAAAATATAAAACTGGCCAAGCAGAAGAACGAAAGAAAGAAGGGAAAAATGGAGAAAAGAAAAAAAGAAAGGAAAAAAAATCAAATAAAAACACGGAAGTAGTGTAAGTCTGGATATGAGGGGTGGTTAGCGGAGAAAGGAAGAGGAAATACGGGGGAGAAAAAAGAGGAAGAAATATATTACATTATTTTTTCTGATATATTAATTTTAATATACCTTTAATTCCTCACGCCCTCTCTTTGGCACCAACCCAGGTTCTTTATTGTCACCTTCAGTAGGCCTGTACCTTCTCTCCGACTGCTATCTAAACTAAATTCAAAAACCCTGATTCCGAGACTGCCAGTCTAGAATTGAAGAAAAGTGATATAAGTTTTTGCCGGTTTGAAATGGATTATACCCACATGAGGTAATTTGGGATTTTTTGTGTATAATATATATGCTGTGATATACTAAATATATTGAGTTCTCTCTGTGGATCAGTCTTAATATCTGATATTACTAGGATCCGCATGGATTATATACCAGTGGATTTATCACACACACACACACACACACACACACATATATATATATATATATATATATGCTTATAAGTTGTTTCTATACATTCAAATTATTTAAATAAACGCTCTGTTTTTAATTAAACAATATTAAATACATTAACCTGGCTGATTCCTCGGCAAATTTCGTGGAAAATATGTTTCTCCGATAGGAATCGAACCGGTTTTTTGTTATACGGAAACCGTCATTTGACGCGCTTAACCATTTACCTACAGAGAAGCGAATGGTTAGCAAAGTCCAAACTATTGTTTTAAACCACAAAATCTTTGACGATTTTACTCGATCGATCATATCTGCTCAAAACATATATCTTAACGTCGTCAACAATGACAACATATAAAGAAATGGATTAAGTCCGACAATTATTTAATTTATACATATGCATAGATTATATATATATATATATATATATATATATATATATATATTAATTAGTAGTACTCGTTTGGAAAACCTCGAATAGCTCAACTTGTAGATATATCAGGACAACTCAGTACCCAAGGATATATATATTTACAGAAAAAATATCACTATAACAAAATATATATCGATATCAAAATATATCAGCCAAGCAATATGGATTTCCTTTCTCCTGGTCAACTGTTGATGTACTCACAATAATTTCGGAAAGTCTAGATAAGAATGCCGAAGCCCGGACTGTAGTTTTGGACATCTTGGAAGCTTTAGACGGGGTTGGGCATACACGTCTTTTCCACAAGTCGAACAGTTACGGTGTATTCGGAAAAACTTTTGAACTGATCTAACCTTTCCTAACAAATGTAAGTAATCCTAAACGGCCACTCTTGCAGATCCTTTCGTACTAAATCAGTTGTTCACCAGGGTTCATACTTGGTTCTAATTAACTTTTGACCTTCATTAATAAACTATCCAATGGCAACAGCTCCCAACTTCATGGCTTGGTTTGGTTCTTGTCTTACGGCATATCAACTTCAATGGGTTATTTAATGCCGACAAGATTTTTATTCCTGGTAATATTTGTTTTTAAATTGTATTGCTGGAATGATTTTTTTTCAAAAATGTTTTGCTGGTAATATTTTTTTTTCAAAAATGTATTGCTGGAAGTACTTTCTTTTTTTAAAAGTGTATTGCTGGAAATATTTTTCTTTTTTCAAAAATGTATTGCTGGAAGTACTTTCTTTTTTTAAAAGTGTATTGCTGGAAATATTTTTCTTTTTTCAAAAATGTATTGCTGGAAGTACTTTCTTTTTTTAAAAGTGTATTGCTGGAAATATTTTTCTTTTTTCAAAAATGTATTGCTGGAAATATTTAAAAAAAAATATTGCTGGTAATTGTTTTTCCAAAAACGTATTGCTGGTATTAAAACCTATTTTTATACTTTTTTGTATATATTCACCCCCCACCCCCCGAGGTCAGGTTGCGACACAATGTCGATTTAATGTGGGGAGCCCGCGCGCATACACCCGGGTTGGTAACAAAAATTCCCCGTCGGTTGCGCGGGCTTCGGTGTATGCACTGATCCCTCTCTCTAGTGCAATGAGAGGGCGTGGCCTAGGGCAGCGGTTCTCCATAGCCGGCACCTCTCAGTATAATTTTCCTCAATTGCGACGCAGTTGCCCCTAGAGCACTCTAACCAAGGACAGAGACGGAACTGAGAGATGATAGGTAATGTGTTACAAACCACTCGAGAGAGTAATTTAAACACTTATTTTTATACTTTCATAATGTTTTGACTCCTTTTGGGTGGTTAACTGTTTGCCCATAATTGGGACCGACAACGGGTCAGGTTGGACCTGGGAACACCTGCAGTTAAGAGGTGGTTCCACGCTCCTCAAAATCATCTGATCAGAGGCCTTGCTGTCGGACATAGTTTGTCGTCTGAGCCAGGACGCGGAGGTAGTTTATCGTCATACACAGGACGGTGACAGTTTGATATCTACACTGATTATACAATTTACTCCTGTCTCTATAGTAAGTTTGATCTGTCTGATAAGGTCAAAATGGCAGCTGATAACCAAAAGGACGTTCAGTCTGTTTTTCACTGGCCAAAGCATGTCCCGTTCATTCCAACGCCTGCTATTAAGACATGATTATATTACTGTGACATCAGCATAGATAGCGAGTCGAGAACCGATGACATCAGGAAGGTTGCTGATGAAAATTACGTGATGAAGAAATGCTTGAGAAATGGCGGTTCGTAGGTGCAACTTTTGAGGCACATACAGGATGAGGTAGAATTTCGTCAAATGATTCGTTCAATATATGCAGCTTTAGGTCTACAAAGTGAATATATTTATCTTTTCTATTGACAAATGTTGGGCAGATAAGTTAAGATTTTCCATGCATTTTCTTGATTTCGAGACAGTATTTCACGGCTCTGAGGGTTTAGCCAGAATTTGGAATGATGCAGTTACTTAATCCGGCTGTGGCGACGACCCATTTTCAATTACATTCGTCTGGTAAAAACTTAGGTTTTGGGAAAAGTTTAAGAGATTCCTCTCGGTCTAACCCCAATGCTGAATGTCGCCAGCTGTTCTATATTATCCACTTTTATCTTGCGTGCTAATGGGATCAAGAAATGGGTCAGTTTGTTGCCCAAAAGAGGCAAAGAATTCTCCCAGCGATTTTTTTTTTTTTTTTTGGTTTCCGTTAATTCGTGTGGCACCCATCTTTCAAGATAATTTGACTTTCACATGCATTAAAAGTGTTCGGAAATTGAACCGATTCTCACATTTTGCTCTCCTGCAATAACCACAACAGCCGTGCGAGGCCTTGTTTCCCTCAATGACTCAATGATTTGAAGCCCACGTTGAACTCCTCATTCCTTAACACTGCATTAGCTCAAACTTGAATTGGTTTACGGCCATATCAAATATAAACACCGGTGCTCGTACGATCACCGAAATAAAGTAATTTTGAACTTGATCGATGACCACTTGGAAAAAGAATTTGCTGTATGCTTCGATGTACGATTGATATAATGTGTAATGGCGGGAAATTGTCAAGTTCTAATTCTTGTTGGGTTCATTATGTTCACTTACACACAAATACTCTTGGGAAATGAATTCATTTATTCAACCCCCAGCTATTAGTTGATAAGTCAGACTTGTATCACTAAAATATGATAATATTTTAATATTAATATAATAATTAATATTATAATTTTAATATTAATATAAGAATTAATAATATCTCAACAAATATCTTGCAATCTAAAAATATTTTCTGGCTTTAAATAACCTGCAGTGTAAAGAAAAAACGAATCCATCAGTTGTTGATTCAAACCGTTTTGCTGTATTTCGGCAGAATTTAAACTGAAAGTCGTCTTTTGTCATCTTAACAAAAAAGGTTTCGAAATTAACAATGATACAGTTCATATAAAAATGAATGAAACAGAACATACAGCCAGCAATTTAAGCTCTAGAACGATCCATATTTTACAGGCATTGCGGTATTACTTTTATATTTAATATTATTCAAATAATAATAACACAAAACCTGCATTATTTTCTTAATTTAACATATTTTTCTAAATAAACATATAAATTATTTAAAAAAAAAACTTATATCTGCTTTGGGACTAAGATATTCAGGACATTCCACCTGTACCTTTCTTCTGTTATATGACTTCTTTAGGAATATACATCCAGTAATTTTCCAATTCCTTCTCTACAGTTTTGAGTTCAGTAATTTGGAGATACCAAAATCAAACTAGTTGAAAAAATTAAATATCTGAGAAATGATTTAACAGAGACGCAACATGGAAATAGAACAATCTACCCCAGGGGATGAAATAAAGAGCCCACTTCGAAATACCAATAATGATGAAGACAACAGTCCAAACGATGTAACTAGTGTACAAAGTAATACATACTGTTTAATAAATAAAAAGGGGGGCGGCTATTTCAAATACGAATATCCACTATAATAACGTATGTAGTAATAAAATTGTCGGATTATGAATAAATCCATTAATTCAAGAGAAATTGAATTTCTTCTTTTATTTTCTGTGTGTTGAGAATTTTAAATCATTACTTTTCATTCATATATTTCCGCTTATATCAGCCATATTTATACCACCCATTTCAAATTGAGGCTTCCCTCTCCTCATCGCCAGCAAACTAATTAGTACTAAGGCCCAGACGATGACATTTAACACAGACACGAATACCTGACCGTAATGCACGGAAAATGTTCATTCTTTTTTAAGGTTACCATGTCTTTTATTTTCTTCTTAGCTATATCTTTATTTATTTCCGTTTTCGTATAAAATGGCGTCACTCTTCTTGGCGGAATTGGTTGAAATTAAAAGGAAGACATTTGAGTAAAATGCTGTAACTAAAAATAAGCAGAAGAGAATTTTCACTAAATATATCTAAATCTGATCACAATTGTCGTACCTATTTCTCATAGTAATCGTTTTATATTTGACTGATCACAATAAGAATGTAATGGCCAAGTTGTAGAGTTCATGTAAAAATGGTTTATAATCGGTTTGAGGGTCGTTATCTATTGAATGAAAAGAAAGTTGATGTATTAAAAATGTCTCAAATACTTAAAAATAGGAAATTATTTAATATTTTTATAGATTCATACAATACACACACACGTATATGTGTGTGTATGTATATATATATATATATATATATATATATATATATATATATATATATATATATGAAGAAATATAGTCTTAAGATGTGCTATATTTATGGGATATAGTGCTCAATATCAGAGATAGAGCGTGTGTAAATATAAAAATGAACATAAAAATCAACACGTAGAGGCGACAGTCTGTTTCATGCTAGATGCAATCATTATGCCATGAGTGCAGATATTTTTCTCGTTTATTTTCATATACGGGTCAGTGGTGCATTTTATGGCGGTTATTTTTCCCGGAATCCGTTTATTTGTTTATTTATTTATTCGGGTTAAATTATTTTGCTTGTTTTTATTTATTTTTATTTTTTTTATTTCTTATCTTATATATATATATATATATATATATATATATATATATATATATATATATATATATATATATATATTAATCTGTGTTTTTATTAACGTAATAAAATTTGTTTATATCTCTTATTTAATAGATTTGCTTTAGTTTGGGAAGATAATTAAAGCTATTTATTCAATTTTGGGATGGATTATTGTATATTCTAACTATTATTTTGGCGGGAACAGTTTATAATTTGTTTATTACTTCATGTATTTATTTGGACTGATTATTTGTTTTTTCTAACGGTTATTTTTTCGGGACGTTTTGTTAGTTCATTTATTTATTTGGATGAATTTAGATCAATTTATTTTACTTGGTATTACTTATTTGTTATACTGTATATTTTCTCTTTTCGGTTTTCGATTTTTAAGTAACGTAGTATTTTATATCGTTATATAACTGTTATAGCTATTTTTTTCGTCCGATCTTTGGTTTGATTTTTATAGTCTAACTAATATTTTGGTCATAATGTTTTGCTGATTTGTTTATTATTTACTTTATTTATTTGGGTTCATTTATTTTGTTTCTTATTTTTTTATTCTATTTCGTCTATTCTAAGAAGTGTGATTTGGTAATTTGTTTGGGTTAATTTATTTTGCTTATTTTATTTTGTTTATTTTTTTCCTCGTTTTCAATTTGTAAGTAACGTAGTAAAAATTTGTTTTCATGTCTGCATTTTGACATGATCTCGGATCTTTTATTTAATAATTTATTTTGGTCTGGGGAGGTAATGATAGCTATTTTTCCTCTAAGCAAATTTTGCAAGTTCTTGATTGGTTGTAGGCTGATGAACTTTTCCTTATTTTCCAAGATATTTTTGGTGTGATGTGCGTTTTGTTTTTAATATCCCAGATATACTTAGAAAGCATTGTGCTGTTCGCATATTTACTATTTGCGAAAGATATTTTGTGTGCATAATCTCTTTGTTTCAAGGATCCTTCAGTTACTCCTATGTATATTTTTTCTTCATAATCTGGTGATTTTATAGTGTCTTGGTATATTACGTTGTTTATATATATATATATATATATATATATGTGTGTGTGTGTGTGTATATATATATATATATATATTGCGTATAAATTGGCAGAATATTTTCATTAAGACATGTCTGATTTAATAATTTAGACAAGTTTCGTCTACTTTTTTAAATAGGATCCTCTCATAATTATGGGCAAGTTTCTTAGTAACCTTATTAAACGGAGAAAGAAAATTACCATGGTGATGCATATTTCTTTTTATTCCAAGTACTTTCGACATTAGCGCAATGTGTCATCAGGGACGTGTTTTTCTAACACGAAAAAATTGTTGTCTTCATCATTCTTCTAAGACAACACTGTTGTATTCATCCGAATATTAAATGTTTACGCGTGAGGTGAAAACGCTAAGTTTATGTACCGTACAATTTTTAGGTTTTCTCATGTAGACGAACGTGCAGACGTCAAGGAAGATAACTAAGACATTGAAATTTCCTAGTGTTCTTTAAAGAAAAAATTATTAAAAATATTAGTTAAAATTTAGATATTTTAAACTATCTACTGTAAATATTTTAAAATATTTGTGGAGAATTCATAATAGATTTTATTAACGGTCGGTTTCAATATTTTAAAATTGATAACTTCAAGAAATTTTAATTTATGTATATTATTAACATGAAAATGTATAGATGTGGAAATACATTTTCCTACTAATAGTAGACTTAGCAAGATCTTTAGTAAAAAGACCTTAAAATTAAGTTACAGTTGCACTGAAAATCTAGAAAGAATCATAAAAAAAAACATAATAATAAAATCCTAGAGAAACACGCATGCCAAAACAGTATTAATAAAAATCCTGAACTAAAACTATCCAAATATTTTTGGCATTTAAAAGAAAAGAATAAAACACAAAAAGTAAAATGGAAAATAATAAATAGAAAAAGAACTTGTAAATCCTGGAATGACCCATGCCCTTTATGCCTACATGAAAAACTACACATTATTAAATTTCTAAATAATGAAAATTTATTAAACCATAGACATGTTTTTTTGCCGACATCAACAAATTTTCGCATTAAATAATTTGCATAAAAAATAATTAAATTTCATAGTCTAATAAAAGGTTTAAAAGCTTAACCCAATCATAAGATAGAAAAACCCTTTATGAAGTCGTCAAAAAACAAACTGTAGTTCACTGCGACGCGTTTATGTACGAAACAGCCCTTTAGAAAATAAATATATAAAATATAATAAAATTCTTTATAAACTTAACGACGTATTATGGTGCCAACAGCTATCTGTCGCTGTGACTGACCAGACGATGTGCGTACATGAATGCCATGCTTCGAAATGGACACCCCGGCCCTGCCTCGTCTTGACCTCTTTCCGAAGGTGACTGATATGTGGATACAAATTAACTCTTATGACCCTTATCAAAATGCTCGCTCCAACCGTTTCCATAGTAATTCATTTTGCGAAGGAACATGCTTATAAAGATGCGTAAATTTCAAGATTGGTTATTCCTAAATTTTCGCTTGAGGGCTTGATACTTTAATTCAATTCAACTTTAATAATTATATTGAAGTTTTTGGCTCTTGTTTTTGAAACATGAGAACTCTTATGTATGTATATGTATATA
>OZ038504.1:42550738-42633238 GCA_964036315.1 Acanthosepion esculentum
TTTTTGCCAAGACCATCACCCTTCAGTCTCTGGAAACATTTTTTGTCCATTAATCGTACGATGCGATTGTAGACATCGTACAGTTTAGCTATTTATAAACGGGCTTGTCGCCATGCATGACATCCTCGATCTGACGAGGTTACGAACATAACTCGAGCTTTCTGGTTGATGTTTTGACTTTGTAGCAATTGGCGGTGTTAAGTGAAACTATCTCTGATGCATTCTATTCTTTGTTTAATTATATTTGTTATAGCTAATCTATACGTCGAAGTATCTGAAGTATTTTCGTTGTTTTGTTTTTATTTGCTAAGTCCACATCCATTCAAATTCCACGTCATAGTATCTGCTATCTATTTTATGTTGAGTACTATTTCTATAAACACTTCGTAGAGAATGCTGATTTTTTTTCTCTTCAAGATCTGGTCTTGGGCTCATTCTGTAAATATCTAAATTCTTGACAAAATAACAAAAAAGATCTTTAATGTAATCAATCATAACCAGACATTTCATCATCAGTCACTTTCTCACCGACGAGACATAGAATCCCTCCTTTCTTTTCTATAAAAAAAAATTCATGGCAACGGTTCTGATAAGCTTTTACCATTGGTGGCCCGACTATATGAATTTAAACGTCCTACGAGTTTGACAAATAGGCCTCACAGTTTTACTGTTGAAATATCTAAATGCAACCGCCAATAAGAGTCTAAGAGTTTCTTTTATCGCATGTCCCACCCATGGAAATCCTTTCCGATTCCTTGCTTCCCAGATAGGTGCAATCGTCAAACAACTAATTTGAACATCATTTGATTTCTTTTCATCTTCTTGAAAAATGTTCCTTTATTCTCATTCCTCAAACAGGTTAATTCTCATTCTCTCTCCATTTTACTCCATTTAACCCCTGCGTTCTAATGCTTAGTGGGAAAAATCCTTTAAAAAATAAATAAGATATTTCTCCAGAGAGGATGGTATATTGAAATTTGTATAAAAAAGGCATTTAGAGATATTCGATATATGCTCTTCCGTTTAATGGATGGCATGCCTTTGAACGGGTTCCAATTGTAATTACAGCAATCTACAAAAGGCCAAAACTCAATAAAGTAAATTCTAGCTTACATTACTAACCAAACCCAGTTTTTGGCAATGCTTGTGATACTCAAATGTAATTGATTGTAATAGAGAGAACATCAACTTTGGACAATTTATTCATAACTTAAATGCTAACTTAAATGCGAATTTGGAACGATAATAAAAAGATGAAAAAAACAGACCTAGTCGATGTAATTTAATAAAACTTGTTTTCATATATCTATATATATATATATATATATATATATATATATATGAGGATATTAATGTCAACAACCAATGGCGACAGCCTGTTTCGCGCGTAAAACGCAATCTTTAGATAGGAAGGGTGCGATTATGTATGAAACTAGCTGTCGCCGCTAGGTGTTGACTTCAATGTCTATGTTTTATATTTACATACGCTCTCTGCGTGATATTGATCACTTTAATACAAGAACATTAAACCTATATATATATATATATATATATATATATATATAGTTTACGAAAAACTAGGTAATCCGTATGGGTAGACGCAAGTAGAATGAAATCCAGAGAGCTGAATGCAAATCAGAGCTAATAATTTAAATAAAAACAGACCACTTTAAGGTTCCATGTAATAAATTATTTCACTACAGCCCTTTTAAAGGACCGCAGATCATCAGACTTTATTTCCAAATGTTGAAACGAAAAATGAAAAGAAATTTACACATTTATGACGGGCAGTAATAAGTAAATTAACGAAGTGAGGAAGTGAAGGGGGTAGAGAGGCATGATTGAGTTAGATGTAACATTTCTATTCTTTCAAATTTAAATTTTTATTTTTAGAGGAAATCCAGACATTGACACATTAAATCTGTTAATATATATATATATATATATATATATATATATATATATATATATATATATATATATGCCAGTGTGTGTTTCCGCGCATTTGTGTGTGTGTTTGGATCCTAAATAGACTTATTTTGTGCGCACACAGATACACACACACACACATATGTATATATATATATATATATATATATATATATATATATATATATATATATGTCTGTGTGTGTGTGTGTGTGTGTGTGTGTGTGTGTGTGTGTGTGTGTGTGTAGAAACTTAGACAAAGTGCCAATAATATAAACGAGAGCGTCTGCTCCTTCCGGCTTCTTCGGTTAGAATGAATGAAAGGCAGCGTGTAATGAGAAATATAGGATGGGATCTCAGAGAAAAAGTATGGGCCATAAATCAAATTACCATATTCGATCCGATGCCCAGACACCAGAGAGTGTCTGCCCGCCTGTTCGTTTGTTTTATTCTTATATATTGTTATATACCGTACCTATGAACACTAATGTGTATGTCCCAATCCTCATAAAGACGTTGGACAATATTGTTATTGGAGGATAATAGGCTGTCTAAGCAGTCCACCTCTAGCAGTGGTTTACCTACTTCACACCGCTGGCGTGTATCTTATATTGTTGATGTTATAAAGATTACCATTTCATTCCCAATCTACGTTTTGGTTTTTGGTTTTTCCTCATTCAGTTACTTTTTCTAGTTTACAACACACACACATACACACAGACACAGACACACACACACACACACACACATATACATATATATATATATATATATATATATATATATATATATATATATATATATATATATTAGCTGCTTCGTGTCTCTTGGATTTTAATATCAATCCATCGATATTAAAGAGTGCTTTCTATGTGTATACTTGTATATACGTATATATACACACCCACCTAGGCATAAATGCGTATTAGATGCTTTATATATTAGGTCATCCCATAAGTTCTGTCCGAATTTTAACTTTTTCTTAAAATGAACGAAATATAAAGAGTATTTTATAATGTCTAATGGAGCTGAACATTATTTTTATGTTTAGATGCATTTAAACTGATCAAATGTTTTTTTCAGAGAACAATAAAATAAAATGTCCTCCTGCTAACATGGAAGTACTCAAGAATCATTTGAGGCACATAAGGCTTTATGAGTTCAAGAAATGGAACTCAGAAGCCGAAGCGGCTAGAAACATTCACTCAGTTTATGGAGAGGAATGTGTGAATGAAAGAAGTTGCAGAAGATGGTTTGCAAAATTCAGAGGTGGAGATTTCACCCTTGAAGATGAAGATCGAACCGGACGTCCAGTTGAGTTTGATGAAAAGCTTCTTGAAGCATCCCTTGAAGAAAATCCTGCTTTATAAGTTGAGGAATTGGCAGTGGTCCTCAGTGCAAACCATACAACTGTTCATCGTCATCTTCAACAACTTGGAAAAGTTCCTAAACTTGGAAAATGGGTGCCTCATGAATTGTCTGAAAACAACCTCAAATCCCGAGTTGACATCTGCTCTTCCCTCCATTCTCGCCAACTTGTTTCAACTTTTTTCGATAGACCCGGGGATGCGAAACGCGTCATTTATAAGTTTTCCAATCCACCAGTCAATTAATGCTACGGTTGCTTGCGTTTTGTAGAAGCAAGGGGAGCAGATTTTGATCACTTGTTATGAGTTGCCGACAATGCCCTTTTGGACATATTTTTATATGGGCATGTTACTTGGTTCTGCTATCAAAATCCCGCCGCCAAATATGTAAAAGTATTTTGGGATTGTATCTTGGATTCTACATATAAACAGCGACTACCGAAAGCTATAAACTTAATAAATCAAAAACGAAGAACTTGCGGACATAAGTTTTTATGAACTTTTGTTCTTGATTCGGTGTGAGGATCCCTCCCTACTTTGCGCACATATTTTCACCCTGTATATTACTGTAATCGTTGTGATGGTGATTTTGAAAACAGGCACTGCAATAATTATTTTAAAATTAACCGTTCTGGTTACAATGTTTTGTAAACAAGCGTTCTGAGTGCAGTATTCATTGGCAACGCCAATATACTACACCATGAAAATATTTTTAAAAAAAATTAAATCCTTAAGGCCCTGTATCAAAAGCAACCAACCGACACAGAACAAAAACTATCAGGAGTATAGTAGCAACATATTAAGATGCATTTGAGTTGACTAACATTTAACACCATTTCCCATTTTAGTAATGGAGTAGGTAAAAACTGGAAAAAAGTGCGCTAGAGAAAGCAACTCACTTTACCCAGTTTTTCCCCGCTTCACGGAGAAAATACAATCTTTAATCATTTTGACAACAATGCAATATATGTTTGATGTATCGATGACATACTTATACTTACAAAAAACTTAGATGAAATAAAATGAAACACATGAAAGTAGTCTTCGAGAATAACATCGTCATATTGTTTACTTATCAAATTGTCGTCTTAATAGGCTCCGATATTTTCTAAATCTAATATTGCTAAATTTCATATAGAATTTTCCCAATTATAAAACTGAATTTCCTCAGAGTTATGAAGTAGTTGTCATAAAAAAAAAAAAACAAAAAAAACATGATTAACTGAGATAAAAGAATTTTCTCGCGAGACACATTATTTTATAAACCGTTAAACAATGTAATTCAATAAAGTACATTCTAGCTTACATTACTAACCAAACCCAGTTTTTGGCATTGCTTGTGATACTCAAATGTAATTGATTGTAATAGAGAGAACTTCAACTTTGGACAATTTATTCATAACTTAAATGCTAACGTAAATGCGAATTTGGAACGATAATAAAAAGATGAAAAAACAGACCTAGTCGATGTAATTTAATAAAACTTGCTTTCATATATATATATATATATATATATATATATATATATATATATGTATGTATGTATGTATGAGGACATTAAGGTCAAAAACCAACAATAATTTCCCCAACTATGCCATCGACAAGCAGATGCATTTAAGGCATTAGCCAATAGAACTTCTAAATGAATTTAAGTATTTAAGCAACAATGCTGATATCTTCGTCGTCATCGGCTTCATCTCGTATCCAAGAATTTAATTTCTTCTTTTCTGATAGCTTCCTTTATGGTGATGACCTTGATGTCAAAATACATAAAAGAGCTGATGTCATTGACTTAATATTGCTAGAGAGCGAGGTCAATTTTGTTGAGCTTTTATGTCTTGTCGTTTGACGTCTTCGTTTTCTCTTCTGGTGGCTTCGATATTTATGGTGCTTGTGTTTAAAACGATTTAGTCACAAATCCTGTGGCTTTCTATGTTGTTTTGATTTGGCTCTTGTATCTTTGTGGAGGGCAACCCGGTAGTTTTGTTTTCCCTGAATTGAGCTCATCGAATAAGACTTAACGGGGGATTGTTGATTTTCATTCTTGCTACATATACTGACCATCGAAGATGGTGTTCAATGATCAGTTATTCGATGTTTCCACAGGTGTCCTTTTCCAGGGATTCGGTGTTAATTACATTGTAATTCCATTTGATGTTCAAGTGAGAGCGAAACTTTTGCCGGTGAATGCGTTGTAATATTTGTAACATGCGGCAGCGATATAACGGGTGTAACAGCAAAATTGCCAATTATTAGATTAAGCTCTGAACCATTGTATCTTAGAAATGACTAAAGATACTTTACTGGAATTCTCCGAGGATTTTATAACACTATTGGAAAAATAATAATGTATTTAGCACTAAGGTGAAATGATAATCCCTCTTGCTGTTGTGATCTCCTGATCCAGTTTTCCTCTCTACTGTTTCCTCTTTTTAAAACTTATTCACCGTTCTCTTGATGGTTCTTAAATGGACTTTGAAGATGAAAGCCAGAGTATGAATGTCGGTACCATTACTGAAGGCCTAAATGATCTTTTCCTCTCACCCTTGATCAATTGGGAAGACATAGTGGGGCTGACACAAAACGATTTTAACCTGTTCTATTTCTAGCTGAATAACTCAAATGGTTATTCAGTGATTCACACGACAAATGGTATCACGAGGGCTAAACGTCTTATCAGAAAACATGAAAAAAGAAACTCAGTTTATTATTTGTTAGATATTAAACATTTTCTTGGCTGGATAATTATACCATGCTGTCACACGATTTGGACAATTTTGCTGCCCGAACCATTAATACCTTAGATTTATCATTTACAAGAATAATGTTTAAACCTAACTAATAACTTCCTCGGTTATTGTTGTGGATTCCGGGAATGGAATCCTGCACAAATAAATAAACAACGCCAGTAATTGAGATAGAAAAATAAGTGTATTAAACGTAAGAATAGAGACTTGAAGTGAAGATTAGTAGTCCAGGAATGCGGGTTAGTAGAAAGTATATGCACAAGTCTCTGTAAGTGAAGCCGTAATTATCTCTCTCGCTGAACTCTCGTATAACTCTCTGTGAACACCCTGTGTACTGTCTCCGTATCTCTCACCCTGACTCAACGTATCTGCACCCGCAGGTATTCTCTCTGTCAGTATAAGTATATTTTGGACGAGTCCATTTTGTGTACAAGAGTCTCCCCCACAACAATTATAAAAAAAAACTTCATAAAAATATGATTCTCAAATTCTTCAGGAGATTGCACTTCAAAGATAAATTGCTTTAAATTCTTATATTGCCTAAAGTGCACCGCATTTACTGGCAGGATGCGTGAAACATTCACCAATTCCTGTTGAAAATCCACTCGCGCATCACAGACAACAAAAATAAAACAATTATTAGGTTGGTGCAAAAATAATGTCGTTTTCTGACGTTCAAGATCATGTCAAAAAACGACATTATTTTTGCACCAACCTAATAATATACCACAAACGTTGATAGCAAAATAATTATATGACCCTCACAACAGATTTGATTGATTGATTTGTTTGTTGATTGTTTTTTTTTACGAATTATCAACCCTTTTCAGGTTATTTAAAGCAATAATATATTTTTTTATATTATAAGAATGTTTGGACATAATAATGTTTTACTGATACAACTCTTGCTAATTAACCCAAAGCTGGGGGAAGAAGAGGTGGATTCATACATTTCCTAATGGCATAAGTGAATATAAAGAACCCGACAGAAATTGGAACTCGGCTCTCCGATGTCTCATTCCAAGCTGTTATCCATGACACCAAGCGCACATATAACCTTACAGCACCTGGTATTCACCAGCGGACACATACTACGGTACTGACCAGGCTCGCCGTTGCTTAACTTCGGTGAGCAAGAATTGAAGTAAAACAATCGATGATACAAAATAAAACCTGCCATAAATTAAAATCTACTACAGTAGGCGTTATTTTAAATATTTGCATTTAATATTTAATATACGTAGAAAACGACGTTACTACGTGCAAAAAATTCACATCCGTAGAATGTAACTGCACGTTTTTAGTATGACTTCTAATGTAGGTTTAAGTTTAACTAATTTAAAAAGTAGAGTTTCAAGAATACATTACTGGCAACTATTCAGTTCTTGTAAATAAAACATAGCGGGACCGTACCAGTAATTACTTGGGAAATAATGGTTAGAACTAAATCTTGCAATAATAATGGTGAAAGACGTAACTGAAGCACACTGGAAACAAAGAAAATGCACCCACAAAACATCCTTTACAAATAGTAAATACGCGAACAGCACAACCCTTTCTAAACATATCAGGGAAAGTAAACACAACAAATAAATCACTCCAAAAGTATCATGGAAAATAAGGAACACATCAAACTACAACAATCAATCCAAAAACTGTAGACTCTGCCGGTAGAAAAAAATTATGCTATAATTACCGTCCCCGACCAAAACAAAGTACTAAACGAACAGAATATATAGACACGAAAATAATTTTTTGCTACGTTACTTAATGTTGAGGGGTCTCCCATTTTTACACAAATGGACTCACCCAAGGTATACATATACTACTGCCAGTGAATACCCGGCAGTATGTCAAGTCGAAAGTAGTAGTCGAGTAGAGTCGATCGGTAGAATAACGTAGCGGCAAGAGTCAAAGTAACGAGCACGTCGACTCAGTAAGAAGTCATACACCGATACGTCGATACCAAAGACTTTATATATATGTTCATACTAACCGGCATTCCTGGAACTACTAACCTGTATTACCAGTTTGTATTATTACGTTAATACATTTATTTCCTATATTCATTCTTGGCGTTTGTTATTATTTGATACCGGATTTCATCCCGGAATCCACAACACTTAAAAATCGATAACTAAAAGTGAAAAGACGAAAATAAATAATTTCGAATAAGATAAATAAACAAAAACAAGTAAAATAAATTAGCTCAAACCGATAAATAAGCAAATAGAGTAAGTAAATATAACAAAACAACTTACGCACACACAGGAAAACGTAGTAATAACAACCAAGAATACAAATAATCAATAACAAATGTATAACAAATTTAACTATCATCACTATAAATAGCTCAAAAAGCAGCAAACGGATTGACAATTATTTTCGAGCAATATCTCCAGAATAATTCGAAACCGTTGCCACCAACCAAAATAAAACTTAGAATAAGACTTCCCACAATGCAATACTATCCAACCTGCATAAATGACCTGTATCTATAAATAGCCGAGCAAAAACACAACGCACGTGGCCTGACGATTACCTTCAGCTGGAAACAGACAGTAGCCTCTGGGTCTTGACTTCAATTTCTACTTTATATATATATATATATATATATATATATATATATATATATATATATATATATATATATATATACAATAGTCATCCACAGAGTGTTTCGCTGTTTGAAGAAATATATTCGTAAGGTGTGCTATATTCATGGAATAAAGTGCTCAATATCAGAGATAGGGCGTGTGAAAGTATAAAAGTGAAGATTGAAGTCAACACACAGAGGGGACAGGCTGCTTCATGCTAGACGCAATCATCACGCCTGACGATTGCGTCTAGCATGAAACAGCCTGTCGCCTCTAAGTATTGAATTTAATGTTCACTTTTATATATATATATATATATATATATATATATATATATATGTGTGTGTGTGTGTGTGTGTGTGTGTGTGTGTGTGCGCGCACGAGCGTATTTGAGCAGAAAAATGCCTCTTTTATACAAGTTTCGTTAAAGATGACTGTCAAGGCACTGTGCTCAAGCTTTCTACTTCATTTTTCTTTTGCGAATTTTAAATCTATTTCCAATATAGATAAGGCTCTTATACTTATATTTTCTACTAGTATGTTGCGCATGGTGTTTTGTCGATGTCCGTCTGTGTTTAAATGAGACCTAATTGAACTATGGTCAGAGAGAACTATGGGAACGTCAGTCGTCTGGATAGGCCTTGCATTCACTTCCTCTTTTACGAGTCTCTTTCTCTCTTCTTTCTTTCTTTCTTTCTTTCTCTCTCTCGCTATATATATATATATATATATATATATATATATATATATATATATATATATATATATATATATATATATGCAAAATATCTGTATTGAAAATCTATACATATTATATCTATTTATTTTTAAAATTATCCTTTTTATATATCTAGTCAGTTTCTTGATGTTAAGATGAAATTCATCAAGGAAGACGCTGTACATTTTTCCTACCCATGTACTTCCGATCTTCTCCGGGATCATCCTCAGGGGGGAATTACAAAGACATGATTAAGTTGTACTTGGGATTATTATGGCATCATATGTCTATATTATTCAATGAAACAGACTGCTGGAACTGCTTGTTGACTTTAATGTCGTCTTATATATATATATATATATATATATATATATATATATATATATATATATATATATATATATATATAGTTAAACCTAGAGAGCCAGACAAACCTACCAAGGTTTCACCTAAACGGATCGTCAGGGAAAACTGCCTTCCCTGACGATCCGCTTAGGTGAAACCTTGGTAGGTTTGTCTGTATCTCTAGGTTTAACTAGGTCTTCTCTACTTATTGTATTGAGGACTTTATTTAGTTATTTTGTGTACTCCTATCGGTATGTTTAGTTTCTTTAGGCTTTGGACTTTCATGCTGGACGATTATTTTCGGCTAACGCACATGTTCTTGGTTCTTTCATTTTTTATACCTTTTTTTCCCTTTGGTATTGGTTTGATTATTTGAAAATCAAGACACCGAAGGTTTTCCGAACGAGTATAGTTTCTTATACTTATAAGATTACTACTACTATATATATATATATATATATATATATATATATATATATATATATAATGTGTATGTTTCGTTGAAGATGTCTGACAGAAAAAATCTTAATAACGTTATAAGGTATTTTATGAATATAATGCAATGTCAATTTAGACCATCGACGCGATGAAACGTAAAAGAAAGTTAGAAGACTCTAAGAAATTTTTTTAAAAAAGACTGAAAACAACTTATTTACAAAAGCAACACACATCAAATCTCTACTAACAATGATTACTGTATCATATCAATTTAATTGTTCAATACAAGAATGCATCTTCTTTGTTAAATTGATCATCGACGATGGTAATACGACGATAATTATCACCCGAGCACTGACAAATCAACTTAATAAGCTCAGCGCCATAGTAAATCACTGTGATACTACCATGAAACTGACTGCTCCATTAGAAAGAATAATGTTGATAAAGCCTTACTTAAAACTTTTCGAGAGACTTCTTAAATTATGGAGATTCCTTATATAAAACATTTGAAGCTAATCCAAGCCCTTATCTTAAATTAACAACGATACATACGTTATTCGACAGAAGGATGCAATGAATACCAAAGCCTGGAAGTGTTTTATCTGGGAAGCGTTTTAATAGAGAACGAAAAGTCAACACTGAAATCTTAAAGCGCACTGAGACAGCAAAAGATGCCTTCCAAAAGCAAGCAAAGATTAAGAAACTAAAAATATTTGAAAAAAACACTGAACTGTTACGTAATATAAGTCCTCCTATACGGCAGTGAAAAATAATTTATATATCTGTGTGTGTTCCTGCGAGTATGAGCGCGTGTGATTTACTTTCAAACGAGCTGCCGTACACACAAGCTTTAAGCTTTATATATTAGATGAATAAATATCTGCAGAAAAGAATGTAACCGGATGGGGGAAAAGAACCATGGATAATGTATAAAGTAAATGGAGTAATTTAAAATAAATAAAGAAAAGAACTAACATGGAAATTATAGAGATGGAAAAAAATGTTAAATAATGACGATAGATGACATCAAGTGCCAAAGGAAACGGAAGGGCAGCATGAAGTAGTTCAATTTCTGCTATTTCATAATAGAAAAGGACGCTGCTGTAATAAATCTGACATTTCTCGAGGCTTGCGTGCGTCTCAATGTACCCTTCGTTGATTTCCACCGGAACAGTTCCGTCGATTTTCCCTAACAGCCCACCGGCAAACACTGGCGTTCTTTCGTCTACACACTCAAGACTTACGTACAATAAGTGCATCTTTGTCGTTGTAAGTAGGAACGGGCATCAATATTGGCTGGATATTTAACATTGCCACACACTTCTAATAGAATTGTTTTCACTGCTACGAAAACGTTACAAAAATAATATTGATAGTCTGTACAGAACTTTTTTCACAGGTTTTAAATTATAACTTAAAACCTTTGCAACCATATAAATTTCTTAAATATATATATTTATTATTATATGAAATAGGAAACATTTTACATATTAAGATCAAAGTTTGTCTGTATGCCGCTGAAAATTTTAAAGAAGTAGTGGATTTTTATTTAATAACCTGACATATTTATATCAAGTTAAACATTATTTTTTAGTGGATACTCTGATTTGAGTAGACGCCTCGTATATTTATTAAACTGTATATTTATTTATTTTTGTCTACATGAATGAATATTCGAGAAATCTTATTAAATAAAAAAAAAGGCGCTCGGCGGCAGAATTCGAACTTGAGCCCCACAACTGGACAGAGGGAAACCGTCTTTTTTACGATTGGACGCTAAGCAAATATAATAATTTCGAGAAATCTATGACGAGAAGGATTTCGCTTAAAGGTACTGTTCGTAACATGCTAGATTGGCAAAGCTTCTTCGTTGCCGAGTCCGTTAGAGCATGTCTGATCTAATCTAATCTTGTATATAATAATGCCCATAATGGGAAAAATCTCAACGAGAGAATGTTCATTTCTTTGATATATCACCTATTATCTAATGACTTACACGAAGTAATATTAAGCCCCTTTAATGAAAATGAGAAAAATAGTTAAAACAAAATCGAATAAACTAATGTTTAAACGAATCTACCGATAGAAAGTAACATTGTTACATTCACTAATGAAGTCATTGTTGAGGACATAGGTTAATAGGTATGATATAGGTCAGTCATGGGTAAAGCGTGGCCCGTGGGTCACATGTGACGCGTTTCGCTTTCTGAATGGCACACCGAATTCCATGAATTAAATAAGGTTTATTAAAATTTTGTTTATTTCATTTTGTCCTCATTTGTTCACTCACATTTTCTCATGCATAACCACATACATAAAAAATGATTAAGCACAAAGTTTCTTGAATTTTGTAACTTTTCGTTGAAAGTAACGTTTTCATCATTTTAAACGTTTGGTGATTTTCACTAAGGAATACCATGTGTGTAAATATCAATTGCTTTAGAAGTAGGACGTTCATAATAATTTTTTTTGTTCTGGAGAAGAAATATATTTCCTGGAAAAGAAACACATTTTTTGGCTCAAGAAGAAATTTATTTTTAAATTTAAAAAAAGTATTGGTTAGTTTATCTGGGAAGCGTTTGACCCCGATATATTTGGCCAACTTTCCTTACCTCAAGATTCGGTGTGAGGGTTCCATTACAGAGTTGGGAAACTGAAGGGGTGGCGATGAAGCAGGGTGGCCGTGACAAATTTCCGGGATTCGATGGTCTTCCCTACGAAGTGTTCTTGAGGCAGTCGCCCGTTTTTCTTCTTTTGCTGGCTGTCCTCTTTAGTCTGATTAGCTTGCTTTTTTTGCTGTGAAGGGCAGGACTATTCAGAACATCCCTCATATAGTACACTTGATCATCGATAAAGACGACGGTGAAGCCGCACTGATCAATTTGAATCAGTCCAAAGCCTTCTATAGAATGGACCATCGATTTCTGGAGGCTATCCTTTCGGCGGCCGGCTTCGGGTCGTACTTTCGTACCGGATCCGACTTCTCTATGCGATTTCAAGTGCGCTGCTGGAAGAGACATTAAGGTATTATTGTGAATGCAGTAAGAAAGGTAAGAATGTGCTGTTTTGTTGTAAATTGTAAATATTGCGGTATGTTTGTGTCAATGTTTGTGGTTAGCTAAGTTTAAAATTAAGACAGATGAAGACCGTCCTTGTTTCCATTCCCCCATTTTGCTCTTGTGTCACATTTTTCTATATTTTACATATAAATAAGACTTGCCTCTATGATATCTAGATTTGCGGCAACGTCTCATCCTTTTACAATTGAAATTGTTAGATGAAACCGTAAGTTCTATGATACCAGTTTCTTCACTCGCACTTCTTACTTGTGGAACTCTTTTCTAGTTTTCTGGTTTTCTGTCAGTTACTATCTAGATAAATGTAAATGTAATATCTATCGTCATCTTCTGTCTCCTTGTATTTATTTTATATTTCTGTTTTTCTTTCACACTGTAACCTTTTGTATGCTAATCGCTTTTATCGTTTTGCTTAGGGTGAAATGATTACAAGAAAAACAAGAAGATTTACATATTTGTATTTCAGTAATGTTGGCCCCATTTTTTTATTTTGTTAAACAGTGAAATTAATAGCAACCAACCTAAATTCAGAATTCTTAGTAATAGAAGAATCTGCCTCCAACAGTAATCAAACCTGCATTACATTTTTAATGGTCCTGTGACTGAACAGGTAGAAATGCTTCGTCATAATAAGTGGTTTATGGTTTGGTTGTTTGGGGTTTTATGGCATATCAACCACTATGTGTTATTTAATGCCAGATCCAGTATTTACTAAATATATCAAAAATGTATAGCTGGCAACATCATTGTTTCAAAAACTGGCAACATCATTGTTTCAAAAACTGGCAAAATCATTGTTTCAAAAAAGTATAGTTGGCAACATCATTGTTTCAATGTGCTGGAAAAGACCTGGAAGTTCACTATTTTCCCATAACTGGGACCCACAACAGGTGCTCTAGGTTCCCGTTTAAATTTGATCTTCAAAAATTTAAATGCAATGCTAATCGTCATGTTCTGTCTTTTTTTCCTTATATTCTCTAACACTCAGAAGCCCCTTGGGTCTTAGTAGTCTTAGTGCTTCGCTTGTGGTGAAATAAGTAATCAAAAGAATCAGATTATAGAGCCATTTGAGACTTTATACCATGTAGACAAGAATGAGCACGTTCGACATATACTCTTTGCTTTTAATCAAGGTCTTTACGCTGCCTGAATTTGGAGCAACTCGTATTACACAAAACAAAGTTCTTCACAGATTAACGGTAAGTGCCATCACTGATTTTATTCCAGTTACAGATCATAGTTTCTATTTTGTAAGCATTATCTTGAGTTGTATTTCTTACAACACTTGGGAGTGAATTTTTTGGCTGTTGTTAGATTAAATTAGAAACCCTCTTTGAGATGGAATACGAAGTAGGCAGGAATAACCACGTTCGGCATCTTCTCTTTGTTTTTACTCCAGGTCACAAAGCTGCCAAACCGAAACATTAGTGCTCTGTACGAAGAGGACTTCATTACCGATACAATGGCACAGAAATAATTTTCTCGTTTCAATGAGGAGAAGATCGATCTCATAGACTCTCCGGCGTTCTGGCCGGCCTGGTCAGTTTGATGAGAACGAACTGCACGCGCTGATTAAAGAAGAACCACACCAGACCACGAGGGAATTGGCTCAGAAGATGACAAGCTATATTATAGTCGATTGTCATTATCACTCAATGGGTAAGGACCAGATCTACCAAACCGTCAATGGTAAACATTTTTTTTAACAATGACCAATCTCAAAGAGGCAATTCAGTTGAAAAGACCTGACTGGAGATACAGTGTGATTTATCAATATGAAAATGCTTGCCACATCGTTTCTAACATAAGAAAGCATGTAATTAAAAGACACTGCCGGGAAATTCTGCAAACCCACCATATTCTTTTGATTTAGCGCCTTAATATAACCACCATTTTCAGTCGCTTTGTGTGATTCGTTCGTGTCAGGTAATGCTTATTTTATCATTTCCTTTCATTTATGTTGTATAATCATTTCGTTCCGTGTTTCAACCAGAAGTTTAACCTCAGGAAGGGTATAATGACATTTTCCACTGATCATGTTTGAAAAAACAAACAAAAAAAAAGACCTAAAATCTCAAATATTTTACATAGACAAAACCGTTCGGAAGGTGCGAGTTGTACTTGTCAATAGAACATTTTTGTATTTCTTTAAAAAAAAAACTATCAAGATGCAAGTATCTTGAAGTGGAAATCTGAAAAATGTGACACATGAGGACATCAATAATTCCAGTTGTAGTTAGAGCCCTCGGGTTGATTGGAAAAGGTTCCGATAGACTCATTGAAACGATTCGTGGTAGACCAAGCCTTATAAGAAATACAAAACATTATATTGCCGAGTACAGCTCACACATTTCGGAGCGCATTTTCTATGTAAAATGTGTGTGATATTTGTTTTCTTTCTTTTATACAAAAATTATTCTGTGAAAAATAATATGAAGCCATTTTTGACCTTCCATCTCTGATTGGGACGAGGAGGGAAATGTGTATGTAACAGAATTCAAATGAAATAATAATAATAATAATAATGCCAACGCTGAACATTCACATATTCCGGTGAGTGTTAATATCCCGATGGCCTACGCATGAAAACAATTTACAACTGTAGTTAGTTATTTAATCGATATTTGAAATAATTGAAAATTCAAAAGAGAATACATTAGTACTAGGAACCAAAGATTTGGGCATTAATGAAACTTAACAAGATGGGGATAGATAGATAGATAGATAGATAGATAGATAGATAGATAGATAGATAGATAGATAGATAGATAGATAAGCACAAACTACAACCCAGACATATAGATAGATATATAGATAATAAAATGGCCGCTAGATAGATAGATAGATAGATAGATAGATAGATAGATAATGAAATCCCTGCGTCATAGATAGATAGATAGATAGATAACCACAGACTACAATCCAGACAGATAGATAGGTAATAAAATAGCCGCTAGATAGATAAGCAGTGAGATATGAAATGGCTGCGTGTTAGATAGATAGATAGTTAGATAGATAACCAGAGACTACAACCGAGACAAATAAATAGATAAATAGATAGATATGTAGATAGATAATGAAATGGCTGCGTGATAGATAGATAGATAGATAGATAGATAGATAGATAAGCACAGACTACAACCAAGACATATAGATAGATATATAGATAATAAAATGGCCGCTAGATAGATAAACAAATAGATAATGGATGTTTAATTGATAGATAGATAATGAAATGGTTGATATATAGATAGGTAGATAATGAAACAGTTGATGCATAGTTAATGAAAGATATATGATATGATATGTCATGATATGAAATTAGACTTTCTGTTTATTAAAGTTTGATCCAGACCTACTGCTGTGGAAAACAACGCTTACAACTTTATTACAGAGAAAAAAGTAAGAATGAAATAAATCCCTGTTAATTGCTGAATCATCGATCAAAACCTGAGACAAACGGATCTTTATTGTAGTAACCTGTATGTTATTTTGTTTATTATACACACGAGCTCAGATTCTATGATCATTTTATTATATTTAATTTTTTTATTGATCCTTTAAAAACGGATACAACGACGCTGACACGCTAATGATTAATGGTTATTTATTGGTGTTTTAATTACAATTATTATGTTTTCTTCCTTTGATTATCATGCATTTGTTTTGTTTTAATTATTTAGAGATCAATATTGAAGGCCAGAGAATACATTATATCGATTCACTTCCATTGACTGAATATTCGTTTACATTTATTAATATGATTAATGCGTGTCCTAATATATTCTAGTTATTCTAATATTTTGAAATCTTTCGATATGATACACACCGTCAGGTGAACACAGACACTTGACGTCTACGTGTGTAAAATATCTATGGAAAGAAAACGTACTTAAATTTCACTGCAGTTCGCAAATAAAGATTCATGTAACCATAAATATGACAAAATACTCACGCGATAAAACACAATATATTTTTACTAGCAGCATGGCCCGGCGTTGTCCGTGCTTGATTCAAAAATCATTCGACTCATACAGCAATCGCTATCACTTGACTTAAAATAGTTTTGCCCTTCCTTGCCTTTAAAGGAGTGCCCTTTGCCGTGCTGATGTTGCTACATGCCTTACTTCTTGCCTATCTCACACTGCACATTTTTTCTAGGCTCTATACTAAACATTAAATCTGTTACGAAAAAAGAACTAAACAAAATGAACACAAAACGATCAGCTTTTAAAAAAAAAGGACTCGTAACTGGAAAAACCGAATGAAAAAAGAATGTTAATAACAAATACTTTTTCACACCCAACACAGTTCTGCGGAATCAGAATCAACGTTGTGTTTAAGCAAGCGAATGAGCCAATTGGAGTGAAGTGCCTTGCAGATTTAAATGTTTTCTACTTGTGACGAATGCAGCTATCGATTTTTTTGCATGCTAGCATGCTAGGTAACATTCGTGTCACTCAGCTGGCCAATAGAATCTTCCTACCTATTCGTGGCAGCCAGCTATAGGCTCTCACTCTGGCCAGTAGAAAATGACCGCAAACTACAGGAAAACTGCCGTAGAAGCATGAAAAAATCGCTTATTTCCACTATCGATGGATGTTGGGAAATGCAAAGTCGTCTTGGCCTTTTTTTCTAACTTGGAGCATGTGCATGTAAATTTTGGTGCAAATCCGTCGAAAATTGCGGCCGTGCATTCGTTACACACACACACACACACACACACACACACACACACACACACACACACACACACACACACACACACACACATCCTACCTTTTATAGATAGAGATTATATTAATCAGAATGGCTATTACTTTACTTTTTTTACCGCCTGACGTTTTTGCGACTGTAACATTAACCACATTTACTAAAAGGTGATCATCTCCCTTTGGAGGAGATGAAATCATGTGGGTCACGTAAAGAGTGCTTACTGACGTCACTGCATACTGATGAAAGTGCAAGTCAATCAAACTTACAGTCAATCAGCTTTCTAGTGTCAAACCAAGCGGTTGTTGTTTTTGTTTAGCAGTGGCCAAGCCCGGATGGAGGCTAAATCGGTTTCACTTCTGTCAGTTTCCACGACGTGCAGCTCTAGGTGCCGTTTTCCTCTGGGAAGACATCCTCACCAGATATAGAAAATATGTCCGGCTTGAAGTCATTGTGTTAGGAAAAATACAGGTTCCCCATTTCCCATTTGTTTATTTGTCCTCGCTAGTGACATAGCAGTTTAATCTGGCCCGCTGAACTATGGAATCCTAAATATGTTTCCTCCAGAAACACAGAAGAATCTCCCGTAGCTACGATTCTTATTACTAATAATTCAATACAGGTTACATCAATTAACATAACATCTGCTTTAATACCCCATCTGACGTGTCTCTAATACTTATTCATATTCAGTTACCTCCCATACATCATCTTAGTGTTTAACGGCCATTATAGCCCAGCGTTCCTTCCAGAATGACCTACCGTAAATTTTATAGTAGAATTACCAACAATACATCTTATAATAAAATAAACGAGAATGCATTTTGATAGTAAAATGACCGACAATACATATGTTTAGTAAAATAACAACCAATAGAACACTGAAAAAATATCAAAATATATTTTATAATAAAATTACCAAAATACATTTTTCAGTGAAATTACCAGCAATATATTTTTAAATTACCAACGGTACATTTTATCATGTAGAAACTATATATCAAAAACGTACCTTTGTCCTGAAATTATAAAATTATGTACAAAATATCTGTCGCTGAAACCATATAATTACATACCCAAAATTTCGATTTCGATATTAAATAACCCATAGAGGTTGACACTAAACAAAATCAACCAACCCAAAAGATGAACGTAATTCAAATATCTGTAATTGAAGCCAACAAATTGCGTATCATATATATAGATTTCGGCAAAATAGTCGCTTAAAATATCTATGTATTTATTGAACCCCGTTAAAAAAATTGCAGAAAAATTCAGTAGATTTATGTAATATTACTAAATTCTCAATTCTGTGCTAACATCGGCGCACACAGAAGTTGACTCATTTTTGTGGAAAAAGTAGGCTCCAATTTTAATTTCCACGTTCGCATTTATAAACCAATCAGCGACCTCATTTCAAACGCTCTTACAGCTTTGAAAACGGCTCTAATTAACAGATGATCACATGTTGCATTATATGAAATTTGAAAGATCACTCCAAGAAAATAATTATCAATATTTTCCATCTGAAAAATAGATAATTAAAATTTAACTTATTAACCAATAAAGTTCCGACTTTAGTAATTCTGACGTTTAGCTTCCTCGAGTTTATAAATATCGTTGTGTAAATTCAGAAAGATTTCGGCTTACAGTTCTTCGGTAAACCATTGACCAAAGTTGTCGTTTTGCGCAAACTGACTCCTTATATTTTTCGTATAATTAATTACTGACCATATGATTTTATATCGAGTAACTTTTTACAATAACATCACGATTTTTAAGCAAAGTAAGAAACACGTAAAATCGTACGAACGGAGTTATGTCTACAAAAATGTTACTAGTAGTAATAACACAGTTCTCAGTTGATGATGACTGCTGGAAAATTACACGCATTAATAAAACAATGTAAATACTTGATACTTTCGTTAAATCGGCATATTCTGTTATTTCTCTCATGCTAACGCAATTATATCTTTGTATTGTAAAATCAAAATATTTCTCTGGGACTTCGTTGCGTGGGAATTTATGTAATTCGTTTCTTTCAACTTGAAAGAAAATAAATGCTCAATAATAAAAATTATTTAGAATTGTAGAGCTGTGTTTGAAGATTATGTCTTTCTTTGGTTTGCACACGCTTTTGCCTACATATTTTTCAGATCTAAAATTAAAATTAGCATTTAAATACTTAAATATTTTTAATAAACATGAAAATTAAACTTACGTTCTAATACAGTAGGCTCTCAATTTCTAGCCAGTAAATAATTATAAAACTTGAAATTTAACTCATTTACATTTTATATTGCCTACGATTAAAATAGAAGTTCAGTTCAAGTATATCAAATGTTAAAGAATCATATGTGGCCGCGAGGCGGGGTTTGGCCACCCCGGGAATGGATGGTCAAAGTCAGGATACCTACTCGCAATCTTTATTATTCTTGATATGAGCATTTCTAAGGATTACGCTGTATTTTTGGTTTTGTTTTTGGCATAATGATACCTGTTGCACGCATAAAAAACAAATTTGACTTCTTTTTCCATGTCAGAAGGTTTAGGATAAGATATATGCGTGGGTTTTGTAATGGATGACGTCTTTACTCTCTAAGTGGAGATTAAATATCAGAACAGTCTGGGCTGATTAACCTTGGTTAACAACGATCCGAGGAGAAAGACGCCTCTGAATTCCAAACCGTTTCGGCATGGGGATATCAACTTCAACACTTCACCTCAAGTTAGGCAATAAAGCTGTTAAAATGCAAGAATTTACAGAGCGTTACGTTGCATTCACTTCGAAGCACATATCCTTTCGAAAGGCATGAATTCATCTATTGCCTGCCCTAAAGGGGGTTAAATAGCAAAATAGACTGTGCTGATTAATTTCGGTTAGCAGCCAGCCTAGGTGAAAGAAAAACTCTGAATACAAAACCGGTTAGGCATGGGACTAGCAATTTCATCAAATGAAAAAAAAATCTACTTGTTACAGTAACCCTAGCAGTGACGCCTGTTGTTGGTTCAGAGTAGTTGATTTTACTAATCTGTGTCGTCTACGGAACTTAACCGAGTGATGTCAACAGTGTTTTGAATCGGATTTTATGAAAACAGACAATTGTAGATGAAGTATATTAATGAACTTATCATAAACCGATGGATTTTTCACTTTTCTGTTATCATTACACCCAAAGGGAGGCAATAAGCGCACTACACGCATAGATTTACTGGGTGTTCGAAAACATAAGAAGATATACTGATAAGGAGAAAGGACAATGAAAGAACAACTATTAAGAAGACTGAGGGTAACGATTGGCATTGCATTTAAAGTTCTGAATATCAAATTTCTTTGGAAAATAAGACGCTGAAAAAGTGTTCCACATGCGAGAAGTGTGACAGAAGACACTGTTAGCATTTCAACAGTAAAATGATGAGATCTCGCTGCCAATTTAGTACTAAGCTTAAATTCATAATGCGTAGCGACCATAGAAGAAAGTTCATCATAACTGTTGTGGATTCCGCGATGAAATCCGATATCAATGAATAACAAACGCCAGGAATGGATAAGGAAAATAAATGTATTAACGTAATAATACAAACTGGTAATACTAACGGGTTAGTAGATCCAGGAATGCGGGTTAGTAGCAATAATATATATATCGCGGTATGACTTCTTACTGAGTCTAGGTGCTCGTGACCGTGACTCTTGTGCTACCCTCCTCTAATACTACTCTGATACTACTCTCCGGGTATTCACTGGTAGTAGTATATGTATACCTCGGTTGAGTCCATTCGTGTGAAAAGAGGATACCCCTTAACAATAACAATTACAGTGAAAATATTTATAGAAAGAGCACAAGAAAATTACGTTATGAAATAAAACAATTTTAACCGTGACTAATGATTTTTATTTGGTTTTTATTCAAAACATTTAAGTAAACTTTTATTTTAGATGCAATGCATTTGGAGGATTTTTATTTAAAAACAAGTTTTTATTTTGGCTTACCGTGTCTTCAAAAACCGTGCCTTTAAAAATTGTCTCAAATATGAGTGGGTAGGTTCATCTGTCGTCCGGTTCACACTCCTCCTCGTTCTTTTACGCAGGAGTGGAGGTTTATCCCTTGTTTCCTTTTTAGGAATGGATTTCCAGTTTCTTTTAAAGTCTACTTCTACTCTCTACTTCTAACATTTCTGCCTAAATTATTTACTATTTAGATAGTTTTTTCTCTCAATAAGAGTAGATAGATTCGCCTCTCGCCCGGTTTAGTCTCATCCCCGGTTTTTTGAACAGGAGTAGGTATCTAACCTTTGTTTACTGATTAGGATTGTGTTTCCGGTTTCTTCTAAAGTCTTTGCCTTCCCTATTCTCTTCCAGTAGGCCCTTTGAGTCTCAGTGGATTTATTGCCTTACACGCAGGCCAATTGATTAAGTAAAAGGTTGCATTTCTCCGAGCGTTTAGGGATATTCTATTAGCTATTCTTAAAGATGTTTTTTTTTTTAACTGAATATGTATATTTTTAATATGTTTATCTATCGTGATGAGAATATTTTTTACAAACACGGTCAGCACGTTTTGGTCGTGTTCATAGTTGATATTCTTGAGTGTTTGCTTTATCTTTTTTATTATTAATGTTCCCATTTTGATAGTTTTTATGTTATTGAACCGTGTCAATTATCAGCAAAGTTGAAACCGAAAATGGCGGGAAAAATGAGATATTGCAAAGAGTTTCGTCAACAAATCAAAGAGTAATTCTTAATTTTATTTGAACAGATGAGACACGAAATTTCATTAGAAACTTGCAAGTTGCCGTAAATTTTGACGGATAATTTATCTGACTCTAACGTCTTACTGGTAGTATCTTCATCGAGACATTTGACTGTTGGCTTAAATGACATTTACCGGGAGATTTTATGCTAAAATATTTTCGAAGGGACGACTTTTGAAAGGGTTGGTTTAGTTTGGTTTAATTTATTTTACGGCATATCACCCTCAATGGGTTATTTAATGCCGACAACATTTTTAGGATAAATTCGTATGAATAGAATATGTATTCCTTGGTTTAGATTGGTTTGGTTTATTTTGTTTATACGGCATATCAACCTCAATGGGTTATTTAATACCGACAACATTTTTAGGATAAATTCGTATGAATAGAATATGTATTCCTTGGTTTAGATTGGTTTGGATTATTTTGTTTTACGGCATATCACAATCAATGGGTTATTTAATGCCGACAACATTTTTATTATAAATTCGTATGAATAGAATATGTATTCCTTGGTTTAGATTGGTTTGTTTTATTTTGTTTTACGGCATATCACCCTCAATGGGTTATTTAAAGCCGACCAATTTTTTTGTTTCAGGTAATATTTTGTTTTGTCAAAAATCTGTTTCGTGTTATATTTTTCCTTCAAAATTGTATTGCTGATAATATTTTTCTTTCAAAAATGTATTGTTGGTAATATTTAACTATTTGCCCTTAGCTGGGACCAAAACAGGTGCTACTACCCCGGGTCAGGGTGGACCTGGGTACACCAGCAATTAAGAGGTGGTGACGCGGATGTAGTTTAACGTCTTACCCAGTACGAAACTTTTTAAAGGATCACACTAATGACAATTTTTCTTTTGTTTAGAAAATACGTGTAACAAAATGAAATCCTTGCATATGCCATGATAAAATCAAGCAGGGAACGAAACGCGTCGGTTAAGATAAGTTTTCTTTTTGTCTTCTATATAATAAACGCGAATGTCCGTGTGTTACTGTGTCACACGCGTTCAACTTTACCTCTAGAGGCCTTATTGGCCCAACATAGCATACCATTTGGGATTCAGGCCGGCGCCGTGAGGAAATTAAAAACATTCCGGGACGGATCTGGGCCCACAATCTTGAAATTTTGGATTCTCAAATTTTCATTACTGCGATTGTTTTCGGCGATTATTTGACGTGATTTTTTTGCAACGAAATCTTTTTCAGATGACAATTTTTATAAATTGAAAATAAATTTAGGAATAATCGAAATTAATTGCGAAATCCAGTGAAGATATGAAATATAAATAATTGTTTTTACGGAAAGTAAGGGCCTACGTATAACAAATTGTCTTTAAATTAAGGAGCGGCCGAAGAATTATCGTTGAAATTTTGAAAGGTAAGCTTTATTAATGCAATAGTTAAATGAAGCAAACAATTTTGACATCTTCTGTAGTTTATTGTTACATATCGCATCTACTTCTCCCTACTTGCTGGAATGAAGACCTAAACAAGAGCCCTCCACAGTAGCTTGCTTAAATGTCGCCCGATATACATATATATATATATATATATATATATATATATATATATATATATATATATATATATATATATATATATATATATATAACATCTCCACAAATATCCTTAAATGCCTATAATTAATAACAGAAGCCATTGGTTCATACCAAGGGCTTTCCATACTCAATATTCATCGGATTCACTCTCTCGTGGTCATGTGTGACGTCAAGAGCGATTTTCGCTTTCAGCGTCTTATATGCACGTGTTTATCGTTGCTTGGAAATCATCCATGTAAACAAAAACAGACTATCATCAATTTCTTGTTCGTGTATTGCTTAATATATTGTGTAATTGTCATCTTTAATAATGGCTTATGTAAGCTTAGATTGGATTAAAAATATGTATCAATATTGTGGTTTTCTTTCATTGTTTAATGATAATGTTATTAAGCTTATCAGACGATATGAAAAGAACTTACATAAAATATATAGACAACACTTATCTATATTATTTAATGAAACATGTATGAATATATATATATATATATATATATATATATATATATATATATATATATATATATATATATATATATATATATATATATAGACACACTGCAGTACAAATGTTTGAACCCACCCTCAGAAATTGCATGGGATGAACTTGACAGAAGAGAAAAAAAACTAAAAAATACTCTTAGAATCATTAAAAAAAGAATGGAAACAGTAATCAAACTTATAGTTTGAGAAACTTTTGCAACGAATGCACAAAATTTGTGCTGCAGTAATCAAGACTAAAGGAGGATATTTTGAGGAAAACCCAAATTTAATAACAAAATTATTTTTTTGTCATCATAAAATCATGTCTAAACTTTTTAAAAAATATATAATAATTTTCTCTTATTTAAAGTACGAAACAAGTACTTTTGGGGCCAATTTAAAAGAAAAAAATCTACAGAGAGAGAGAGAGAGAGAGAGAGAGAGAGAGAGAATGATTGAGTGAGTTTGCCCTCCAAAAAATGTATACAGGAAAGGAAAATCTTGTCTTTCGTAGTATATCAAATTGGGATAACACAATTTACTGTAGTATTTTCTCGACAGATGGCACCCTTTTGGCGCAACCATCAATAAGATCTAATGGATGTTGCGTATCGCAGAAAACTGAGTATATTTGCGGGGCTTAGACAAGAAACTATAAATGCACCGAATCAATGTAGTTCAAGCAGTACTTTGCTGTACTAATAAATGCCTTGAAGCTAAAGGTCACCATTTTGAGAATCTCTTGTGATTGTAGAGTCCACAGGTAACTTGTATTAATTTCGTGATGCCTGAATAAATTTAGTATTAAAATGTCTGTACAACTTTTTCTTTTCCTGAATTGAGTATACATTACATATATATATATATGTGTGTGTGTGTCGGCTAAGTGCCACACGTGATACACACATGGGCGATTTTTCTATTTCGATACATAACTGACGAGGCAGAAAATTTTGACCACAGTAGTTTGCTATTTCATCCGACGTTAGGCTGGTTGAAACGAAAGTTAAAGAACCCAGTCTATTCTTCAACCCATAAATGTGAGGAGAAAAGATGGATTCATACCTTTCCTGAGAATACACGGGCGTAAGTCAACATAACCAACTCGACACAGGAATTGACATATATATATATATATATATATATATATATATATATATATATATATATATATATATCCTCCCCAGAGGATATATATATATATATATATATATATATATATATATATATATATATATATATATATATATATATATATATATACATATATATATATATATCCTCTGGGGAGGATGTGTGGGTTTGTAAACAGTGACTATTACGGCTTATAATGCAAGACACTTCGGTAAATCGAATCGAGTTCTCTCAGTCACTGTGTGTTTATCTAAAAATAAATACGCACGCTTAAATTCACCTTCTTCTCTGCCGTGCGCCAACGGCTTCAGGGTAAAATTTCCGACTGGCGCGAATTCAGCCGGTTTTCGATTCTAGCCAGAGGCAACCGGACGTCTAGCCACACTGATGAGCTGTGATACAGCGAAACAGTCTGTCTGTGGATGACAATATATATATATATATATATATATATATATATATATATATATGTGTGTGTGTGTGTGTGTGTGTGTGTGTGTGTGTGTGTGTGTGAACAAGCAGGTTTTTACCTTTCGCTATCGCTTCGCAAAGTTATATATATTCACTACGTAAAATCTTGGAAGCAAACACTTTATATGAACATTTCACTCATGAACTGGTTGTAAACATGAAAGAAAATATTTGTATTTATTCAAATAGCTAAACATTATTATTTTAGCTATTATTAAACAAATGAAACATGTTGAAAGTGAATAACATTTAACAGGTGTTAAAAGAAATAAAATACATCTATTTGATGAATGAAAAACATAATGGCGAAACAATTGAAATCAAAATGAACATTTTTCTTAAATAATTCTTACTGTAATGCAGCAGGATAAACTACATTTTTTGTTTATTATCTGGAGGAAGTATAAATAAATCCCTTGAACAGGCAACATATAGTTGACCATGAGAAAAGCAGGGTTACATAAGGTAAAGTCCTGTAACTTTCATTGATTGACCTTGTGATTTATTAATAGACATTACAAAACTTAACAGGGAACTGCAATCGTTTAAAATCAAAACGCACATGTGTTGGAATCAGTGGAATTCATGGAATCAGTAAAGTCTCTCCTTTCCCTTGACCAGTTATATTAAGAACTTCCAATAAGTGAAGTAACATTTTCTTCACTATAAACGTGAACCATTACAAAACCTTGGGGGATCAAAATTTCTTAGCAGTATTAATGGTATTACTTGTTTTAAAATACCAACTTGTGTAATGGCATTCCTGGGAGATGCAAAGAACTCATGAATTCAATAGGGAAGTCAACTGCTTCATCTGGATCTGCAGTTGTATTATTGGATATGTATGTCTTTTCTTCTGTTGAAATATCTTGTAGAATCTTCTGATCGATGATCTGTACTGTTTCATTTCTGGGAGCCAAAATCGCACAACCAATCTATATTCTTAAAGTTATCTGGTACATTAGGTATACTTTAAAAATTAATTCCTCAATCTACTGGACCAGAGTGCTGAAACGTTCAGGAAAGCTGATTTGTCTATCATGATCATGTGAAAATTCTTCATATCCAATTTTCAAAAGAGGTCACTAAATTCATTTACTGTCCCAGCTCCGTTGTGTTCCACTCTCATATTAGTGGTCCAAAAGCGTCTTTCAATATGATACCCCAGTTAAGAGCTTTTCAGACAGGCATGAAGTTCATCTGCAGCTGTTCCTCATTTGACAACGGAGGGTGTTTGTCTGAAATCTCCAGATACCAGAATTGTTACTCCTCCTATGAGTCTCCCATTACGATTGATATGTTTCAATGTTCTGTTTAAAGCGTCGAATGTACCCTTGTGAGCCATAGTGCCCTCTTCCCAGACTATGAAGCAAATCGCCTGAAGTACCTTGGCTAGGTTTGTGCCGCTATTTATGTTACACACTGGATTGTCATTATAGACCAACTCTAATGACAGTTTAAATGTCTAGTGAGTAGTTCTTCCACTAGTAAGCAAAGTAGCTGCTATTACAGATGATTCTACAGCAAAAGCCAATATTCTTTGCACCCTAACTATGGATTAAAAAGATTAGTTAGGGAATTTTTGCCATTACCTCCAGGAGCATCCAAAAAGAAAATCCATCCAGCAGAATTGTTGATCGTTAACATAATCTCATTGTAGATGACTCTCTGGTCATTTTTATGATTAGTAATATTAGTCTGTATTTGATGGATCAGATTACCGCGGTTTTATCCAGTCTCTCTCATGGTTTCTTTATTTAAGGGATCAGCATCTGTTTGGTTTGGGAAGTCCGAAATGGGACAGTTCTTTATGTGTCAGTTCTCTATTTAGCATCTTATCTTCTATTTCACACAGTGCAATATACACAATCCTCGGGTTCATTTGTATGGTTAATCCTAGATGAACCAGTTTCATATAATGAAGAATGTCTTCACTCTTGCTTCTTGGGGCTTCACCCACAGATACAATGGATTCGAAATTTGACAGGTAGCAATGATACAGCAAAGAGCTCCCTTATTTGATTTGGTGATTAATATGAAACTGCCTCTTGTAAAGTTTGGTCCCAATGCTCATCTCCATCTGGAAGGCCAAGTTGAATGCATGCATTTCTGCACGTCTCAAGAAGATTTCCATCGGTGGTTTTCAAATTTTGAAATTATTTTGGACCGATGATATTATAAAGACAAAGTCAAAGAAAGAAGCATTCAGAATCTTTTTGATGTACTGTATAAACCCGACCAATACATCACTACATTTAATAACAGGTTCGGTTTGATGACATTCTCCTTGCTTTCTACTGTGGAATTTTTCAGATATGATTGTGTAATAATTAAACACTTCAGGATAGAGAATTCTTTCGGCAAAGTCATCTATATTTCATAAGTTAAAGAATGCTGTTAGGGTAGTTTATGTTGGAGTTTCAATCAATTCTTGAGCATTGTCTCCAGTAAGATACACCCGCCGTCCATTTTCAAGATGAATACACAAGTGCTAAACTGATGGGTGTCTGTTGTGAATGTTAAATGAATAAAATTATCCAGGCAGCCTCATTACTAGAAATGTATCTTCCTCGCTGAAATTGTGCTACTTCATTGTGGTTGTGAATGGCAATCATATCTTGGTTATTCCCCTTATTTATGTACTTTCACACATAATTTATGGATGCAACACTGTTACAAAAATACACATTAATTTGAGCATTGAAGGATTTTGCACAGAAGTGGACTATAGGGAACAACCCAATTGTTGTCTACCAGTATATTTTGTCCATTTCTTTCAATGTCGAAGCTAAATCCTCCATCTTCAATCTTTCTTTTTAGGTAACCATCTGTATCCATTTTTGTGTCATTGACAAATTTTCTTGGAAATTTTTTCGTACATCTGTTGTCAACGATGCAGGGAAAATTGTAATTCAAATAAATAATGTGTCTTTTTACTATTTAAAAAATCCCAGGATCTTCATTAGGATTAGGCAGTTTTGCATTGATGATAGAATCGATTTGATTTAGATTGTCCTTCTGCCTTAATCATAAAAGTAAATGTACATGTGGCAGTCCCCTCTTTTGTCATCCAATTGAATACATGTAACACTTTACAGGTCCAAATATTTTTTCTTTATTGATGAGATCCATTAGTTTGTTGAACTTCAGCTTAAAAATTCTAGCAACAATATCTTGACTGTCTGTTGCAAATTGTCGAGGAAGAAGATTTTCTAAAATCTCAGGCCAATTCGGATTTATAGTAAATGTAACAAACAAATCTGGTTTGCCGAAATGTCGGAAATAAGTCAATCCGTCTGGAACACTTTCATGCATGTACCTGGGTCCACCTGTGAATGATGAAGTCCCGCATTGACAGCATTTCCATCATTATTAAATGCATCCTTTTGGTGGATATATTCCCCTGCTCTCAGTTTCTTTTGATTCATTTTGATTTTCTGGTTCTGTTTTTGCATACATATCCACCAAGAACTGTTTGAATAGTTGCTTGCATCTGAAGAGATAATTATAGATGTTACTCTTTATCATAATTGTGTATGCATAGAAGTCCATGGCTGATATTTTTTTGTTTGTGCTTAAGCCAGTGTTCAAATGTCTTTGCCTGAGAAGAAAATGGTGTCTATTTGTTCCTTGACAAAAGATGAGTGGATATTTTAAGGCATCATAAGCTCGGAGTTTTTGCAACTTTTTGGAGACTCCCATCTTGTCTCTAGAGAATGGTATCCCTTTTTTCCTATTCTTGGCCAACCATTTGGATAGCTACCTCATTGGTACATGGTGTATTCAACCTCCTCTGGTACTTACCAGAAGGCGTTTTGTCAGCTCTAATCACATTTCTGAAACCTTCAGGTCAGGCTCTTTCCATAGCTAATTTGAACTTCCTAACATAAACATTGTGCTAATGGAAAAACTCTTGAAGAGTCAATGTAATGTCAAATTTCAGTTTATCAAGCAGATTTCTTCTGGTCTGCGATTGTGCTTGGTAGGCCTCTATGAAGTAGATTTGGAGAAATTGGTATGGCATATGAGATAATGGTAGAAGGGAACCAATCCTTTGGTGAACCTGACCCTCAGCTCTGAAAGTTGATTTCCATCCTGGAAGTCACATCTTTTTGCTCCAAATGAGTTCATATGAAAGCAATTATTGTAGGCACTAATGTGCTGAAGAAAATCTCTTTATTCTCGAGAAATCCCATTCAGGAAAGAGAAGAATGTCTCAGGAGGTATTGGAAGTTCTGCTAATTGAATCTTCCCTTGCTTAAAAAACATATTATCAGATTCATCTTTGAATTGTATGGCATTGCCGTAATGGCACTAGATATCTATAAGTTCGAGGGACGCCTTTTGATGATTCCCATCATCAGTATAGCAATTGTATTGGAATGCAGATTTGTGGAGTTTAACAAAAGGTATAAGTTGTATACTGGCATATCTTGTTGAATCTACACCAAGCATGTTGCTGTCTTGTAAAGGAGTTTCAGCGACTCGTGATGCTCTCATCCGGGGATGATGAAGTGATTTTCCATTTGAAGCTGGCTGAACACTTTCATCACTGAGGATCAACAGAAATAATATTTCAATCGTTTTCACCACTGGAGAAAATAAACAGAAAAAGAAATTAACAGTAGTTCAATTCTTTCGTGTTGTATATAATATTTTATTTAATTAATAAATTTTTTCTGCATAATGTAGTTTCAAACATGGAAAATGAAAAAAAGAATAACAGATAGTTTAGTTTCATATGGAATATATACGAAATTTATATATAAATTAGAAATAAAATTGTTTATAATTTCCGTTTAAAAAGGTCGAAAAATCTTGATATGTCCAAAATTGCGAGTATCTTGACAAAAATAAACATTAATTTGATATCGAAATATATTGCAGTAATTATTTAAAACTTTTTAATATTTTAATTTAGTTACCTTTGCTACCGAAAACCTACAGGCGTTTGTCAAAAAGTAAATACATAAATACATGTTCGCTTTTTACGACAGAGATTTGCGAAAATTTTGGCGGACTTAGAATATTTTAAATCAATGTTGTTATTTGAATTAAAGCGCTTTCAAAGTATTTTCACAGATATAGTAATAGGAAACCCACGCCAAAAAACAACAACATTTTTCTTTTGAAGTAAATCCAGTGGAAATAATATCAAGAAGTAAAAAAAGAAAGATATTAGACGTTTAACTGGTAATTGATTTCTAATTAAAATTAACAGGCGAGGACAGTCATTTAATAGAAGATATTTTAAGCAGTTTATGCAAATTAGTCATTAACTTATTTGGGTTAAGACTTTTTTTTTTAAATAAATAAATTAAAAAGGAAGAATTTTTATATTTTCTTTCAGATGGGGATACGTTTCTGTATGAAATATTCTTCTTTTAATTCTTGTTCTACTTACTCAGAAAAGTACACTTTGGTAGAATATAGATTGTCGAATTCCCAAACTGTATCCTCTTTTTTAAAAAAAGCAGCAAATTATGGATGCTAGATATATAAAATGATAAATGTTTACCTTATAAAAATAAAAATTAGTTGGTTTTCTATGAGATAAATGTTCACTATTTATGAAATTTTGAATTTTCAATATATTTCTTCAGTGACTATGACTGTAAAGACAAGAAAAATAATTGGTCGGTTGTGAGGGCAGGCTTGTTATAGTTAAGGAAAGTTTTACAAATAGATGCCAAATTGTTGAAGGCCAAGTAAAATGGAAATTTCATGCACTTTTCTGCATTATATAAGAAAATATTCCTAAACATAACTGTTTTTAGAGGAAAATCAAAACAATCCTCGAATAAAAGAACAGCAATTAAAGACCGTTTGATGGAATAATCCACATTCACCTCTCATCCCTCCGGTATAATCCACTTTACACCAAAAATCACCTATCAACCAATCTACACTCTAGTTTCAGCAAGCGAGACTCTTCATTGGCTCAGACTCTTAGAAGTGTAACAACGTCACACAAAAATGTCTTTTCGCGCCTATAGCTCTGGAGCCTATTTTCTTGACCAAAACACTATAAATAGAAGAATCTGAATCGACAAAGAAAAAATTAATTATTATTAATAATATGTGGAAATCTCCACCCTTTACATGAAGACGGCCGCGAGACCAGAAACACGTGTTGTAGAATTATGAAAATTAAAGGATAATATTTTTTTTAAAAATCCACATTACAACCACAAAAGTTTGCGGTAGCTCTCTTCTTTTTAATATACACACTTTTCTCTCGTAGGAAGCATTATAACCTCTTCATTATATATATATATAAATCTTTGTCATCCACAGATAGACTGTTTCGCTTTTTCACAGCTCATCTTCTACCACTAAGCCGTCGGCTCACGGCAGGGATGAAGGGGAATTTTGGCGTGTTTATTTTTAGATTTAGATAAACACACAGTGACTGACAGTGACTCAATTCATGCAATATTGCAATATTAGCTTAAATAGTCACTGTTTACAAACTCACACCTCAAACCAAAGAGCTCAACCGAAATATTTTTGTCATGACAGACTGTTTCGCTGTTTCACAGCTCATCAGTGTGGCTAGACGTCCGGTTGCCTCTAGCTAGGATCGAAACCCGACTGAATTGGCGTCAGTCGGAACTTCTACCACTAAGCCGTCGGCACACGGTAGGGATGAAGGTGAATTTTAGCGTGTTTATTTTTAGATTTAGATAAACACACAGTGACTCAATTCTGCCGAAGACAGGTAAGATGAGAACGGATAGGGTACAATTTCAACGTTCGTAACATATAATTTAAAAGATATATAATTTAAAAGAGGGGCCAATACAAAGTAGAACAATCTTAAAATTAATTTGATTTCATATAATTTTGTATTAATCTCCTTGTAGTATTTTAACATCTTGTACGGATGTATTGGTATTTGCTTGATGTTTCTGACATTTTGATTGGTTAGCGTTATTAACACCTTTTATGAAGAATCTTTATTTAACAAGTGCGTGTTAATTTACCAAATAATTCTATACGTTTAAATTATTTATTGGTTTCTTAAAGAAGATATTTATTTATCAGCTATAAAAAACAAATATGCGATAAAATTCACAAAGCACATAACTTGTTTAGCATTTTGCTAAATTGCCTTTCCACCCCATTTTTATTGATTAGAAAACGGCATTGTGTAGTTTGTATAATTTACGTAACAATATGCATCCGTTTTAGTTTGTATCTTGCTGCAGTTAGCTGCCAATCTACGGGTCATGACTCATCTATAAAAACATTAATTTTGCTTCTTCGCTTAGTTTAAATTTAACGTAGGTCATATTTGATTATTTGGTCAGAGTAAAGCCCACAAACCTTATACCTCCTTTATTTTCTTTTTTCGTAAAAAGAAGTATTTTGATTTTAAATGTAAATGAATCACTCATTCGCCAGTAATTTACAATCCCCCGATGAGATGCTTCGAAACACGATTGCAATTGTTGACATGTTTTCGGCGTAATATCCTAAAACAAATTTAAAATATATATATATATATATATATATATATATATATATATATATATATATATATATATGTATATGTGTGTGTGTGTGTGTATATATATATATATGTATATATATATATATGTATATATGTACATATATATATATATATATATATATATATATATATATATATATATATATATATATATATATATATATGATGAAAGATGGCCCACCTATGATTCTTATAAGTAGATTTAATAGGCGACGGGTAATGAAATTTGTGGACTAAGAAGCTAAAAATACTCGCATTGAGATTGATGTTATTTATTATATATTACCATTTTGACAAAATTGAAGCACGAAGAGAAAGTTTTTAAATCGGATTTTATCAGACACGCCTGTGTCCTTTTTCAAGGAGACGAGGAATAAACAAAGAAGTGGTGCTAACCTATTAAAGGATAAAACGTGGATTTGGGTTTAGTGAGAGAATATAGTTTCCACAGGAAGCCCTCTAATCCAACAACAGCATTCCTTAATTATTGATATTTATTATATATATATATATATATATATATATATATATATATATATATATATATATATATATATATATATATATACGTATATTAAAATAGACGGATGTAAAAATATATGGAAAAAAAAATTATGTTGGTGTAAACGGAATCCTTCGTCATTAGTATTGTTTCTCCGATAATCCGTTTTATTTAAAGACTTCTGTATCATGTTGTTTTTACTCTAACCGTATTTTTGGATCTTCTACAATAAAATCGAAAAATACAAATAAAATAATCTATTTATTTTTAATAATTGTCTTTAAATTTGCCGTTGTTATAATTCCTTATATTTTTCGATCCAAAAATAGGTGAGCAGGTACAAAATCGTCATACGTAAATAATCGAATGTAATGTGAACCCGTGACCTGTATTTTTCGTTAATCTTAAGCTGTGTCATATAATATTTTAAAAAAAGGCAAAGAAAGGAATCAAGAAGGGCGGGGGAAAATGGAAGGAAATGTAATATATAGTGAAAGGAAAATAATAATGCACGAAAAATAATGGATATGTGATAAAATAAAATGAGAATGTATGAAATACAACCGGATGATAGAAATCTGAAATTCGAAATAGTAAAAAATGAAAGAAAAGAGAAATGAAAAGAAAGTTAGAAAAAATAAACAAAAACAAACAAACAATGACTAAGAAGAAATAGAGTAATGAAAACAAAAAAGATTGAAAGAAAGAAAGAAAGAAAGAAAGAAAAATGCAGGAATAAATATTGAAAAAGTAAGTACGTAAAAGAAAGAAATAAATAAATAATGAATGAATGAATGCATGAATGAACGAAAAATGAAAAACTAATAAAAAGAAAGAAAGAAAATAGAGAAAAAAGAAAGTAAGAAAAAAGAAAGAAACAAAGAACTAACGAAACACGAAGAAGAAAGAAGAGTAATGAAATAAGAAAATAAAAGATAAATAAAAATGAATGAATGAAAAAGTATGTAGAAGAAACAAATAAAGAAAGAAAAAAGACGTCACGAAAGAAAACAATAATGAAAAAAAAGAAACAAACAAACAAAAAATAAGGAAAGAAAAACGATTCGGAAGAAAGAAGAGTAATAAAATAAAGAAAAGAAAAAATGAAATGAAAAGAAAGACAGAATGAATGAAAAGTGAAAAACTAAGTACGTAAATGATAAAGGAAGAAAGAGTAATGAAAGAAACGAAAGATAAAGAAGAAAGATAAAATGAATGCCTGAATAAATGAATGAAAAATGAAAACGTAAGTATGCAAAAGCAAGACATAAAGAAAGAGAGAAATAAAGGAAAAAGAAAGAAAGGCGGGAATAAAGAGGTGTAATGACAGAAAAGAAAAGAAAAGGTAAGAAAGAAAAAACGGATGGATGCATGAGTGAATGAAAAATGAAAAATAGAGACACGTAGAGGACACAAATATAGATAGAAAGAAAGAAAAACGAGAAGGAATAAAATAATAAAAAGAAAGAATGAAACACTCAGGAACCTTAAAGAAAAATAGAGGCTAAAAAAGAAAGTACAAAAAAGTAAATGAAAGGAGACATGGAAATTTAAAATGGAAGAAAAGAAAAAAGTAAATATGAATAAAAAAGGAGGGAAATATATAATCGATTAAAAAGACAAAAGAGAGAGAAATAAAGGCGAAACAAAATGAAAAAGATAGACAGCCAGAAAAATGAAAAAAGAGAAAAAAAATGAAAGAATTATAAAAAGAAATAAGTAACACGAACGAAAGAAAATGGAGAATAATAGAAATAATGAAAAAAGTGAGAAAGTAAAATGAAATAAAGACGAAAATAAATATTTGAATTAAGTACGAAACGAGAAAGATGAATCAGAAAGGAAGGAATAAATCTAGAAAATAATACTAGAAAAATCTAGTAATAATAAAAGAAGGAAAAAACAGAACGTAAAGGACGAAAGTAAAGAATGAAAAGTAATGAAAAAAAATAGCAAATTGAATCACATAGTAACATCCTAGTAAAAATGCAGAATACAAAGAGATTCTTCTGAATTTCCGTTCTCTAGCCTTAATATTTTTTAATAAGAGAAAACAAAAAAGTTAACCATTATTAGCTATTTCAGTTCCTGCTCAATTTCCGGTGTCTCTCTCTCTCTTTTTTCTCTCTCTCTCTCTATCTCCTATTTTTTTTTTTTGTAACAGAGAAATTATATATTAAATTAGCGATAGAAAGTAGAGAAGAAATTTACAGATGGCTCAAGGGAAAGCCAGTTTTTGAAGAAGAAAAAAAATAAATCGGCGTGCACTCGAGATAATTCATTAAAACAGACGACTAGAACAAATCTCAAGGGGGACAAAAAGTAAAATTTGAATTAAGTGGGCAAACGTATGATTTTGAAAGAAAAACTATGCTTGATAAAGGTTTCTTTGACGATTTCTTTTTTACACGTGCATATTACGTTTGGCGTACAGACGTATTCTTCATCTCTATGAAGATCAATGGCACAATGAAGTGTTCATTCCACAAATTCTTTTACCCTAGACACTCGTAAAAATTTAATCATTTTCAAAGAACAATATTCCGCTTTCATTTGTCCCAATATTGCCTTGTACACGCACACACAACCACACACACACACACTCATATATATATATATATATATATATATATATATATGACATGTGACAAGGTAACGTGATTAAGCTTTTTATTATTTTTTTCTACCATTCCTAAAATTATTTTCTCTTCTAGACATGAAGTTCCGAAAAACTGCCCCAAATAAGAGTAGATAGGTTCACCCATAGACCAGTTCACTAGTCTTCCCGGTCCTTTGAACAGGAGTAGAAGTTTATCCCTTGTTTCCTGTTTAAGATTGGGTTTCCAGTTTCTTCTAAATACTACTTCAACTCTATACGTCTAACATCGCTACCTAAACTCTAAAATTATATTTACTATTTAGTTTTTAATGTTTCTCCCCCAACTGGAATAGTTAGGTTCGCCTATATTCAGATTCACACTCTATCCCGGTTTTTGGAACACGAGTATGGGTTTCTCTCTTGTTTCTTGTCTAGAATTGGGATTCTAGTTCCTTCTAAATTATTTTCCTTCCCTTTGCATTTCCAGTTACATTTTGCGTCTTATTTGTATTATTGCCTTGCTTGTTGTGAAGTGATTAAAAAATGTATATATACTAGCGTTTCCGGCTATTCTATTAGCCATTGTTTAGGATTTTTTTAAATAAATAAATAAATATATATATATGTGTGTGTGTGTGTGTGTGTGTGTGTGTGTGTGTGTGTGTGTGTGTGTGTGTATCTATAGTGACGAAATTTGTTTTTAGTTTTTCAGACACGGTCAGCACGTTTTGGCCGTGTTCATAGTTGATATTCTTGAGTGTTTGCTTTTTATTTTTTTATTATTAATGCTTCCATTTGAAATGTTTTTACAAACTTTATTTCCCGAAAAGAATACTGCTGTCATTTAATCACCGCAATTTCCTTTGGTAAACCTCTTTGCATTGTTCGGGCATTTAGCAAAAAGATGAAACAGATTCAATGTCGATATACTTATGAATGATACCATTTTGGCTTACTCTTCCACATAAAACAGTTAAAAGCGTTTTTAGTTGGCTTGATCAATAAAGTGAGTCTTCATTGACTTAATACGGTTTTCTGTAGTCTACTTTGTATCGTCAAAATGAGGAGAGGTTTAGCGCTCTCCCTGATTGACTATGTACGTAAGGCCATACTAACCATGCTTGGCCAATTGCTGGTTGGAGAGGGTATTTAACTCATAGGTGGATATTTTGAATACAATGTTTTCCTTCTGAACAAAATTGACAAATAAGTATATCCTACAGCTTGCCCATAGGTGATAGGGATATTTGCGCTTTATTGAACGTAAGGAACTGGACTGGAATTCAAACTCGGTTCGCTATATCTTCAACCCAAGCCGTTATCCATTACTCCTATAAGTTACATGGTGGTGTAATCGTTAGAAAGTTTGTCTTGCTAGAACTATTACAACTAATTGGGGAGTTCAATCCTCATTGGGTGCCTCATGCATTCGGCCTCGTGCCACATCTAAGCTATGCTTCGAAAGTCATTTTTCACAACCCGACCTCGTGGGGAGTTGAGTAAATACAAAATTACAAAGGGCGAACAAATAGAGGAGAAACCTTCGGCAAGGAAGCGCAAGTTGACCTTCGTAGACAACTATTTTCATAGAAAAATAGATTAATCAATGATGAAAAAATAGCCTTGTTTCCAGACATCTTTCCAAAAATAAAAAAAATCAATATGCAATGGAACAGTCAATCTCACATTCTTGAGGCTTTAAATCAAGAGATAAAATATTTCATTCTACGCTTCCTAAAACAGAAGGCCCATTCCCCAAGTGTCCTAATTGGCTCTTGGACGTAAAAGGTCTAGCCATAATCATAATAATTTTGTTAAATCATGTTTTTTTGTTAAAAACTATTGCTATTTCGACTGGTATTATAATCAGTGGACACACATTATTTTTCATTTTTTTTCTTTTAATGTCTTGTCGTTAATAATTAAGAATAAAGATTATAATACAGAGAATCCCAAATCTTTTATTTTAAGAATTTTACAATTATCTCGACTTACTGACATTTAAACAAATACAGCAGAAATTTTCTCAGTTGTTATGTTTTTATTTATAATTTCCGTCCGTATATATATATATATATATATATATATATATATATATATATATATATATATATATATATATATATATATATATATATATATATATATATATATATATATGTTTATATATATATATGTTTATATATATATATGTTTATATATGTTATAATTTTATCATATAGAGAAAAAAGTTTACTCACTACAAAGATGCAACTTCGTTTAGGTGGATTTCAGTTGCACCTCGACTGGTGCAATTGAAAATCTACTGTCGGTTTCGAGCCCTCTTCTGAATTAATGATCTGAAAGTTAGAATTTATATATTACTTTCATTCTCATTGCATCGAGTATATATATATATATATATATATATATATATATATATATATATATAGTTTAGTGTAGATATATATATATATATAGATAGATAGGGTAAATATATATATATATATATATATATATATATATATATATATATATATATTGTTTAGGGTAGAATTACAATGGGATCACTAGACTCAGCTGAGAAAGATAATATATATATATATATATATTATTATTATTATTAAATTGATTAAGTCCGACAATTATTTTTTTAATACTTAAACAAATTATATCTATAAAAAATAACGTATAAGTAGAAAATATATTAAAATAATTGTCAGACTTAATCTATGTTATAATATTTGTCATTGTTTTAAACAAATTATTTAATATTTTAATTTTTAATTTTGATTTAAATTTGAATTTTTTATTTTATTTTATTTTTTATTTTATTTTTTTTTTATTTTAGTAATGTTTTACTCCAAAATATATTAAAATAATTGTCGGACTTGGTCCATTTTTTAATATTTTGTCATTGTTTACCCTAAGATATATTTCATGTGCAAATATGATCGATCTAGTTAAATCGATCATGTTGCATTTTTATAAACAGTATTTCGGAATTTGCTAACAAGATGCTTGTTTAACAGGACGTCAGATCAGATGATGAGTTACTGGTTCGATTTCTGTCGGAGAAGCAGATATTTTTACGAAATTCCTTAAACATTCAAGCCGGTAAATGTAATTAAGGCTGTTTAATAAAACAAACAGAAAATTCACTTAAATAAATTATATCTATAAAACTAACGTATAAACAAAAAATAGTTTAAAGCATATATGTAGATTCAGTAGGCCGGTTTGAGAAATAAAAGGACAAGAAACTGATAACACTACTGACAATAAAATTGATTATATTTATTATATAGTAGTAACACTTTTGAGTAAATTGAAGTACGAAGAGAAAGATTTTATTGTCGGAATTTTCGGACACGCCTGTGTCCTTCTTCAACAAGACGAGGAATGAACATAGAAGTGGAACTCACTCTCCCGGGTAATGTTGCTGTTGATTTTTTTTTCTTATGTGTTGTATTTCTGTAAGACGTTTGATTTTAGCCTAATAGTTTTTCAGGATTAGGGTTGTGGAGGATTTATAGAGGTCTCCCTGTGGAAACTAATCTTCACGGCTAGGACCCACCATGCCACTTACATAGTAGCGAACAACGCATATTCTGTCTGTATTCCATCAAGGAGAAGTAAGTTCCACTTAAAGTGATTCTACCCCCCCCCCGAACACCTACCCTATGAAACAGACTGCCAAGATTATATTTACCCGGTCACTACAATCTTAACATGTTCAACCCAGATATAACCGTTATCTTCCCCCTCCATCCATATAAAATACTCCTTAACGTAACCTTGTACTTCGAATGGTCCGCGGGCTTTGTACATGGTAAAACTTACTGTAAAAGAATAATATAAAATTATCCAGAACAGATACTGGCAGTAAACTTCCTGCATACGGATAAAATATGTATACAGTAGGCATACAAAGACGGAAAGTGGTGTACGACAAGAATGTGTCTTCTCACGGAACTTATTAGACGTAGATAGTGGGAGTTTTAAAAGTTCCATAAGGATTTATTTATCGGCTGTCGCAATCGTAACGACATGATATATGCAGATGACACAGCGTTGGTAACAGCCTCGGAAAGAAAACTAGAAAATTTCCAACAGAAGGCAGCGAAAGTGATGTGGACCCGAAGTAGGGACCACGGAAGGTAAAACACGGAACACGGGTTAGAGGTAAGAAAGATATATTGAACAGAAAAGTTACAAAGAATAGTGTAAGCAGAGTTTACTATCCAGTGGTGTCCGATATTGGTATCGTACGCGGCTGCGCAGTACTGGTGCTACTACTCTCATGATACTATCATTCACATAATAATAAAGTACTGGGAGAGTCCGTAATGTAGGGAAGTATTGGTCTCACAACAGAAAGGCAGCGAAAAGAAAGGACTAAACAGTAATTGCATGAAAACAGAATGCCTGGTTGTTTGCAAATGAAACAGCGCAAAATGCAACTTACAAATTGGAGATACCAAAATCGAAGAAATACATCAATTTTAATATATTGGAAGAATTTTTAACTGATGTCGAAATATGTGACACCGAAATCTGAAAGCCCAGTAGGAAAGCCAAAGTTGCCTTCCAAAAGCCAAGCTGGATATTAAGAAAAAGAAAGGGACATAAAGAATAGAGTACTGAACTGTTATATATATGTCCTCCGATATGTTCAATAAATGCTGGACAGATGAAGAAGACAACTGAATCAACACCAATATGGTTCTACAGTAGCACCCTGAGCATAACATGGAACTAACCTGTGAGCAACAAGTTTTCCAACAAATGGAAACAAAAAAAAAGAAATAACTGAAATTTCTAGCGCACATAATAAGGAAAGAGGGCTTAGAAAATTTGATATTCGCAGGAGAATCTGAAAGCACGAGTAACAGTGGCAAACAACGCATAACATATAAAACGAGCTTGTGTAAATGGATAGCGATATCAGTTTTGGTAGAGATAACAAAAAGATGAAGTTTATGAAGAAAACAGGAGATGAAATTGAGGAGAGGCACGGCACATAAAGGTAGCAAATTTGTGAAATCGTTTCTTAATCTTAATCGATTCTCACACCTTTTTCTCCGATTCTCCCAGGCTGACAGTGTGTGCTCGCGCATACATACAAGTACACGAACGCTTTTAAACATAAACATACAGGCCCACACGCGTATACTTACGAAATCGCTTGCATTGGACGAGATGTAAGAAAATTATTGCGAATGTGCAGTGAGTAGCCATGGTCAAATGCAAAATAAGTAATAGAACTGTCCCACAAGCAGAATTAACAATGTCGAAATAAGCAATAACAATAAAAAAAAAATAAAAGAACAGGGCAAAAAATAATACAAAGCAAGCAAACAGTATATGCAAGGGAAATTAACCGTAATAAGGCAAAGCAACAGTAATATGGAAAACAGTCTACAAACTAAGAAATTGGGTTAACACACAAGTAAAAGTTCGGACAAGCAATAGTAGCGTTCTGATTTCAAAACGAGACAAGCCGGGACGTTTTCAGAAGAAACCGTGAACGCTCTCGCGTGCGTGTGTGTTTCTATGTTTGTGTGTCTCTTTCTGGGGGGGTAATAGTGTGAAACAGAAACATTGCTAAGGAACGATGACAGTGGAAGAGTAATCAGGAGGACTGTATCTATCGATTGACAATGCCTTTAAATATTTGCTGATTAAAGTTGGCTGGAAAAGCATGGAACCGGAAGTGAGTTTAAAAAGCACGTAATTGCGAGAAAATAAACTGTTAGCATACAATTTACGGTTAGATCTATTCAACTCAACTGTAAATTGAGGAGACCTCGTCGCCACTCTAGTACTGCGTTTAAATTCAAAGAGTCAAGACCCCTTAGCGAGTTTTTACAGAAAAAGTACAGGGAGTCAAAATTACAACGGTGGGAAAAGAGACTGTATCTGAGACACCAGAACAATGTCAACAATATTGCTGATTCTACTTTGTATTTTATGAAGGAGCTCTAAAGAAATACTTGAATCAACGGACCATATGTGGCAGCAATATTCTAAGCATGGATATTCAAAGCATGGAAGAATGGTAGACTTCCTGATATGTAAGATATATTCTCCGGACAAAATTTGTCTAGCACGAACCAACGTCATTATATATATATATATATATATATATATATATATATATATATATATATATATATATATATATATATATATATATATATATAATCATTTATTCGAAAATTATAATATAAAAAGGTTATAAAATCACTACAAAAATAGCCATTTTTTCAACACTTCTGGTGTCTTATCACGTGATGGTGTTGAATGTAGAATAAAGGGTTTTAAAAGGTTCAAATCAATCAAACCCCCGGCGCTAGGGGAAAAGCTGTTACATAAGATGGGATGACTAATCAAAATGCAAGTATACGAGAATTCAAAAAACTTGACAACGAACTTTGGTTATAATAATAGCCGCCCTGGCTTTTGACTTCAGTGTAGGAAGCCCCACACCCAATGATACCGTACCGCATCACACTGATTACATTAATATCAACTTAGTCCTGTCTACATCATTTTGCTACATGGCTGTTGATCCTTCAAGAAGGTTTATTCGTCCTTTGACAGGTCATCTTTTAATACTGCATTATCCAACATGCTCATCGTTGTCTAGACCTAGCATTCATATAGCTGTCTGGCGCGAGCACGTCTTCTAGTTCTCTTAAAATAATCTTCGTTATAGTTTGAGTGATAGATTTGATGTTTGGCAACAGAATGATGTATGTACTACCATGCCTTACCGCAGATATCGGGTAATTGGCCATGTTTAGAAGAAGAAGAAGAAGAAGAAGAAGAAGAAGAAGAAGAAGAAGAAGAAGAAACTGCTACTACTACTACTACTGCTACTACTACTACTACTACTAATAATAATAATAATAATAATAATAATAATAATAATAGCTTCTTCATTGTCATTACTCGTACCAAACAAGCTGATGTAGACAGACCCTCTACACATCAGTGGTTACATAGTGCAATTTAACCCGAGATGCAGATTCTGAAACAATTTAGAGAAACAACTGAGCATCTTGTATCAGTTTGCGCGGTGTTACCATCCACTGAATATAAAACTCGGATTGATAGATTAGGCCAATATATGCGCTGGAAAATATGCAACTTTTTATCGGAAGGAAACTGTAAGAAACTGGTATGAACATCACCCAGACCCGCTTACAGAGATAGGACCTGTGACAATTTTATGGGACTATACAATACATCCAGACAGAACAATCAAATCTAATAGCCGAGGCATCGTGATGAAAGACTGCAAGAATAGAATGTGCTTTCTCATTGACCTGGCAGTCTCTACAGATCGTAATGTACCTTGTAAGTTCTTCAACAAAAGCTATCAAAGGATCTTGAAGTGGAGATGTCAAGAATGCGGCACATGAAGACATCAATAACTTCAGATGTAGTTGGAGGCCTAGGTTTTTTTGGAAACGGTTCCGATAAACTCATTGAAGTGACTGCTGGTAGCAATTGCCTTAAAGAAATAAAAGAACCGTACTCACCATTACAACTCACACATTACGAAGAGATTTATCTATGTTAAATGTGTGTGATTTTACGCTGCCCTTTTTGGGTTTTTTTTTCTTTTACAACAAATGGTCAGTAGAAAATCTCATGAAGCTATTTCTCACCTTAGGTCTCTGGTTGGGACAGGGAATGAAATGTATATATAACAGAAATCCAGGGTAATAATAATACTCATAATAATAATAATTTAATTGGAGCCATCAGACTGATTGAAAAAAGATGACAATAGACACGTTAAAGGCATTCCTGGTTGCCCATGTCTTAAAGAAATACAATAAAATTATACTCATAAATACAGCTTACACATTACGATGTTCGTTGTCTATATATAATGTCTATGATCTTTTCTTTCAATGAAAAATGACATGGAGCATTATCTGACCTATGGAAGGACATTTATATACAACAGGAATTCAGGGAAATAATTATAAAAATAATTTAATTAGAGATGTTGGACTGATTGGAAAAGGTTGAACGCATTGCTGGAATTCCATACTTTAAAGAAATACAAAACAATGTACTAACAAATACAGCTCACACATTCTTTCTCTTTGTAAAATGTGTATGATCTTACTTTGTTTTCGATGGAAAAATGTCATGAAACCGTACCTGACATTAGGTCTCTTCTTGGGACATGGAAGGGGATCTCTATGCAACAAAAATGCATGGACATATTAATAATATTTTAGTTGGATCCCGCGGTGTTATTGGAAAAGGTTCCGATAGAACCATTGAAGGCATTCTTGGTTGCCTATTCTTTAAAAAATACAAAACAACAATATACTCACAAATAAAGTTAAAAAATTACGTAGAGCTCTGTAAATGTAAAATGTGTGTGATCTTACTTTGGTTTCAATGGAAAATGTCATGAAGCCATGTCTGAGCTTAGGTCTTTGTTTGGGACCCGGAAAGAAATGCCTATAAAACAGAAATCATTTTAATTGATTTGTCTTTTGTATTTTTTCTAAACAATCAATCTTGCAGGAGGAGAAAAAGATGAAAAGAAGAAAGATGAGGAAGAAAGTAATAATAATAATAATAATAATAATAATAATAATAATATTAATAATAATAATAATAATAATAATTATTATTATTATCATTATCATTATTATTATTTCATTTTGTTTCTGGTCTATACATTTTGCTTTGCGGGTCCCGACCAGAGACCCAAGATCTGCAATGGCTTCATAACATTTTCCAATGAGCAGTTTTGAAAAATATCACACATATTTTACAAAGATAAAGCTCTTCGTAAGGTGTGGGCTGTTCGTGTGAGTACAATTTTTATATTTGTTTATAATAATAATAATAATAATAATAATAATAATAATAATAATAATAATAATAATAATAATAGTTATTATTATTATTATTATTATTATTATTATTGGTATCTGATTATATTTGAAGTCTTCTAACCCTAGGTCACCCAATGAGACATCCATTTTACTGACAGACATACATTCCAGTTTATCTTCTTAAAATTTATAGTTGGTTCTTTTTTCATTCTTTTTTTTATTTTGATTTTGTCTAAACCAAGTTGTGTTCATGCAAAGACATTAAAAGAATATTGCTTAAATGTAGAATACCCAGAGGCAAGGCCTGGGGAATTTGACATTTTTGTACCCTTTTCCATATGCGTGTTTAGACACGTGCTAAAAAATAAATCTCACGGTATCAAATATCATCAAAGTGGTATTATTTTTAACTATAAATCCGGAGAAAAACAACCAAATATAATCACATCGAAATCGATAGAAAAGTGGGTGGAAAGGTAGGTAATAGTGCACCTTATGCTACCTGTGAATCCCGCTGTGATCATTTGAAATAGCTAAAAAACAAAAAAATACATGAACAATGAATGCTACTATTTTCCCGCCTTTTAAAAAAATTTATTTAGCTTTTTACCTGTTCGTGTCACGGAAGACGTGCAATGATTTTTTTTCCTAAAATCATTTTACACTCTGTTTAGTTTTTCTTCATAACGAATTCGAAAACTTTATTTTTTTTTTCTTAATTTTTAAGAATAGAATTTTCCTTTTCAACACTAAATATTGAAGTTTGCAATTCGGAATTATCGCAAGTGAAACTCATTTGTGAGCGGTTGTTAATCACTTGCTTGCGACAGGAGTACTGAGTTCGAATTACGGTTAAGGTGGGTTTTTTGTGCTTTGAAACAATGACAGTTCTTTTCTCAATAATCTTGGCGATTACATAAACCACGAATGAAGCTTTTTTTTTTAATTGTACAATAACGTGAGCAGAAGATCGAAACTAGATAGCGGTTGATATTACTTCAAATATTATTACTTGAGGAAGTTTCAAAATATACGCAGAATGAGTGAACTGATGACAGCTTCATCTTTCTTTACTACAAACATCACCCAATACAAGGAACAAGAGCCACTTTTCGGACCTAGTTAGAGACCTAAGATCAGAAATTTTCATCATGGCATTTTCCAATGATGATTTTTGTAAAATAAATAAATAAATCATCTAAGATCACACACGTTTTACATGGATTTAGAAACATTTTTCACAAGGATATTGGTTTAAAGAACAACAGTCTCAGAATTATTCATCTAAAAAATATTGGTCTAAGGTTAACCTGTTTGTATAAGGAATACTTGTCTAAGGATAATGGTCTATTGAATACCCGTCTAAAAACCATTGGTCTATAATAATATCATTTAATAGAGCATCAGCTCAAGATGAAGATTAGAACTGATAGAAAACGCTTGCATTCGAAAGTCTTCAGCGAAAAGTGGGTGATTGATACGAGCTTGGTTCGTTTGAAAGGGGGTAGCCTTGATTTTCTCTTTTAGGTCAACCTACGTCACATCAAGGTGGTTTCCTGTGGGGCCCTCCCCTTGGTTAGGTTAGACAAGCTTTGTGTACCTAGTTACTGTAAGTAAGTGTTGTACCTGGCCTGTTTCCGGTTGCATCTTTGGTTATGATCCAAGTCGAGATTCCCAACTTCCCCAGTTTGTTTTGGCGCCCTTTTTTATCTCGACTGGATCAGCTTTTATATTTCCCATGCCCGTATATAGTTTCTCCTTTCCCACTCCCTTAGCGAGAGAGCTTCTTGATTTTCTCCAATGTGCAGAATACAGCGGCCTCTCTTTTTTGAGGATTGGACGGACCCTACTAACATCAGTTATGTTTAGTTTACTTTGTGTTTATGTTCAGTTTGTTTTGGGGTTCATTCCCTACCCTCTCATTCTTCATCATTAGATTTTTATATATAATAATTTATTATCATTAAATCTTTATGGCATGGGTCGCGTTTTGTAAGTTCACCCTGAGAGAATGCGGTATTATGGTGTATGGAGGATTGATTGGCGACGGACGAGTTTTTATGGTGGATGTGGAAATTGTAATGTGTGAATGGGTCGTGAATCAGATTAGCTATGTATTAGAATAGTTAGTCTTGACCAGGCTCAACCCCACCCCTTTTTTGGCCTTGTGCCCTAATTATGTATTTTCATACATAATAAATAAAAATAAAATCATTTAATAAATTAACACTATATTGATGTACAAAATACTCAACTTTATTGATACTCACTATATTACAGAATCATATTTAAGACACGTATATCAACTTTAATTACTGATGATATATATGGTTTAGCATCCCACTAACACTTTTCTATAAATGTCATTTTTTGTTTAAATATATGCAAAAGTGGGTCAGGGAGCATTGATATCTTTCACACTTCTCATTGGTCAGTTAATATTTAAATGATGTTATCGCCTTCGTCCGTACTACTCCTACGCGTTATTCGAAACCATTTTCCGACAAAAATCAGAAATGCTTTCCGGATCCGATTACGTGATTACATTGGTTATAAATACCAGGCAAAATTTCGTTCTTTCTATCTTTTTGATTTCTCTCGCTTACTAAAATGTACCTGCTTACGAACTCGCGTTTCGAACCCTTTACGGGCGGACACTATGAAAACATCACAAACATACGTACGGAATATTCACATATAGGAATTCACGTACATTCACTTTTTCAACTTCAAGTTACAGAATTCCTTCAACTCTCTCATAGTGAGACCAAAAATAAATTTGGGAATTTTGAGAGAGCTTGCCTTACTTTGAATATACGCTCTTTAGCGCTAGAGGGCGTCGTCAGTGATGTTCTGAAAAGGATCATTGGGCAGTTTCGGGTCTTTCAAACATCATACTGACCTCACCAAGTCGACCCCATCAGAGCTGATCGGACTCTGATACGCCCTCTAAAAATGCTTACAGACACTAACTTCTATAATATACCCCGTCATCGCGCATTTGATTGGTAGTTGATCAATAGCCAATCACAATGGTGTGTGCTCTATTTAAGTTGTTTGCGGGGAATTTTTTTTTTTTTTTTTTGTGGACACCCTTTCATCGGATACTTAGAAGGTAATTATGTTTTCCGTTTTACCCACATCCCAGTAAGATACCTAGTACATCTAATATATTGCTTTTTACAAAAATAAAAGGGAATTCGACCTTAAAAGGACTTTAAAAACTTATTTACGAATAAAATAAATTACAACGAGTTAAACCGAGAGTACAAATAGATATAATTAATAAATTGTTTAAAACATATTGACGAGTTAAAAAACCTTTAATCTATCGAAAATAAATTTTCGATTATAAAAAGAAAAAATTACGAAACGGGACGAGGGGTAATTTTAATACACCCATTCGTCGGATACTTAAAAGGTAAATATGTTTTCCGTTTTTATCCACTTCCCCTCAAGTTTCATTTTACATCTAATATATTACTATTTACAAAAAAAATAAAAAATAAAAATAAATTCGGCCATTAAAAGACTAAATTACTAGTTTTTACGTTTAAGATAAATAACTTACAGCGAGTTAAACCGATAGTACATATAAATATCATAATGAAAATCGTTTAAAATATATTGGCAAGTAAAAAAAACAGTGGTTATGCGATATAATTCTTCAACATTTACGCTGAATGAACGTAAATAATAAGTAAATAACATGAAATAAATAGCGTATGTTACTTGTGTAAATAAAGAGCCAAACTGATTTCGCGAGAATTGAAGAAAAAGAGATAATAAATAGGATAAAAAATTAACTAAGTAGAATAAAAAAACACGCTTTCCTTCCACCTTTCCTTTGAAGATTTGTATATATTATTTACAAAGGCTGACTAAACGAAACGTGTAAATAAAAAAAAAAAAAAAAAAAAAAAAAAAACTAAAAAACTGTTTTCAATTATAAGTATACATATTTACAAACCGACTACGGCTTTGCATAAAATTAATGGATTAACATTTAATTTAGATTTTCCTTGGTTTGCTCGTCCATGCACTTGCTCGTTTTAGCCACAACCATTTAGCTGCTCTTTCTGCTGTATCAGTAATGGTTTGGATGGCCTTACGTTTCTTATTTCCCACTATCCCAATATCTGTTAAGGCACTGACTAGTGATTTTGCCACAAACCCTCTTGTGCCTACTTCAATTGGCTTGCAGCATGCCTTCCATCCATTATTCCTGCAGTTTTCCAGTAATTCATCGTATTTTAATTTTTTTCTTTCACTGGCTTCTTCTACATTATCCTCATAGCAGACTGTTAGCTCCCACATGATGATTTTCTTTAGTTTATTCGAAAAGAGGACTAGGTCTGGACGCAATCGGGTCTTGGAAATGTGATCGGGGAAGTTTAGCCTTTTACCTAAATCCACCCTAAGTTCCCAGTCTGTTGCACATGATAAACAATTGGGTGCGGTCATTTTCTTTGGGTTCGGTTTCGCGCCAGCTTTAATAAAATTTATGACGTTCCTATTTGGATTCGGTCTGTTTGTACGGACGGCTGTACTAACGACTTCTGCTATTTCTTTCAGTATTTGATCATGGCGCCATCTGTACCTACCATCAGCTAGGGCTGATTTGCAGTTGCTAAGAATATGTTTCAAAGAACCTATTTGACCGCATAGGGGGCATAAAGGCGATTCTGATTTAGTCCATAACTGTAGGTTAACGGGGCTTGGTAGAAGGTCGTAAACAGATCGGATCAAAAAATTCGTGCCCAATTTTTCAACTTCAAGTTACAGAATTCCTTCAACTCTCTCATAGTGAGACCAAAAATAAATTTGGGAATTTTGAGAGAGCTTGCCTTATATTATTCTTGGTTATATTTTTCCATTATTGTAGTAGGATTTTCCTTCATTTCTTCTTCTTATCGCTTGATTCATTCTTCATTCTTCATTTTCATTATATTCCTTTGGGTTGCTTCAAATATGTTCCCCTAATTTTTTTTTTTTTACCGATGCCATTATTGAAACATTTTACAGTGTTGAGCAATTTTCCAGGATCATTTTATTTTTGTAACAATATGAACTTTTTTGTCATCCCTTCTTTTCCAGGGAAAGAATGTACTTTCATTATTATTATTATTATTATTATTATTATTAATATTATTATTATTATTATTTATTTATTTATTTATTTCCTTTGATATCTGGCATTTACACATTTCTTTCCGAGTCAGGCCCAGGGACCTAAGGTTAGAAATGCTATCATGACACTGTTCACTGCACAAAAAAAATACATAGATAAAGCCCTTCGTAAAGTTTGGGCGGTACTTGTCAGAATAATTTTTTGTATCTCTTTGAGGCATGGACTTCCAGGGATCCCTTCAATTAGTCTGCTGGAATCTTTTCCAACTAATCCTAAGGCTCCAACTACAACAGGAATTGTTGATGTTCCCATGTGCCACATTTTTGAGATTTCTATTTCAAGGTCCTTGTATTTTGACAGCTTTTCGAATATCTTCAAAGATACATTGCAGTCTGCAGGGACGGCCATATCAATAAGGAAGCATTTTTGTTTGTTTGTGATCTTTAGTAACAATGTCTGGGCGGTTGGGTTTTGATTGTTCTGTCAGTGTGTATTGTGTAGTCCCATAGAATTGTAACAGGTCCTATCTCCGTAACCGGGTCTCGGTGGTGTTCGTTCCAGTTTCTTTCAGTTTCCTTCCCGTAGTAGTTGCAAATTTCTCAGTGTAGATATTGGCCCACTCTGTCATACCGGTTTTTATATTCAGTGGGTGCCAATAACGTGCAAACTGATACAAGATGATCAATGGTTCCTGGCTATTTATCACAGAATATGCATTTTGGGTTAACACAGTATTTTAGTATATGTGCTTGGTAATTCCTAGTTAACAAGCATTGGCCCTGTGCAGCAAGGATAAAACCTTCAGTTTCAGCTTTCAACCCTGCACTACGTAGCCACTGATGGGTTCGGTTTTTGTCTACGTCAGCTTGTTTGGTACGGGCAGAGTATTGCCCATGAAGCGGTTTATCTTGCCATCGTTTCTGTATCTTATCGGCTGCATTTGTCTTTGCTTTCTTTTTTTAAGTATTTTGCAGCTTCAGCCGGTTTACCGTGTTGTACTCGTATTTCTGTGTATATAATTATTATTATTATTATTATTATTATTATTATTATTATTATTATTATTATTATTATTTCGGTTTTTCCTCTTTTAGCCATGCAATCTTCAACTGCGGAGAGGTTTTGGTTATATGTGCATCTAGTGGATACTGACACTGTAACGGTTTAATTTCAATGATTTTTTTTAGGTGAGCTCTTATAAACAAATTCATCTGCACTTGATGGTCGAACGCTTTTGTTTATTTCCTTTACAGACATGAGCAGTTTCTTTCGTAATATTTTCTAATCTTTATGAATGGAATATTTTATTTCTATTTTCATGTCTTTTAACAAGTTTCAACATAATGTCTGATGTGGTTTTTATACAGTTTATTTTTTTCAACCAGTTTTTGTTTTATTGATCAACTCAAATTGAATTAAAACCTTACCGCCATTACTTCATACGATATAAAGTGGGTCGCCATAAGTCATTAATTTTCCTCAGTTCTTTCTTTTCAGCTATATTCCAGTTGGTAATGTTAAAAATATAAATTACAATTGGTGAAGCTAGCGATTTTATAGCCATAAACCGATTGCTAGTATTGTGTTCAGTCCTTTATATTTCTCGTATTCTTCTGTAGTACTCTTTCCTAAATCTTTCTTTGTTTGGCACATGCTTTATCCTTTTTGTCTCTTTAATTCCTGACTATTTGTACCCCTTCCTTTCGTCAGATTTTATTAGCGGTATCTATATCATTCATTATGTTATTGACATTGTAAAATGAATCTTAACAACATAAGATATGCAGATGACACAGTGTTGATAGAAGCCGCAGAAAAGACACTACAAGAACTCCTACCGAATGTAGTAAAGTAAGGCAAGAAGAAAGGACGAATCATCAATTGCAAGAAGACTGAAATACATGGCTATAAACAAAAGGAAAACCCCAACAATTTGGAGATCTTAAAATCAAACAAATACAATGATTTAAATATATGGGAAAGTTTATAACAGAGGATGAAAAAGTCTGAAATCCAAAGGCACAGTAGGATAGCGAAAAATCCCTTCCAAAAACTGAGAAAAGCATTAAGAAACAGGAACATATCGTTAAAAACAGGGGGAAATACTGAATTGGCATTCTTAAATATTTTGTAGGCCTAATTAAGTCGCGTGTTGTTTTTGGACAACGTGTAACTCATTTTACACATTTATTTTTCATTTTAGATTATTTTATATTCTAAGTTTGATAGAGTCGGTAGGTAGATATTTTTATCGTTTCTTAAATCTTGTATAAATATGAATAGCTTTCTGTTTCGTATTCAATATTCAAATAATTAGGATATTGGAATATAAAATTTGTAAAATAAAAAAGAATGAACGATATAAATTATAATAAATAGATATACATATTAACAAATTTAACACAATAACATATGAAAATGTTTTTCTAAATATAAAATCTATATAATAAATGCGAATGTCAGTGTATCACTGTGACAGACTTTTTCAACTTTACTCCTAGAAACTGTAGCCCAACAAGCATACCATTTTGGAATCAGGCCGACTCTGTGAATAAATTAAAATAATTCCGGGCCGATAGAGACCCACAATCTTGGAATTTTGGATTCCCAAGTTTTCATCAGTGTGATTGTTTTAGGTTTCTGTCAGCTGGGCTTCTACCGAAAAAAGCAATTAAAGGGACACAACTAACTAACTTTCAATAGTTCATGTTCAAATAAAAAAAATACTGTTCTCAAATGAGTCATTCAAAATAAAATTGTCCGTGTCTTCAACTTTACTCCTAGAGGCCGTATTCCAACACAGCATACCATTTTGGAATCAGGCCGACTCCATGAGCAAAGTAAAAACATTCCGGACCGCATCTTGAAATTCTGAATTACCAAGTTTTAATTATTGCGATTGTTTTAGGCGATTTTTGCGACTATTTTCTTTTTTGTACAATGAAATTTTTATTACTTCCTTGGGTGTTTGTTCTATTTCGAGTCACAACAACAGACTTCAAGTTAGAAATGTCTTCATGACATCTTCCCTGATCATTTTTATGTAAAAAAAAACAACAAAAAACAAGCGCATATTACATAGATAAAGCTCTTCGTAATGTGCATGCTGTACAATTATTTTATTTCTTTAAGGCATAGGCTACCAGGAATCTCTTCAGTGAGTCTATCTGAAATTTTTGCAATCAATCCGAGGGCTCCAACTACAACTGGAATTATTGATGTTCTCATGAACCACAGTTTTGAGATTTCCACTTCAAGATCTTTGTATTTTGATAAAATTTCTGAAGATCTTAAAAAATGCATAACAATCTTCAAGAACTGCCATGCCAATCAGAATGCACATTCTGTTCTTGTGGTTTTGATGTCTGGGCGATTAGCATTTATTATAATAATAATAATAATAATAATAATAATTATTATTATTATTATTATTATTATCATTATTATTATTATTATTATTTCCTTTGATTTCTGGTGAGTACACATTTCTCGCCCAGAGACCTAAGGTTAGAAATAGCATCATGACATTTCCACTGCAAAATAAAAATACATAGATAAAGCCCTTTGCAAGGTTTAGGCTGTGCTCGTGAGAAAAAATTTTTGTATTTCTTTAAGACATGGGCTTCCAGGAATCCCTTCATTTAGTCTACTGGAATCTTTTCCAAACCAATCCGAGGACTCCAACGACAACAGGGATTGTTGATGCTCCCATATGTCACATTTCTGAGATTTCGATTTCAAGGTCCTTTTAATTTGATAGCTTTTTGAAAATCTTCAAAGATATTTGCAGTCTGCAGGGACTGTCATATCAATAAGGAGGCACTTATTTTGTTTGCGGTCTCTAATCAGAATGTCTGGGCGGTTAGCTTTGATTGTTCCATTTGTGTGTATTGTGTAGTCCCATAAAATTGAAACAGGTCCAATCTCCGTAACCAGGTCTGGGTGATGTTCATATCAGTTTCTTTCAGTTTCCTTCCCGTAGAAGTTGCAGATTTCTAGTGCAGATATTGGCCAAACCTGTTATGCCGAGGTTTATATTCAGTGGGTGCAAATACCTTGCAACCTGATACAAAATGATCAATTGTTTCTGGGTAATTATCACAAAATTTTAGTATGTGTGCTTGATAATTTCTAGTTAACAAACACTGATCCTTTGCAGCAAGGATAAAACCTTCCGTTTCAGCTTTTAACCCTGCATTACGTAGCCACTGATGGCTTGTCTACATCAGCTTGTTTGGTACGGGCAGAGTATTGGCCATGAAGCGGTTTATCTTGCCATTGTTTCTGTATCTAGACGGTTGCATTTGTTTTTACTTTTTTTATGTATGTTGCAGCTTCAATCGGTGTATTGTGCTTTACTGGTATTTCTGCATCGATTTGAAACTCCATTTTGAACTTGATTGCTTCTTTAATTACGGAATAAAGACGCTTAGTACTTTCATGTTCTTTGACACATATGATCATCCAATCTTCTGTAGTTTCCAGGTAACTTTGAAGGCCAATTGTTGTAGTTTTGTAAGACTGTTCTAGGTGGTCTGCCTCTTTCGGATCTGGGTACATACAGACGATCAATATCTACTTTAGGATGATGCATGCGGTAGCAAGTGAGAAGCTTTCTTGTTTTGGCGTCCATTCACTTAATGTCAGCTATGGTCCAGTTAAGGATGTTAAAGCTTTATTGCACCACAGGGACAGCCAAGGTGTTTATGACTGATATTCTGTTTTTTTTAACTTCAGCTCGGTATTTAGTACCGGACACACACGCCTGTAGTACTGCTTTACTTCCTTTTCCTTCCTTTGTGCATGTTGTATACTATCTTCTTCGCTAATTCCTAAATATGTGTAGGCTTCATCTTGTTCCAGTTCCCTAATCTTTGTGACAAAGTCTAAATCTATTGAGAGTGCTTCTATAATTCGCCCTTTTACAAATTTATCTAGTCCGAAGTCCATTTCAATGTCGTCACTGAAACATTTTACAATATTGAGGATGCCTTTCAACTCCTTGACGTTTCTGGCAAAGAGTTTGAAATCATCCGTGTAGAGTAGGTGATTGAATCATTTTTGTCTAGTTTGTAACCACAGCTACTGTTCTTTAGTCCATGCGCAAGGGGAATTAAAGACAAAAAATACAGAAGGGGTGAGAGGGAGTCTCCTTGAAAGATTCCGCGTCGGATATTCAAACGGTTGGAGATAGCAGTACCTCTGATGTGATTTAGGTATGGTGTGGTGTTCCACATTCCCATGTTGTGCTTAAGGAAATTTACTACCACAGGGTAGACTTTGTACATTTCCAAAATCTTAAGGATCCAAGAGTGTGATACACTATCAAAGGCTTTACTATCATCAATCCACGTTGCGCTAAGATTTCTACATCGTATGCTGCAATTTTCTGGGATCATTTTGTTTATCAGTAGTTGATCTTTGCTTAGCAGTAGTTGATCTTAGTTGATGAGGAAATATTTTAATAGGTTTGCCTATCGTCCGCTTCACACTCTTTCTCGTTCCTTTGGACAAGAGTAGAGATTTATACATTGTTTCCTTTTTAGGAATGGGATTCCAGTCTAAAATCTTCTCATTGTCTTTCTCACCCAGCAGCCGCCTTGCATCTTAGCGGCATTATCGCCTTGGCTGTGGTGAATTGATTAAAATAATCTAACTTTAGACTCATGAGGGAGCTTTCTTCATTTACTGCTATTGTCGAAATCGAATAAAAAAAATTAAAAGGGAGAAAAATGCATTTTATGTGCCGTGTTGCCTTCAGGACGTAGTCGATCATATCCTGGATCGTCTGCCATTCATTTACACAAATTCTTTGAGCCGTATACTCAATATCCCCGTCTGGCCATTTTGCCTCCAAGGCTTATGGCTCATGTTGAAATACCGGTTCCCGTACAGTCACTAAAACAGAGATAACTCTTTGAGCCCTGCGTTCCTGAACAATTTCAACCCTTCTGTCTTAGCCATGATTCGCAGATAATTGGTATGTAACGTTTCACGTCTTTACCCACCGTTAAACCGGTGGTTGGGCAATAAGTCATTTTTCTCTAACACTGTTCAACCGGTGACTGGGCATTACATCATTTTTCTCTGATGCGGTGGTCAGGGCTCAAAGGTTTAAGCAGCGTTAAGCATGGTCAGTACCTAGATAGGTGAAAGCTGGCGAATACCAGGTGCTATAAGCTTGGATTTGCGATTGGTGTAATTGATGAGTAGGAATTTTTAATCGGTGAGCCGAGTTCCAGTTCCCGTTGGCTTTGTTATATTCCCAAGCGGTCTCCTATTACTAACCAAAAACGACGTTGCTTAACTTCGGTGATCAGACGAGAATCCTGTCTTTCAAGGTGATATAGCTATAAAACCCCGCTTATGTTATAAACGCAATTTATTAGTCATATATATAATATTGGTTTCGACGTATGAGGATCTGACAGCTTAATTGATTCAGTTATGAAATTTTGTGAGATAATCTTAAGTGGCACTTAAGACTCGCTAGTGATTTACAAAGGAAGCCACATATTGAGCAAGAGTGAGTTTTGTGATATGAGATCACTGTTAGATTGGCTGACTTTTTAGATATTGCTCTCTCTTCTTCAAGATGATTCAGAGAAGCAGATTGAAAAGTGCCGAGTTCACAAAAACACGTTTATCTCCATTCTACCCGCTCCAAGGCTAAACACTTAAGGGTGTTATGTGGTATATTAACAACTGACAAGTTGCATTTCAGCTTGTCCTTGTATCTTATCCATGGGCGTCCTACATTCCTGTAGCACTGATCTAACTGACTGTAAATTAGGATCTTGGGTATCCCGTCATCAGACATTCTCATGACATGACCAGTCCACCTTAATTGAGACTGTATGAGAAAAGTCTCGATTCCTCGAATATGACGTTAGATGTCCTATCTTGAAGGTTAACTCCACAGAATACACTGAGACAGTTTTTATGGAAACCATCCAGCTGGTGTATATGGTACCTGTATGGAGTTCACGACTTTGAGCCAACCAAAAGGATGGCAAATATATATATATATATATATATATATATATATATATATATATATATATATATATATATATATATATATATATGTGTGTGTATATACATATATATATATATGTGTGTATATACATATATATATATATGTATGTATATAGTCATATATATATATATTTATATATATATATATATATATATAGTCATATATATTTATACATATATATATATATATATATATATATATATATATATATATATATATATATATATATATATATATATACACGGAGTATTGGGCACCGCGAGGATGTGTAATATTTAGCAAGCTTGTCTCGCTAGAAAAATTATGATTTAGTAGTGAGTTCTATTCTTACTGGGTGCCCCATACTTTGGGCCTTTGTGCCACATCTAGGCTATGCTTGGAAAATCACTATACAAAACGAGGATTTGGAGAGCTTTGTTTTACTGATGTAAGGTTGTAGCATCCAAGGACAAATCGGTGTCTTACACGAATTTGTAAAAGATATTTTAATTTTAATGACTTACGTAGTTTATCTTCTTTCTAATTAGAAATATTAAGCACGTTGTATTTTTGAATAACAGGTGGAACTTTTGCCTGTTTTTTAAATCTTTTTTTTTTTTTTGACAGGAGAGTGATTGTTAATTATATTGCATCAGGAAGAAGTTATTTTGTTGCTCATTTAACTATATATATGTATATATATACATATTAGGTTGGTGCAAAAATAATGTCGTTTTATATATATAAGTTGAAAGTCAAAAAACGACATTATTTTTGCACCAACCTAATATATATATGTATGTATATATATATATATATATATATATATATATATATATATATATATATATATATATATATATATATATATATATTTGGCTTCCCTGTCGTTTTCTTTGCTCTTTATTTCATTAATTCTTTTATATTATTTTTCTCTCTAACTCATACAAATTTTCTTGCCTATCCTTATGTTTTTTTTTGTTATTTGGGGAAATTTTAATTCCTCCCTTTTCGTTCTTCAAATTTTGTAAAAAAAAAAAGAATTCCTGTCTTTTATCTTAAATTACGATTACACTTTTCATTCTTGCGGCAACCTCTTTTAAATTTATTCATTCATTTAACTGCTTATTCTCGCTTTTCTTTGTACAACCTATGTATTTCATATTACTCTGTACTTCGTGCGTCTCTTCGTAGAAAACATTTACAATCTCACCAGGTTGCCAATCATGTCTACGTACGACGCATGCGTTAAACAGCAGGTGATGTCATGACAAGCTCATTGGGTCGTCAATAAGGTTGGTGTCATTTCGTTCCCTCCCCAACAAATCCGTGTCTCTTTTATTATATAGTCATTCGTTTTTCGTTCTAAAACTAGTGCCATAGGTGATGTTTCTCCTCTTTTTTTTTTCTTTTTTTTGGGAGGTGGTTTTTCGCTAAAAGTGGGATCATATCAAAACTTTATACAGGCATTAATAAATATGTCTTATGACTGGGCATATATTTTAAGATCCCTCTAATAAATATTAGTCCTGCATCCAGCAGTAACACCTCTGATCGGGAGATTGGAGTTTATGAGAAACCTGGAGTGACCTCTTAAATGCTGTTGTTTTCAAGTCCACCGTGACCCGTGATGGTAGCACCTGCTAATGTCCCAGCTATGGGCAAATAGTAAACACCCGAACAAAAAAATAAAAGTCAACAGTAAATTTTTATAATAAAATTACCAACAATATAGTGAAATTAGTAATTATACTAAAATTATTCGCTTACATTTTTATAGTAAAGTTTTCCAGCAATAGATTTTTATGCAAACTGACTCGCAATGTAACACTAAAAAAAAGTATTAAAATGCACTTTTATACTAAAATTATCAGCAGTCCATATTAAAAATTACCAACAATGCATTTGATCATCTCCTAATTTTATATATAAAAAAAGCATACGTTTAACCTAAAATATCTGTATTTGAAGGCAACAAATAGTGTTAAAATAACATCAACCAAGCAAATCTAGAAAAAAAATATTTGACCATGTAGGTAAAAGTTACGTTTTTTAGTCGCTTACTAATGAATAATGAGGCAAAAATAATTTCTGATTTTTATCAACTTGATGTATAATTACATTTTATTCAATTATATATTCGCCATTATTGCAAGTTACTTCTTACCATTCATTTGGCAAAGTTTTTATATCTTTCGATTGAAATTCCGCCGATTTTTATGTGAACAAAATTTTCGATGAACTCTTGAATCTGGTTTTTATTAAAGGTTTTTATTTTTCTATGAAAACCTTTTACGGTGAACGAAAAAAGATAATAATATGGCGTTTCGGGATGAACAGCCAAAAGTGCACCCATTTTGTTTTTTCCCGCGTTTTACTTGCTGCTTGTGGCCATGTCTCATCGTCTTAAAAAACGACATTTTTCTTATTTACGATGGCATGACGATTTTCGACAAAATATTTATGGGCACGTTTGGATACTTGATGAAACAGTTAGCAAGCTTGTCTGGCTCGCTAGATCAATTACGATCTTCACTCGGTCCTCCATACTTTCGGCCTTGTACCACATCTAAGCTACACTTAGAAAATCATGGGTCACTTCGACATATTGTAATGGTTAGGAAGCTTATCTTGCTCGATCAATTACGACTGAATAATGAGTTTGATTTTCAACGGGTGCTCCACATTTCTAGCCTTGTACCACATCTAAGCTACACTTAGAAAATTATGGGGTACTTCTATATATTGTAATGGTTAGGAAACTTATCTTGCTAGACCAATTACGACTGAATAGTGAGTTCGATTCTCAACGGGTGCTCCACATTTCCAGCCTTGTACCACATCTAAGCTACACTTAGAAAATCATGGGATACTTCGACATATTGTAATGGTTAGGAATCTTATCTTGCTAGATGAATTACGACTGAATAGTGAGTTCGATTCTCCACATTTTCGGCCTTGTTTCACATGGGATTTCCTAATATTCTGAAATTAGGACCACCTCTCAGGGACTATCCCTCCTGACTTTACCGCTCCCTCAGGAGGTGGCTGAATTTATTGTCCAGTGAAGTACCGACGAGGCTTGGCAATTTTTTTTTACGGTACTGCCGTAATCCCACTTTAAACTAACCTTGTTTCTCATCTGGTTTCGTGGTGGGCGAACTGGTAAATACATATTTACGGGCACGTTGCATGTGTGTCGGGTTTAGTGTTTCATTACGTTATATGAACTCGAAATTAATAATATCCGGCCGATTCTCCCACGTGCATAACATAATTTTCCTGTGTCGCTTGTGGAGATCTATCTTTGTAAATCCACTGCCTTTAGCGTTGAACACCGTCTTATGTTAGTGTGCACCAAATATATTCTCTATTGCCACAAATGGTTCGGACTTAGGAAGACACATTCGTCATTACAATTGGTTTCCCAAAACAGAAATTAGTTATAACTAAGCCTAATACTTTCCGAAATTTAATTTTCGGAAATTTTCTATTTTCATTGGAGGTTAATGTTGAGACTTAAATTTTAGAACGGGAGTTACAAAATTACTACGTCTTGGGTATGACGATAAACTACATCAGGCAGCAAGGCCCTTATCGGGAAGTTTTGAGGAAATTGTTATTTTTCCCAGGTCTGTGGGGTAGCAACTGTTAGGGTCCCAGCTATGGGAAAATAGTGAACCCCCAAACTGGGGTTCAAACACTATAAAAGTATAAAAATACATTGTTTTAATAAAAATTGCCATCAATACGTTTTAACAGTAAATATATTTATCAATAGATTTTAATAGTAAAAAAGAATACCAAAGCTTCCAAAGAATAGTATTTCAGCATTAAATGATTCACAAGGAGTTGGTATGCCGTTAAACAAAACAAAACCAAACGAAATTACTGAAGGATTAGGAAAAATTATTTTTTTAATTATAAATTAATATTCAAGATGTGGAATTAGTAAATAATACAAAATTCAAATATATCGGTGTATTGATCACCTATAACAAATTGGATATGGGACAAAAGGAACTGAATATTGGTTATACTAAAGTGTAGTTTCTTCCAACATCATTGGTTATTACATCACCGAAATATTAGCCTAATAATCCTATTCTTAAACAGCCTGGTCATATCGAAACATTCATATCCCTGTCATGCAGCGGTCCAAACCTGTTGAAGAATATCTAAAACTGTCAGTTCTATACAATCATTTTAATGCAACAATGGCTTCCAGGGAATAAAGCAAGGAAAAGAGTAATTCTTCGAACATGGAGGACTGGCGCTGCAGATTAACAAATAATTGGGAAAAATAACAAAAACAACATCATTCAAGGACTACCAACACTAAAATAGATATCATTCGATACATAACTCGAAGAGAAAATAAGGATATAATGAAGATGTTGATATTCTACACTAATAAATGTTTACTATACTCGAAATATTGACGAGTTAGGAAAACTCCCATCTATACTCGAAATAGGGACAATAGGTACTGAACTTAAGAAACCTGTTGACCTGAAAAATTGTTTAAACAGAAAGATCTTATGAATTTCAATCAAAAATAGTTCTGGTGGTCGCTCAATAAATTACAAATGTTTACTTATAAGGAAACGGCTAATATTACCATTGCTCTTACCAGGATTTATCATAAGCAGATATATTCATAAGGATGCACTGAACATGTGGGCAACGACCAAGATTTAGACAAATTGGAAACACAAAAGACAATTATACTTAATCCGTCCTGGGTACGACGATAAACTACACCCAGGTCCTGAGCAAGACGACAAATTACGTCCAACGGCAACGCCTCTGATCGGGAGGTTTTGTGGAGCGTGGAACCATTTCTTAATTGCTGGTGTTCCCAAATCCACGCTGGCCCAGTTTGGTAGCACCTGTTTGGGTCCCAGGTGTGGGCACAGAGTTAACACTCAAACTGTGGTCAAAACACTATGAAAATCGAAAAATATGTTTTAATACCAGCAATACATTTTCTGAGGAAAGAATTATTACCAGTAATACATTTTTGAAGAAAATAATATTGACAGCGATACATTTTCTGAAAAAAATATTACCAGCAATAAAAATCTTGTCGGAATTTAATAACCCACTAAGGTTTATATACCGTAAAACAAAACAAAACAAAATAAACAAACATATACTAAACAACAGAAAGCGAGTGTTGAGATGACTAGGGAACCTAATGAGGAAAGAGAGCTTGGAAAATCTGACATTCACAGGATATATTGAGACTAAGAGAGACAGACGAAAACCACGCATAACGTAACTAAATAGTATGTAAATGGATGGCAAAACAAGGTTAGGAAAAGATGACAAAAATATTTCTAAGAGCCACAAAGGGCAGGAGATGGTGCCATGACCGCCAACTTCCTGAAGAGGTACAACGTAGAGAAGACAATTATAATATACAAAAATGACAGTGTTGTTGACAGACATAGAGATGAGACTCAGAAGAGAGAGCAAGTTGGAAGACCATAAAAAATACCAGAAAGGATTATCCATTAAGTATGTACCATACATGTAAACAGATCATATGTTCAGCTGCGCAGCGATCCTTAGACCACATCATGTATTGCAATGGTGTTACTTATATGGCATCGATAAATTCAAAGCACGAAATCATTGGTAAAAATAGTGGACGTTCAAGCGGAGTTCCGGCAATATTTCTGCAGTTTTTAATGTTCCTTTTTGTCATCCAAAATTATCAATTACGCCATGCTTCCAACAAAAGTAATCCCATTAATGAGAAATCTTCTAAAAATAAAGTTCTTGCGATATCGTTAGGTTTTCAAGACACGTGCTTAATTTAATGTGGCTTTAACTAGATTTTGCGAAATATATTCTATTTTACTTCAATTATAGTAAAAAAATAACTTTACCACAGGTGTCTGTTATCTACCAATAATAATGAAGGATGTCAAAAATATGAAAAGGGATTTCAAGCTGGTGAAGGACCATAATAGATCATAATAGACCATAATAAGCCTACTAGGGTAGGTTGATTTCGCTCTCTTTTTAGAAAATCATCATAGCACTCACTGTGAAAGATGGAGTTTGATGCAATTAATACTGAGACCAAAAAATAGATGCATACCTTTTAGCAATGTTTGCGCGTTTAGTTTTGAAGATCGCATAAAAAATGTTAAGAAAAAATACCGAATTTTCACAGGTTTTTGCTTTTAAACTGACTTCAAAATTTTACTGTATCAAGAATAAATCCAAATAAAGTTCGTATCTTTTGCATTAGAAACATTGAATGAAAAATATATTAAAACCAGAATTCTAATTATGAATCAACACAAGCAAAATATATATTTTCTGTATTCGATAAGTAAAAACTTTTTAAAAAATTATAAAAGATTGCAAAAAAAGTCTACTCAATGTATAAGATTTATTAGATCATTTGTTAGATCATAATTAATGAAAAGACAAAATATAACACCATAATACAGTTGGGCACAGATTAGTAGAAAAAATCTTTTAAATTTGCATTGTTTATTAAAAATCACACTAAAACTACTGCACTGTATAATATATCAGTATATAGCTAAATTGTTCAGGATAATTGTCTTTTGATGTAAATGAAGGTCTTATTTAAAGGCACAATAATTTAGTAATAATATCCATGTGACTTGCATCTTTGCCCATATACAATTTGTAAAGATTCAGTTACTTACAAACTTTATAAGTTGGTGAATAAGGCTTTCACTGATCACAAGAATGAAATTCTAACTCTCCAAGTTTCGAATCTAAACTATGTCTCCAAACTAGCTTCCTCAAAAATCGGTAACGATTTGGAAAAATATCTTGATTATTATTTTGCTTCCTTACATATCATGTCAAACGCTTACTATCATCTTCAGTACAATGGTAAGGTTCTGAAATCAGCCTGCCCTTCGACTGCAACGGCAAAGAACTTAAACAACAGACGGCAAAAGCAAACTCAATGGACAAAATGCAGAAAGGATGGCGAGATAAACCCCTGCATGGTCAGTACTCTCTCCGTGCCAAACAAGCTGATTGACACAACCATCATGTCCATATATTTTACATTGTGCAGGATTCAAAACTGAAAAGAGAATGTTTTATTCTTGCACCACAGGGCCAATGCTTGCTAACTTGAAATTAGCAAGCAAACTTCCTGAAACATTGTGCTAACCCCAAATACAAATTCTGCGATAAATATCCAGAAACAATTGAGAATATTGTATATGTTTGCATGGTATTAACATCCACCGAATATAAAACTCGCTATGACTAGGTGGGTCGATATCTGCCTTGGAAAGTCTACAACGTTTACGGGAAGGAAACTGATAGAACACCACCCAGAGCCAGTTAAAAACATAGAACCTGTAACAGTTTTATGGGACTTTACAATATACAGTGACAATAAAAGGTAACAGTTCCAAAAGTTCTTTGTAAAGTACTTTCTGTAAGGCTTTCGCGTAATCTATTAAACACGTATTTATTTTTCCAGTGTTCTTGCCCTATTTCAATTCTTATTCTTCTACACGATCTATTCATCAAATTTCAGAAGATAAGCTTTGTTCTATGGCTCACTAGGCTAAGAGTTTAATGCAGTTTACATTCAGTTACACGTGGCTTCTTAGGCAGTGCTATGAAAATATATCGGTCTTCTGGTATATCACCGCTTTTTTATATTTCATTTATTATCTCCGTAATATTGAAAATCATCTACTGTAATGGCGAAATCATCTAAGACTACAATTGCCTCCAATGCTGATATTCTGTTCAAATTGGCCATTGTTTTCCATTTCAAATTTTAATAGTCCCAGTATATATTCATTGTATCCTTCAATATTTTCTTTTTCTAAGATTCTTTTAACATAATAAAATATAAATTAAGTAAATAACACACACACACACTCATATATATATATATATATATATATATATATATATATATATATATATATATATATATATATATATATGTATATATATATATATATATATATATATATATATATGTATGTATATATATATATATATATATATATATATATGTATATATATATATATATATATATATATATATATATATATATATATATATATATGGAAATGATATATGGCAAAGGGGAAAAGGTTTTACTTTAGGACTTCATCGGACGAGGTTTGTTGATGTTGATGTAGCTACGCATACATACGAACGAGAGACGCTGAGGATTGTATCTTTAGGGAAAAAGAATACATGCATACATATGTAAGCAAATATGTGGATGGAGATCCGACGGTATGATGAAAATGTGGAAAAGACAAAGCAAAAAATGGTTAATGGAGACATATTTATATTAAATTTAAGTTAAATGAAGAGACGATATATACTGAAATTCAGTTTTTCTGTTTCTGACTAGTCCTATATATATCGTCTCTTCATTTAACTTAAATTTAATATAAATATGTCTCCATTAACCATGTCCTGAAGAAGGTCTATTTGACCAAAACGCCTGACGTCGACAGAAAAACAAAAACAAAATGAAAAAAACAGTAAACTCACATATTCGGATTTTGCTTTGTCCTTTCAACATTTTCATCATACATACATACATATATATATATATATATATATATATATATATATATATATATATATATATATATATATCTGTGTGTGGGGGGGGACATATAATCTTATCGAATTCATTTAGATTTTTGGTATTTTTATCTATATCATCTTTATTGATAAATATCCCCCATTGAGACAATAGAAGATCTGCCAAGAATGGAGAAACTTTGTAAAAACCTGGACGAAACTTGACTGTGAATGACCTAGCCATTAAAGCACTTTCTAAACCTCTTGGTCTTGGTGAATTGTTGTCACTTTTGATTAGAGCAGGGCTTTTTATATCAAAATTGTGGTCAGATTTATTTTTTGCGGTGAGCAAGTAATGCGTTTGATATATATATATATATATATATATATATATATATATATATATATATATATATATATATATATATATATATATATATATATATATATATATATATATATATATATATATATATATATATCACATTATGAAATGGACAAAGTCCGACAATTATTGTTAAGACATTTTGTATGTTTATACATTCTTTTTATAGATACAAATATTTAAGTAAACGCTCTGTTTATAATAAACAGTATTAATAACATTTATCGGCCTGAATGTCCGAGAAATTGTCATAGAAATATTTGTCTGCTTAGCTCAAGCGGTTAAGGCACGTCAGGTTATATGAGGGTTCCGTATAGGATACAGGTTCGATTCCTGTCGGTGGACGAATATTTTCTATGAAGATTTCTCGGACATTCAGGCCATTCATACTGTTTATTATAAACAGAGAATGTACTTCAATATTTGTATCTATAAAACGAATGTATAAACATAAAAATGTCTTAAATATCTGTATATACCAAACGAATTAGTTGCTCAGAGCAAAATTTAAATATATATCTAATATATAATATTTACATTCGGATTGTTATGCTTCTCTTGTTATTATCGATACGGCCCTATGAGGTGTAGTAATTAAGAGGCTCAGAGAAAATGGCATAAAAGGTCAAATAAAAATTATAATAAAAATAACGATTACAACAATACTTGAAATGTAAAATACTGGAAATAATAATAACTAACTCATACCCGAAATTCATACAGAAGTATATATATATATATATATATATATATATATATATATATATATATATATATATGTGTATATATATATGCAAGTTTCATTAAAAACGACAGACAAGGTACTACGGTTAAGTGTTTTATTTAATTTTTCTTGTGTCCGAACAAGAGCTTTCTTTGCTGGACAAAGGGTGTGTAAGAACTGTCCAAATGTTTTATTTTTCCGAGCGATTTCGGCTATATCTTTAGCCATTATCAAGGATGATTTAATTTTTCTGTTTAATTGAGTGTGTGCATTATGTGTATGTCTTAGTGTGTAGTAGTGGTGTTTTAATTACTAAATACGGTTAGCACATTGTGGCTTTGTTCGTAGTTAATATTGTTGAGGGCAGGCTTTTTCTTTTTTATTATTAAAGCCTCCATTATTTTTAACCTTTTTTTACAGGTGGAAGCAATTAATATATTTGTATTTTCTACTAGTATATATCTAATTGAGTCTGGTAATATTTTGTGTGTGTTTAAATGGGTTCTAATGGAGCTGTGATCGGATAGGTGTAACGTAAGGCGTCTAGATAAGCATGCTTACCTAGACGCCTTACGTTACACCTTGTACCTTGTCTGTCGTTTTTAATGAAACTTGCATAAAAGAAGGATTGCTGCCTAAATATACAACTATATATATATATATATATATATATATATATATATATATATATATATATATATATATATATATATATAAAGAGAGAAAGAAAAAAAAGAAAGAAAGATAGAGAATGAGAGACAGGCAGACCAACAGGAAATACAATTAGAAAAATAACGAATATTTACATGTATTTTTACGCAATATTTATAATACATGTGTTTTTATAGAGAAATATTAAAATTAGTTTTTACTTACATGTAGGTTTTCCGAAAGATTTCTTCCACTCCAACCCGTCTCACCTTCACCCTTTCAAAAAGTTTGTATTCCCACTCGTTTACCGTTATGCATTAAACAAATGAAAAAAAAATCAAGGGACGTAACTGGTTTCATAAGTCCCTCAAAGTAAGAAATATAGCATAGAATCGATTTTGGGTCCCTTGTTTATGCAGTGAATTGGATATTGGTTTGAACTTGCTGATAACATAAATGTTTCTTTATTAATACGCTTTTGTTCGGTGGTCTTGTAGTCGCATAGGTAGAATGAGAAAAACATCAAAGTGTGGCAGACCTTGTTTCTCGCATTCCTTCAAACGTTGGCCAAGGCGTAATTTTCCGGGGCGCGTTTCCTCAATCCGTTGGCGATGAACTGTCATCCTTTTTCAAAATTAAAAATGATTTTCCTCAGAGAATTTAATATACATAATAACATGCCGAGGTTGCCACGAATATTTCCTTGGCCAAACTGGCCAGACACTCCGACAAAGAAAGACTGCTCCAAGATTTCACGCAATCCTCTGTCGGCCAGCATTCGTATTGTAAATATTTGAACGTTTGTGTACCCAGGCATGTCTGAGATTGAAATACGGCCAAAGTCAGCTGGAAAGCGGAAAAACACTCATCCGTCCGAGAGAATGAAAAATAACCTTAAAATCACAATTATAAAAAGAAAAAAGAAAAAAGAAGGGAAAAAAAACAGTAATAGTTCGCCGGTGTGGCAGAAAAGTATCCAATATGAACTATTTCTATTTGTTTTTATTCATTTTTTCTTTTGTATAATTCTATGTTTGTTACTTTTGACAAGAATCTTTAAATGTATAGCAGGATCTCCAGATCCAATGTGATGGCAATATCCAGAGCATGAACGAATGGTAGACATATAATTGTGTAAGATACATTATGGCGTGGAAGATTGTATAGAATGATATACTAAACCATTTGTCTTATCAGCAGACTTGAAAATTTTATTTAACATAATCATTCCACTTCATGCGGATTTAGCTTCCCGATGGGGTTAACATATGCGATGATGGTGGAAGGCAAAATGCTCTCTAAAACCATGGATGGAGAGTAGTTTCGTTTTGAAGGCGTTAAAATTTACAAGCCACCAGTTAACAAAAGATTGAAGGTCATTTCCGAAATTTGCTGCCAATTTGATTTTTATCGAACCTATAAGATTACTATTAACATCGGAGTAAATTGTTATTTCTTCAGTATAGGTAACGAATCGTGATTGAACATAAGGAAAACAATAGGCCCCAAATATAGTGTCGGGGCGGGGGAGAATCGCAATAATGAATAAAACATAGAAAAGTAGTCATTCAAGACAACTTTCATCACGGGATTTAATGAGAAAGTTTGAATCAAAACACTTCATACATTGATTAAATTGATTTGTCTCTATTTTTGAGATGAGGTTATTGCAACTATTTACACTACTTACATTGTTCGGACTGTTGTCCTCATCTTTATTGCCATATTCACCTTCAACATCTGTCTCTATTTCTGAGATGAGGTATTGTAACTATTTACACTATTTACATTGTTCGGACTGTTGTCCTCATCTTTATTGCCATATTCACCTTCAACATGTGTCTCTATTTCTGAGATGAGGTATTGTAACTATTTACACTATTTACATTGTTCGGTCTGTTGTCCTCATCTTTATTGCCATATTCACCATCAACATCTGTCTCAATTTCTGAGATGAGGTATTGTAACTATTTACACTATTTATATTGTTCCGACTGTTGTCCTCATCTTTATTGGCATATTCACCTTCAACATGTGTCTCTATTTCTGAGATGAGGTATTGTAACTATTTACACTATTTACATTGTTCGGTCTGTTGTCCTCATCTTTATTGCCATATTCACCTTCAACATCTGTCTCTATTTCTGAGATGAGGTATTGTAACTATTTACACTATTTACATTGTTCGGACTGTTGTCCTCATCTTTATTGCCATATTCACCTTCAACATGTGTCTCTATTTCTGAGATGAGGTATTGTAACTATTTACACTATTTACATTGTTCGGTCTGTTGTCCTCATCTTTATTGCCATATTCACCTTCAACATCTGTCTCTATTTCTGAGATGAGGTATTGTAACTATTTACACTATTTACATTGTTCTGACTGTTGTCCTCATCTTTATTGCCATATTCACCTTCAACATCTGTCTCTATTTCTGAGATGAGGTATTGTAACTATTTACACTATTTACATTGTTCGGACTGTTGTCCTCATCTTTATTGCCATATTCACCTTCAACATCTGTCTCTATTTCTGAGATGAGGTATTGTAACTATTTACACTATTTACATTGTTCGGTCTGTTGTCCTCATCTTTATTGCCATATTCACCTTCAACATCTGTCTCTATTTCTGAGATGAGGTATTGTAACTATTTACACTATTTACATTGTTCGGTCTGTTGTCCTCATCTTTATTGCCATATTCACCTTCAACATCTGTCTCTATTTCTGAGATGAGGTATTGTAACTATTTACACTATTTACATTGTTCGGACTGTTGTCCTCATCTTTATTGCCATATTCACCTTCAACATCTGTCTCTATTTCTGAGATGAGGTATTGTAACTATTTACACTATTTACATTGTTCGGTCTGTTGTCCTCATCTTTATTGCCATATTCACCTTCAACATCTGTCTCTATTTCTGACATGAGGTATTGTAACTATTTACACTATTTACATTGTTCGGTCTGTTGTCCTCATCTTTATTGCCATATTCACCTTCAACATCTGTCTCTATTTCTGAGATGAGGTATTGTAACTATTTACACTATTTACATTGTTCGGACTGTTGTCCTCATCTTTATTGCCATATTCACCTTCAACATGTGTCTCTATTTCTGAGATGAGGTATTGTAACTATTTACACTATTTACATTGTTGGGTCTGTTGTCCTCATCTTTATTGCCATATTCACCTTCAACATCTGTCTCTATTTCTGAGATGAGGTATTGTAACTATTTACACTATTTACATTGTTCGGTCTGTTGTCCTCATCTTTATTGCCATATTCACCTTCAACATCTGTCTCTATTTCTGAGATGAGGTATTGTAACTATTTACACTATTTACATTGTTCGGTCTGTTGTCCTCATCTTTATTGCCATATTCATCTTCAACATCTGTCTCTATTTCTGAGATGAGGTATTGTAACTATTTACACTATTTACATTGTTCGGACTGTTGTCCTCATCTTTATTGCCATATTCACCTTCAACATGTGTCTCTATTTCTGAGATGAGGTATTGTAACTATTTACACTATTTACATTGTTCTGACTGTTGTCCTCATCTTTATTGCCATATTCACCTTCAACATCTGTCTCTATTTCTGAGATGAGGTATTGTAACTATTTACACTATTTACATTGTTCGGTCTGTTGTCCTCATCTTTATTGCCATATTCACCTTCAACATCTGTCTCTATTTCTGAGATGAGGTATTGTAACTATTTACACTATTTACATTGTTCGGACTGTTGTCCTCATCTTTATTGCCATATTCACCTTCAACATGTGTCTCTATTTCTGAGATGAGGTATTGTAACTATTTACACTATTTACATTGTTCTGACTGTTGTCCTCATCTTTATTGCCATATTCACCTTCAACATCTGTCTCTATTTCTGAGATGAGGTATTGTAACTATTTACACTATTTACATTGTTCGGTCTGTTGTCCTCATCTTTATTGCCATATTCACCTTCAACATCTGTCTCTATTTCTGAGATGAGGTATTGTAACTATTTACACTATTTACATTGTTCGGTCTGTTGTCCTCATCTTTATTGCCATATTCACCTTCAACATCTGTCTCTATTTCTGACATGAGGTATTGTAACTATTTACACTATTTATATTGTTCCGACTGTTGTCCTCATCTTTATTGCCATATTCACCTTCAACATCAGTCTCTATTTCTGAGATGAGGTATTGTAACTATTTACACTATTTACATTATTTCTACTGTTGTCCCCATTTTTCTTACCATATTCACCTTCTACATCTGTCTCTATTTCTGAGATGAGGTATTGTAACTATTTACACTATTTACATTGTTCGGTCTGTTGTCCTCATCTTTATTGCCATATTCACCTTCAACATCTGTCTCTATTTCTGACATGAGGTATTGTAACTATTTACACTATTTACATTGTTCGGTCTGTTGTCCTCATCTTTATTGCCATATTCACCTTCAACATCTGTCTGTATTTCTGAGATGAGGTATTGTAACTATTTACACTATTTACATTGTTCGGTCTGTTGTCCTCATCTTTATTGCCATATTCACCATCAACATCTGTCTCTATTTCTGAAATGAGGTATTGTAACTATTTACACTATTTATATTGTTCCGACTGTTGTCCTCATCTTTATTGCCATATTCACCTTCAACATCAGTCTCTATTTCTGAGATGAGGTATTGTAACTATTTACACTATTTACATTGTTCGGTCTGTTGTCCTCATCTTTATTGCCATATTCACCATCAACATCTGTCTCTATTTCTGAAATGAGGTATTGTAACTATTTACACTATTTATATTGTTCGGTCTGTTGTCCTCATCTTTATTGCCATATTCACCTTCAACATCTGTCTCTATTTATGAGATGAGGTATTGTAACTATTTACACTATTTACATTGTTCAGACTGTTGTCCTCCTCTTTATTGCCATATTCACCTTCAACATCTGTCTCTATTTCTGAGATGAGGTATTGTAATTATTTACACTATTTACATTGTTCGGACTGTTGTCCTCATCTTTATTGCCATATTCACCTTCAACATCTGTCTCTATTTCTGAGATGAGGTATTGTAACTATTTACACTATTTACATTGTTCGGTCTGTTGTCCTCATCTTTATTGCCATATTCACCTTCAACATCTGTCTCTATTTCTGAGATGAGGTATTGTAACTATTTACACTAGTTATATTGTTCGGACTGTTGTCCTCATCTTTATTGTCGTATTCACCTTAAACATCTGTCTCTATTTATGAGATCAGGTATTGTAACTATTTACACTATTTACATTGTTCGGTCTGTTGTCCTCATCTTTATTGCCATATTCACCATCAACATCTGTCTCTATTTCTGAGATGAGGTATTGTAACTATTTACACTACTTAAATTGTTCGGACTGTTGTCCTCCTCTTTTTTTATCATATTTACGATGTTTCGGCAGTTGTACGCATCGCTCTTCTTCAGGTGATTGGAATAATAGACAGAGAACATCAGTGGAAAATCTAAGGAATCAGCGCATATGCTAGGTCACAAATATCTGCTAAGCCAGCCAAGCATAGACATGAATACAATATAGAAACCAGTATTACAGATGCTAGAGAAGAACAATAATTACATATGGCAATATGAGCTTGTGTAAAAAATAATGTTACTGAGACATTAGGGTTATAAATCCCAAACATTAATTCATAAGAACACAGTGGATAATAGCATTGGTTGAAGCAATCCAACGACTTGACCCGAGTAGTGAGTTCAATACCTGGCCACAAAAGAGGTACTCAAAAACTTGGAGGATAAGGGAAATAACAGAAACTGAGATATTCAGAAAAGGCATGGCACGTGGAACAAGAACAATCTATACCAGTGGGCGAAATTAGGGGTTCGGTTCTAAATACCAACGTATATCTTCTGAAGGCCGGAGCGTACAACGTTCGAAACGTCGTGAATGGACTGTAAAGATGAGGACAACCGTCCGAATAGTGTAAATGATTGAGGAATTGTTGTTTTTTTTTGTTATTGTTGTTGTTGTTTTTTAGTTTTTTGTTGTTTTTTTTTTGCTTTTTTTTTTTTTTTTTTTTTTTTTTTTTTGGCTGCTTATCAATCTTTTTTCAGGTTAAAGTAATCGTTTGGTTCTTTTTTATCCGGAAAGAGTTCATAGAAGAACTAACCCTTTATATTCCTAACTTCTACGCATGAATATCTTCAGTAGATGAAGACTGCCTTTGTTTCATTGAGTTGTATTTTTTACGGCTTATCAACCTTTAGACGAAACATTTGTTGGGTTTTTGCGAGTGATATTGCATTAAGAGTATTTTGAGAAGAAAAACGATTTTCCAGATAAAAGTCTTACTATTTAATCCATATCTGTGGGAAGATGGATTCATACCTTTCCCAACAGTATCTGCATGTAAATGAATATAACACTCCTGACTGGAACTCGAACTCGGCTCTTCCACTTCTCCGAGCCACTATTCATTACACCGTCTACATATCCAACCTGATCGTTCCATTTTTTTCATACATTAACATAATTCATATAAACATTTAATTCTACCGTATGATACTTCAATTTGTAGATAGTAATTTTTTGCATATAGTTTTTATAATATAGAAGTATTTTCCTGAAGTACTGGTACGATTTAGTATAATGAAACAAGTCCAAGAAATTGCACACCTCTCTAATATGAGATTGTCTACATGCTTTATCGATCTCACAAAAACATCTGACCACATCAATAAAGATTTCTTTCCAATGTCCGAATGCACTGAATGCACTGGCCTCACGGAGGGAAATATTGCTGCACAAAATCTTACATGACTGACGATGACGCCAAATACGGAAATATTTCAAATCTCATCAGGAACATGGCAAGGAAGAAATGAGAGTCCCAGTTTATTTAAACCTTCCCTAGACTATGTCCTGCGCAATGACAAACACAGATGTGACGAGATGGACACTGACAATTCTAAGCATTAAATACCATATACCAAACAAATCAACTAAAATTATTTCTTCCCTTCCGGCGTTTAATGTACTAATGATGAGTGGGGAGGGGCTATGTTGATGATATTAATCGTTGGGATAAGAATGGACTTGAAAAAAATATCAGCATATTCTCGGAAGTGTTCCAAGAAATAGGACTAAAGATAGCCATTTCCATTTGGTTGGATTGTTCATTTCGTTTAAGGGTGTATCAATGTCTATGCGTTATTTAATGCCTAAATCTAAATATTCCGAACCCAATTTTATGGCTTCAATAAAATAATTTTAAACGTTATTGTATGTTTTCTATATGAAATGTATTGTTGGTCATTTTGCTGTAAAATATATTGTTAGTAATTGTTATGGGAAGTTACCCATAATAGTAATGTACTATCCCAGACACCATAAATACTGCGCCTCAAGAAGGAGCAGTAGTTCAGAGTCAGCCCTTTTTGGACGACTCGGCTAGACGGTCGAACTCTCTGCCCTTCGGGGAGGTTGACCGGCCCGACCCCGTGTATACGGGATCTACGGGCAATTTTTTGGCCGAGCCTACGGGCTCGGGTACCCCACTTTAAACCCAGCCTTGTGCCACATCTGTCCCTCGTGGGGAGGACACTAAATACTTCAGAGTCAGTCTTTTTTGGACGACTCGGCTAGACGGTCGAACTCTCTGCCTCTGAGGCAGAGGGGAACTCTCTGCCTCTGGGCAGAGAGGAACTCGGACGAGGCTCCGCCGAAGGGCAGAGCCTCGTTCGGGGAGGTTGACCAACCCGATCCCGTTTATACGGGTTCTACGGGCATTTTTTGGCCGAGCCTACGGGCTCGAGAATACCCACGGTAAACTCGGCCTTGTGCCACATCTATCCCTCGTGGGTGGGACAGTAAATACTGTTCAGAGTCAGTCGTTGTCGGACGACTCGGCTAGACGGTCGAACTCTCTCCCTCTGAGCAGAGAGCAACCGGGACAGTAAATATTGTTCAGAATCAGTCAGAGTCAGAGTCGCGTCAGACGATTACTGTAAGACATTGGAATAGTGATACTGGTCGAGACAACATAGTTCTCTCTAACCTAACCTGATTGTTATTACTAACACTTCTACTTCTTTTGTACATATTCTGTTTGTAATATATCTGTGTTATTCCATACCTGTGTTCGGGTTATTCTTCATTGGTTCTACCTTGGACTATCACCGTGGTACAAGGAACTTGCACCATAACAGTAATTCTACTATAAATAGCTATTTTTGTTAATTTTACTATTTAATAGGTATTGTTGATTGGTTGAGTTTTAACGACATATCAACCTCTGTAGGTCATTTAATGAAGATATATACATATTTTGTACGTAATTTTCTGCATTCAGAGTGAACTTAGTTTTTTGTTTTTACATATATAGTTTGTAGATCATGAAATATATTGTTGGTAATTTTACTATAAAAATACATTTTATATGTTTTTTAGTGTTGCATTGATTGTGATTTTGCTATAAAGCTTGTGGAGCCTCCTTCCGGCTCCTTGCTTCCCAGCAATGTGAGTTTACTGTTTTTTATTTTGTCTTTTGTTTTTCTGTCAACGTCAGACGTTTCGGTCTAATAGACCATCTTCAGGACATGGTTATTGGAGACACAGAAAAACTGAATTTCAGTTTTTCTGTTTCTGACTAGTCCTGTATCTATCATATCTTCATTTCAACTTAAATTTAATATAAAATATGTCTCCAATAACCATGTCCTGAAGATGGTCTATTAGACCGAAACGTCTGACGTTGACAGAAAAACAAAAAACAATAAACTCACATATTCGAATTTTGCTTTGTCTTTTCCACATTTTCATCATACCGTCGGATCTACATCCACATATTTGCTTACATATATATATATATATATATATATATATATATATATATATATATATATGTGTGTGTGTGTGTGTGTGTGTGTGTGTGTGTGTGTGTGTGTGTGCGCGCGTTTGGTCGTGTTAGCTCGGATACATCAAGATCGCAAGGTCATTAGACAGGCCTTCTGTGGCATAACATAGCTGGTCAATGTAGGTGGTTGCTGGCCGACCAACCAGTCTTGCTCATGGCTGGGTGTCCAGAACAGTAAATGTTAATCTTTGCTTTTTTATTCCTTCACAATCAGTAACTCCTTATGTCTTAATGGCTTTATTGCCTTGCTTGGGCTGAAAGGATTAAAAAAAAAGATTACGGGATCGAACGAAGTTACCCTGTGTACAGAATATTCTTTATTTAATTTCCTTATTTCCGATACTAATTTAGGGAATTTAATTAACCTTTTATTAGTTGTGCATTGATAACAGTTTTTGGAAAATCTCAGAACATAGGAAAAAAAGAGCTAGCAAATAATTATATCTGATCGAATTATAAGATATTAAAAATCTCTCGTGCGTAGAGATTTGGGGAGGTGATCTATAATTACGAATCAGTATTTTCTTTGTGACCTGCGAATATAAATTGGAATTTTTAATCATTGATGTGTTAAAGATATTGATGCTGAACCACATATATGTAATATATCCCCGCTCCTTCTTTCTCCCCCTTTAAATATTTTCTTCTTTTCACATCAGAAAGAAAATTAATTGTAAAAACGCTAAACTAGAATTAGAAAACTGTAAATAAAGTCGAGAGTCAAACATGATTACTAAGAAGCCATCTGTCACCACGTTTTTTTAACACTGTCTCTTTATTTCCACATCCTTCTCTCTCTAACTTTCTCTCTTTCTCTCTATATGTATCTATCTCTCACTCTCTGTCTCGGTCTTTCTCTCTCTATATATATATAGAGAGGCAATGGTAGAAAATGACAGTCACAAAATATTATGGGATATCTCTGTCAAGTGAGATCACGTCAATGAACCGAGATGTATCGAATTATTAACGTTGTTGTTCCTTATGATACCAGGGGGGACTCAAAAGAAAGAGAAAAAGTACCGGGATCTGGCTAGGGAGCTGAAGGGGCCATGTTATATGAATGTATAACTAATTCATGATTGTTGCGCTCTGAACACAACCTAGAAAACTGAAAAGGCGCTTAGGGAGAACTGGAATCGTGGCCTGAAATCTGCCATAATTTGCACTGTGGTTGTTCTCTGACATTTCCTTGTGTGATGAAAAGTCTTGTTGAGTCCATACCTCAAGAACGGAATTTTCATAATAATAATAATAATAATAATAATAATAATAATAACAGAATATGCTTTTTTTATTGATATGACAATCACTGCAGTTTGTAATGTACCTTTGAAGATCTTTAATAAAATATAAAAATAGGTACCTCAACTTGGTTGCGTAAAAAAAAAATCAGCATAGCATGATGAAAAAAGCCATATATTCAATAAAAACAAAGTTTTTTTCATCAAAATGTTTATGTTATTATTAAAAGGAAAGACCAAAATATTTTTTTTAATTATTTTTTTTTAATTTTACACTCCTTTGTAGCACGTTGTAAATTTTGGATAAAAATCTTGTTTATTTTTTTTAAGTCAGCAGCGTACTAAAGATAAACGATTGGGTTATTTTTGCGTTTTTTTCCGATGAAAAACACGTTGATGTAGAAATTCTTGCAAAATTCACATAGTTGTTGGATTTTAAGGAACCTTTCAGGACAAATTCAGAAATAAATGAAATTATTTTTGAAATTTTTTCTCTTTAGAAAATCTTCGTAACAAATATTTTTTCTACATATGTTACCACCCACTTACATAGTTTCATGAAATTTCGAGAAATTAAATTTTTAAGGGGTCAATATTTTTTATTAGTTAAAAAAGGACTCTTTAGAGAAAGTAAATAATCAATTTTTCTTGTAAAACACTTACTCGTTTCATTGAAAATTTGCTCTGAATTGTAAAATAAAAAATGAAATAAAACCATGACATTAATTACTTAGGAGAGCTTTTTAATAGCTTTTGGAGTTAAGTTATATTAAAGACACTATTGTCTGAAGAAATTAATTATTTTCGATAAATAATGAATTTTTACATGAATTTTTTCATTTTTAAAAATTTTTAAGTAGCATAATATAATAGTTCAAAAATCGTTTAAAATTCTTCATTGCGTTCAAGAATGCAATTTGGTGATAACGTTAAGTGAAAAGTAAATTAAAGAATCAAAATTTGAAAAGCTCTAAACAGTCGCTTGAACCCGAATATTTTAAAAATAATTTTAAAACAATTTTTAGTGAAACAAATGTTCTTAATTTCTACCTATGAGTATCTATACATGACATAAGCCTTAAAAAGGTCACGTGATTTAAATGTCGTCTGACACACTGCAATTATTTCACTTTTAATTCAGTTCTGTTTCATCATCGACTACAAGTGAAGAAGAATGGCCTCTATACGAGCAGCCGCATGACCAAGTGAGTTTTCAACATGACAACGCTAGGCCACGTGTTGCAAAACGGGCGAGAAACTTATTGGAAACGCTTAAATGGGAAGTCCTACCCCAACCACCTTATTCACCCCACATTGTCTCGTCAGATTATCACTTGTTCTGATCGATGGCACTTTCCTTCTTATGAAGATGCCAAATTAGGATCGACTCGTTGTTAGCCTCAAAAGTGTCGTTTTTCCGACGTGGAATTCAAATGCTACCAGAAAGATGGGGAAAAATAGTGACCAGCGACGAACAGTACTTTCAGCGACATGTTTTTTACTCATTTTTGTAAATAAAACATTACTTTTCTTGAAAAATCACCGGGAAATTATTCAAGGTCCTAATATATATACATATGGGAATACGACAACATTATTGGATAAAGAACAAATAGGAAACATTCATAAATCTTAAATCTCACCCATTTTATTAAAGCTTCCTCGGAGAATGAGATATGGAGAAAAAATTGATATTTATATTTTTGTATGTTTTTCATTAGTTAAGCAGACTTGATCAAATCAATATGTGAACAAACATAAATAATATCTGCAAAACAATAAATAATAAATAACAAATAATTTCTAATACTAAATAATAAATAATTACTAAAATAAATAATTTCTACTAAACAAAGATATATATAAACACACAAATGAATATACCTTACCATCTGAACTGTGCATAGACAATCTAAAATTATAATACACTTACACAAAAAATATACACACGAACGTTGCCTGACTAGTCAAATGAACGTGAAGTCTGCTTAACCAATGAAAATCAAACAACACAAAAACCTAAAATACCCGAATATTTTTTCATATCTCATATATCTGAAGAAATATTTTTCAGTTATCCTATCATATATCTTTATATATATGAATATATATATATATATATATATATATATATATATATATATATATATATATATATATATATATATATATATATATATATATGAAGAAATATAAAGGTTGTCTAATTTATGAAATAAAGTGCTCAATATCAGGGATATAGCGTATGTAAATATATATATATATATATATATATATATATATATATATATATATATATATATATATATATATATATTATTGTTCAAAAGGTTGAAGCAATCCCTAGGATTATCATGGTTTGAACTTGAGAGAAATGTGAAATCCTTCCATCCAAAAGATGAAAAGGAGCTCTTAGAGTGATTGGCAAGCGAATGAAATTAATTACCAAATTTATACTTTGAGAAACTTTTGCAACGAATGGTAAAAATTTGTGCTGCACTAATAAAGGCTTAAAAAGAATATTTTGACGAGAACAAATTTTATTCGTATAATGCTTTTTTTCTTCATGTTTTCATAAGAAAATTTAAAATATAAAAATATGTTCCATATTTTTAACCATGTATAATAATTTTCTCTTAAAGTACAAAATAACTACTTTTGGGGCCAATTCAAAAATTACCACTGGCTTACCTCAAACTTTTAAAATGTATTATATATATATATATATATATATATATATATATATTACGTGACTAAATATGAACAACATTCTCTCGTAGGTTAAATTGTTATATATTGCATCACATCACAATCAACAATAAAAAAAGCAATGAGACAAATATGTTAGGTGAGTGTCAGATTCACCGAGCCTTCATTCCTCATGATGTTCCCTTGGGATTTTAACTCCCTCTTTCTGATCCTGAATATTATTATCCGTATATTAGAGTATTAAAGTCTTTTTATTTTTTATAGATTATCTTTTATTTTTAATATTATTAGTAGTAGTATTAATATTAGTATTATTTTATATCATGAATTGTCATACATTGATTTTCATCTCTGTGAGTTTCCCTTCAGAAAAGGGTTGCGATCATATCTATCCGCGACCCACTCTCACTTGTAGCTCTTAGCAATGTTTGTAGACTTTTCAATGACTCTTAATCCCTGTTCTACCAAATATTTACATAAGCTCGTTTGGAAGATTGTGCGGTGTTTTCCTCTGTCTCTGTTGCTTTCAATATGTCCTGTGAGTGTCAAATTTTCCAAACCTTCTTTTCTCATTATGTGCCCTAAATATTTAAACTATCTATTTTTCATGTTATTTATATGTGTCCTTTTTGTTTCCATTTCTAAAACATCGTCGTTGGTCGCATGTTCAGTCCAACGGTTTCTCAGCATCCTTCTGTAGAACACCAATTATGTTACTTCATCATCATCATGAGACGATTGTGCAGCATTGACTTCCATAGAGGAGGCTAGATATCATGAAGCACTTAAGTACTCTTTTTTTCTTTCTAACGATATTTTCGAGTTCAACACTTAAGCGTGTAGGCAAATATAGATCTATGTTATACTTGCGAGTATAGATAAACATCAGTCGCACCAAAAACTTCAGCCAATATTTCCGATTGATACTTTAATCATATGTTTCAGTCCATAGGCGTAAATTACCCTGGTACATACCTGTGAATATAAGTAAACACTAATCAGGTTTATCCAAGGTTTGATATATAATTTGGACATATCTATCTATCTATCTATCTATCTCTCATATATATATATATATATATATATATATATATATATATATATATATATGACGAAATATAGTTTTATGGTGTGCTATATTTATGGGATAAAGTGCTCAATATCAGAGAAAGAGCGTGTGTAAATATAAAAGTGAACAATGAGGTCAAAACTCAGGGCGAAAGGCTGTCTTGTGCTGGTTATTTATGTATATGGGTCAGTGGTGCATTGTGGGTAATCTATTCTGGAAAATTGGACGAATAAATAGCTTTAATT
>OZ038504.1:42635738-42640738 GCA_964036315.1 Acanthosepion esculentum
ATTGATAAGGGAGAAACATAATATAATCTAAGCTGCCAAGATGTAGTTCTATGAAAAAGAAATACATTTAACTCTCATTTGTATATTTTTAACTAGTTCAAATGCCTTATTCAGCGTGGAATTTTCAGCTCATTTCTGACCTGAATTCTGCAAGTTGTTTTCCATCCTGACGATGTGGCAGCTTTGGCCCCAAATGAGGTCATAGCAGTTAGTTTAGCTTCTGGTGTGCTGGATGAAGTGATTTGGTTCAGCTGGGTTCCCATCCAAAACTGAAAACAATCTCTCTGGATGAACTGATAGAACTTCCAGCTGTATATTTCCTTTATTACAGCACATTCCATCTGGTTCATCCTTGAATCTGAGAGATTTATAATTCTTCAACTGACTGATCATTGATCAAATCGATATCTTTGGATGATTTAAATAGTCACTCTCACAGTTGTATTGAAAAGCCAGCTTGGACAGACTGAAGAAAGAAGCGGCATTCTTTTTTTCATAATGTAATACTATCTGGTATCACTTTCAACAGGTGTTTCCAAAGATCTTGTTCTACTATGGCTTGCAGCGTATCATTCTCTCCATGATAAAGTCTGTCTGTCATCGTTTGCAGGTTTGATCCCTTCGTTGCTGCATCTGCTTCTCTCCTGGATGATGTTTCTGCAGTTTTTGATCCCAACTCCCAGGCTGTATCAGCTTCACTCCGAGACGATGTTTCATTGTCATCTGCAGCTTTTGAAATCCTCTCTCTTGATATATCTGCATCACTCCTGGATGATATTTCATTGCCATCTGCAGCTCTTGATCGACTCCCCCGTGCTGCATCTGCGTCACTAGTGGATGATGTTACATTAACATATGAAGATTTTGATCTCTTCTACGTCGCTCTATCTTCTTCTTTACACGATGATGTTCCATTGTCGGCTGAAGCTTTTTCTCACCTCTCCTTTGCTGTATCTGCGCCACTCCTGGAATATGTTCCATTGTCATCTACACGTTTTGAACTCCTCTTCCTATCTTCTTCAATTCTGGAGGATGTTTCAGTGACAATTGCAGGTTTTGATCCCCCTCTCCCTGCTGTATCTGCCGTAAGTTATTTCATTGTCATCTTCAGCTTTTGATATCCTCTCATTTGATGTATCTGCGTCACTCCTGGATGATATTTCATAATCATCTGAACCATTTGATCTCCTCTTCATCGCAGTATCTGCATCACTCCTGGATGATGTTTCATTGTCATCTGCAGAATTTGATCCACTCTATCTTGCTGTGTCTGCGTCAATCCTGGATCCTGATTCATTGTAATCTGCAGGTGTTGATCTCCTCTCCCTTGCTGTATATACTCCACTCCTGGATGGTGATTCATTGTAATCTGCAGGTGTTGTTCTCTTCATCGCTGTATCTGCGTCTCTCCGGGATGTTGTTTCATTGTCAACAGCAGAATTGGATCTAATCTTCCAAGATATATCTGTTTCACTCCTGGATGATGTTTCATTGTCCTCTGCAAATATTGATCGCCTCCCTCTTGCTGAATCTGCGTCGTTCCTGGATAATGTTTCAATGTCATCTGCAGTTCGTGATCCTCTCAAGCTTGCTCTATCTTCCTCATTCCGTTATGATGTTTCATTCTCATCTACAGTTTTAGATCTACTCATCCTAGCTCAATGTACTTCACTACTGGATGATGTTACATTGTCGTCTGCTGCTTTTGATCTACTCTTCATAGCAGCATCTGCTTCACTCCTGGAAGATATTTCATTATCATCTGCTGCTTTTGACACCCTCTCTCTTGCTGTATCTGCGACACTCCTGGATGATGTTTCATTGTCATCTGCAGGTATTGATCTCTTCTTCCTTGCTGTATCTGCATTATTCCAGGACGATGTTTCATTGTAATATTCAGCTTTTGATCTCGTCTTTATTGCTGTCTCATCTTCAATCCTGGACGATGTTTCTTTGTCATCTGCAGCTTTTAATCACCATTCCCATGCTCTATCTGCTTCACTCCGGGACGATGTTTCATTGTCATCTGCAGATTTTGATATCTTCTCCCTTGATATATCTGCTTTATTCCTGGTCGAAGTTTCATTGTCATCTGCAGCTTTTGACCTCGTCTTCATTGCTGTGTCTGCCTCACTCTTAGATGATGTTTCATTGTCAACTGCAGGTTTGGATCCCCTCTCCCCTACTGTATCTGTTTACTGATGTACGATATTTAATTGTCATCTGCAGCTTTTGATATCCTCTCCCTTGATGCATCTGCGTCACTACTGTATGATGTTTCTTTGTCAACTGCAGATTTTGATCACCTCTCCCTTACTGCATCTGTGTCACTCATGGATTTATGTTTCATTGACATCTGCAGATTTTGAAACCCTCACCCTTGCTTTATCAGCGTCAATCCTGGATAATGTTCCATTAACGTCTGGATCTTTTCATCCCCTCTCCCTAGCTGTATCAGCGTCCTTCCGGTATGATATTTTATTGTCATCTGCTCGATTTGATCACCTCTTCCTAGCTATATCTTCGTCATCCCTGCATGATGTCTCATTGTCTTTTGCAGCTTTTCTTCCCCTCTACCCCGCTGTATCTTATCCACTCCTGGTTGATGTTTCATTGTCAACTGCAGCTTTTGATTTAATCTTCCTAGCTGTATATGCTTCACTCCTGCAAGATGGTTCATTGTCATCTTCAAATTTTGATCCCACCTCGCTTGCTGTATCTCTGTCTTTCGTGGATGATGTTTCATTGTCATCTGCAGCTTTTGATGTCCTCTCCCTTCCTGTATCCTCCTCATTCCTTTATGATGTTTCATTGTCATCTGCACTTTTTTTATCTCATTGCCGTCGCTGTATCTGCTTCACTACTGGATGAGTTTTCATTGTCATCTGCAGCTTTTGATCTCCCCTCCCCTGCTGTATCTTCGTCACTCCTGGATGAAGTTTCATTGTCATGTGCATTTTTTGGTCTCCTCTCCTTTGCTGTACTTGCTTCACTCCTGTGTGCTGTCTCATTGTTATCTGCAGCATTTGATCTCCTGTTCGTCTCTGTATCTGCTTCAATCCTGGATGTTGTTTCATTGTCCCTCTCCCTTGTTCTACCTTCGAGACTCCTGTATGATATTTTATTGTCATCTGCATTCTTTTGGTCTCCTCTCCCTTGCTGTATCTGCTTCACTCCTGGACGATGTCTCATTGTCATCTGGAGCTTTTGGTTTCCTCTTCGTCGGTGTATCTTCTTCATCCCTGGATGATGTTATATTATCACCTGCAGCGTTTATATACTCTACCTAGTTTTATCTGCTTCACTCCTGGATGATGTTACATTGCCATCTGCAGCTTTTGATCTCCTCTCCCTTGCTGTATCTGCTTCACTCCTGGACGATGTTTCATTATCCTCTTCAGCTTTTTATCTCCTCTTCCTAGCTGTATCTGCTTCACTCCTGGATGTTGATTCGTTTTCATCTGCAGCTTTTGATCCCTTCTCCCTTGCTGTATCTGCCTCACACCTACTATATGCTTCATTCCCATCTGTAGCTTTTGATCTCCTCTTCGTCGCTCTATCTGATTCACTCCTTTATCATGTTTCATTGTCATCAGCACGTTTTGATCTCATTTCCCTTGCTGTGTCAGCGTCATTCCTCGATGATATTTCGTTGTCATCTTCAGGTTTCGATTTCCTCTTCGTTGCTGTATCGTCTTACTCCTTGATGATGTTTCATTTTCATCTGCTGGTCTTGACCTTCACTTCTTTGCAGCCTCTGCGTCCCTCCTTCCTTGTACCTCCTCTGATGTTTCCGATCCTCGATTCTCTATTATTTGCAGCATCTTTTTGCTCCTAGCTCGAGCCTCCTCTGGTTTTTCTTCTGCTATTCTCTCCCTTTGTCTTAGAACTCTGGTCTTTAGAATTTTCCATGACAAATTAGAAGAAATAAGTTTGAATTCATCATTTCACTCTATGGAACTTCGGAACCACAATTTAACTCTGTTTCAGGCTATAAGTCCAATTCCGACCAAAAGACTGATATGGGCCACACTTCTGATTTGAGCCGAAAATTTTGGTTTGATCCGAAATTCGAATTCAGACCGATAATTGAATTCTTCAAATTGCAAACACCGTAAATTACAAAACCTCACGTCACGAAACATTACAATTTAATTCTGGTTAACTCTTGGTGTTTTGCAGAAATGAAATTTATTTCCTCAATTCACAAAGTTTTGAAGATATTTTAAATTGAATGTAAAACAATTTTTTTTTTAAATTCACACAGTTTTTGTGCTACTTAAACTCAATATAAATTTAAAAAACTTTTAAATCTCTAATTGTTTCAGTTATTTAAATATTCGAATTTTTAACATATTCCCTCCTCAACAGGACATAAATCCCATGCTGTATGTCGAGGGCAAATTTGAGATTCCAGGATCATTCTGATTCCAAAAATGATAATATGTCTATGTAGAGCAAGTGTGGCCCGAATTAGAGGGTTTTCGGTCATACGGACGGACAGACAGAATTATCCGCTTATATTATAAAACTCAAAATGAAAGTAATTATAAATAAGTATTAAGTAAGCTTCTTTCTATTCATACCTTCCTTATTTTTAACGTCTGGTGATTAACAGACAACTAATTTCGAGGGAGATGAATCGGATGTAGAATTGCAGATTTTAAAGGAAACAGTATTTTATCCACTTCAAAATGTCAAGTATTTTAAAAAATTGAAACGTTGAAAGGTGTGAAAATATTAAGTTGTTCGGAAACTCATGACCTATTTAAGACTCACATATTCTTAAAGAATTAACGCATTTAAACAGTGTTTAAATCAGTCGAAATAGGTTCCTTAATCATCTGGATATGTTTCACCATCGAGATGAAAGCTTATTGATGTTGTTATGATAAAACTGAAAATTTGGATGCCAAGAAATCAACTGGTTCCTGTAACTATTTCAGCCCTTCTATAGAAATACCGTCTTCGTAAATATCTTGCCTTTACGGGAACCGCCC
>OZ038504.1:42645738-42658238 GCA_964036315.1 Acanthosepion esculentum
GATCCACATTGAATGCCCTTACTTTTCGGCCTTGTGCCGCATCTAAGATACGATTAGAAAATCGGCATTAGGGTCTGGTCTACAAAATAAAAGTATTCACCACATCTTCGACATAAACTTTTCATTAATAGACATTCAACCTGAGCAATATATATATTTATGCGTAAAGCAATATTGTAATTCTGTTTCACGTTTTAAACAAATTGCTTACTTTTCTCTTGATGTAACATTATTTTTTTTTCTCCGAAAATTATTTTAAGAAAGGTATATTTTTTTAGGAAGGTGTGTTCAATAAATGTTTAAATTTTAACGTTTGTTTCTACGGTCTCATAGCTAAAGCATAATTTTTAAACTTCCACCTTTAACAAAAACACGCCATCGGCACTTCAACTCTGATTTGCTTTCATCTTTAACCAACTCTTGAAAAGCCAAATGGCGATAGGGACTGAATGACAGGAGCAAGTTTTGGCGATACTGGAGGCTTCTAGTCTTGAACCTGCAAGCTGGTGGCGAATTTAGTCATCAACGCAATCATTATAAAGGAAGCGATCAGTGAAGAAGAAATAAAATTCCTTTTTTTTTTGTTGCGTCGGCACCATAGAAACATCAAGGGGTTCGCTTGCAAGCAGATGGTTCCCTAAATCTGGATTAAAACATCATACAAATAATCCTTCATTCACTCCTATCGAAACTCTTTTCCGAGCTACAACTTGCGGAAAGTTTTGCCATTCGCCCTTTGATCAAATCAGCAAGCCCAAAACCCCGGCCACCATTAAGGCAACACGTGGACTTATTTTGAAAAGTCGACGTGCTTCACGTTTTAAATAAATTACTTGGTTTTGTTTTGAGGTAAAAATGTTTTTTTTTAAAATCTGAGGAAGGTATGTTCCGTAAATGTTTAAATTTTAGAATTCCCTATTGATTTCTAGGGCCTCAGAGCTAAACTATTTTTTTTATTTTTTAAGCTCATGAACCAGACGTAGTTGCTTATGGCTCGCCACAACTGCCTTTATTAAATATTTATGAATTCCCATCTGTGATAGTGAACTGTATTCTCGTCTTTTTTCAAATGTTTTGATTTCAATTTAATTATTCGCTTAGATTGACTTCCAACCAAAGCTATGTATCCCAGTCTACTATGATATTTAACCCGTGAATAAATAAAATCACTACTCAAAGAGAACAGCATTTTTCCAAAGTCTTCATCTCTCCCAAATTATATGCTATTGTAAGCATGAATACACTTCAACTGCACATCAATCGGTTAAACATTAGCGCTTGCAGGTGAAAATCGTTTTTCAATATCTGTCTATATCTCTGAGATGAGGTATTATGATTACTTGCATTTTTTACATTATTCAGACAGTTATCGTCATCTTCTTTGCAATATTCACAACATTTCGGCCGTTGTACGCTCCGGCCTTTTTCAGGTGATCGTGCCGTGTGGATAAAGACCTTGGTTAGATCCAGTGACTAGATCCAAAGAGGTGTGAGTCCAATACCCTGCCACAATTTTAATATATACTAAAGTATATATATTCTATATTAATAGATAAGATATATTGACCTTGACTTGTATAAAACTACATATGCTGTTAGGACACTGAATGATTTTAAAAGCTTGTGTCGACACATAGCTAGAAAAAAGTTGCCGACCCCTGGTGTCATGGATAAGAACTCGGAATGGTTAATCGGAGCGCTGAGTTCCAATTCGCGTTGAGGTGGTTATATTCGCTTATGCGCAAATACTCTGGGGAAAGGCGAGAATTCACCTCTTCTTAACCCAGCTATGGTTCAATTAACAAGACTTGTATCACTGAAGCATTATTATTTAAAGAAAATCATAATATCTGAAATTATTTTTGGCCTTAAATGACCTGCAAATGGTTAATAAACCATAGAAAACGAATCAGTCTCTGCGATCTGATTTAATTTGGGGGCCACCCCCGTATCAACTCATGATTTACAAAACGAAATCTTCCTCGAAACCAAGGTATAATCATGAGAAGAGTTTAAAATTTGAATACGGTTCGCTGTCGCCATTTACAGTACCGTGAAATGTTGCAATACTTCAGACAGTAAGTAAAAAATATAAAAAGTCACCAATTTATAGTTTTTTTTTTTTGTTGTTGAAGGATTATTAGCAAAGATTAACTTTTTTTTCATTTTTAAATGGAAAATTGTTTGGAAGAGAAAAGCCAGCTACGTTCGAAAAGAAAAGAAAATCCTGTTTGTTTGAACGCATGCGCAGTAGGACCTGTCCAACGAACCACTTTTTTGACATCAAATAAGAGATGAAATCGCAAATTGAATAAAGAAAAGTTTGAGAAAATGTGGAGCTTAAGTCATGAGAAAATGTGGAATGTGTTAAGAAAAATAATACCACCTAGCATTCACCATCAACAAACGCAATATACTATATCTATCTATCTATCTATCTATCTATCTATCTATCTATCTATCTATCTATCTATCTATCTGTATATATATATATATATATATATATATATATATATATATATGTATATATATATATATATATATATATATATATATGTATATATATATATGTATATATATATGTATATATATATATGTATATATATATGTATATATATGTATGTATATATATATGTATATATATATGTATATATATATGTATATATATATATGTATATATATGTATGTATATATATATTTATATATATATATGTATATATATATGTATATATACATGTATATATATATATATATATATATATATATATATATATATATATATATATATATATATATATATATATATATATATATGTATGTATAATTCTTTTGTCAACTATAAGTAACTGCAGCAGGTGTCTGATGCCGAACAGAAAGAATGATCTAAAAATAATATTTCTCTTAGATCCGCTTCTCTTTCGGAAATATCGTGAGCGTTGTTAAAAAACAAAACTAAAAAACAGTACGAATGGACGTTTAAGTCATTCGGCATTCAGCATTACCATTCTAAATAGATTTAGTAGTTTAGAGACACGTATAAAAAACAGGCTGATAAAATTGAAAATACAATGGAGAATCATTGGCCATTTTTTTTTAAAATTCCAAGCCGGCATTTACTTCTAAATGTTTTTAAAAATATCTTTAAAATTTTCTTTTTCTTTAAATTATTTCACCCTAAGCAAAACAATAAAGCCACTAAGATGCAAGGGGTTAACAGAGAGTGAAAGCCAATGTGAAAATATTGTGGAGAAATGACAAGTAAAAAAAAAACAACTTATTAGTAGGCATTAGATAAAGATTGATGTTTTATTTAGATTTTTAATAAACCCAGTGCACTGACATACATGAACTTGGAATCGGGTTCCACTGGGAAGCAGTGCTAGAAAAGAAACTGTTAACATAGAACTTACGGTTATGTCTAACAATTTCAAAAGTGAGATTAGGAAACCTAACTGCGAATCTAGTACTCTGGTTAAATTCCTGCATTCGAGGTACTGAAGAGAAAAGCTGATTAGAAAAAAATGCCATAAAATATATATACGAAAATCACAGAGTAGCTATGTTACGCCGGTGGGAAAGATACTGAAGCTTAGATTCCAGGGAAGAACCAATAATATTGTATATTCATCTTTCGGTTTTCTCAAGAATCTCTATATAACTAGCAGAAGTACCAGACCAGATGTCGCTACTAGCGATTTTCCAAGCGCAGCTTAGATGTGGCACAAGGCCGAAAGTAGGAGGCACCCAGTGAGGATCGAACTCACTACTCAGTAGTAATTGTTCTTGCGAGACAAGCTTGCTAGCCAATACACCGCCAGATATCGCTAATATATATTCACTTCAGGGTCAAATGGTAGACATATAAATATGTGAGAGGTTTTTATATCTTTGATGATGTTATGTTTCAAGCAAAAGGGATGTTAGTCGTCAGTACAAACAATCGAATGATTGCGCCAAGTTTATCCCAAGCCCCACTGCCAATATCTTGGGTAGCCAATTTGAAATGTTGTCTCGTGGTCGTTCCAATTGATAGTGTATCTTGATGGACGCTCTTTAAACCTGAATCAAGGTTGGTCGCGCAGAAAGTGAAACACCGTTTAAAACAGAAGTGCATGGTTTTTTTTTTCAGGGGAATCTTATCATTTTCGGCCTCATGCAAAATAAGAGAAAATAATTGTATATTTAATATATTTATAATCGTTAATGAGCTTTGTGGAGATAAGAAAGTGTTTCTGAAACAGGATTCTTTTTTACTTATGATGTGCGCCAAAATTTGCGTACCACCTTGTCTTTCCTTGTCGTAGTGGAAGGCCTAGTGGGGTCCAGTGACTCTGAGAGCGATGCCTTCGGGTGTTCTATGCTCCTGGAAGTGCCACCCTTGGCGGCAATATCGATGTCAAGGATATAAGCGCGACCAACTCCGAAGAATATAAAGGTGGAAAAGGCGGATGACGATTACAACAGATCTCAACGTTTGAACCAGCAGAGAGCAACGCGTGACGGGCATGCTTATAACTTGATTCTGCAAGTCTCATTTCATATCCACCACAGCGGAAGGTCAGGAAATCAAATGTGTGGATCACTTCCTGGGACGTTGAGGCCCACCTTAAACAAAAACCCACGATATCGGCACTTCTATTATGATTTTTTTCATATTCAACCAACTCTGGCAAAGCCAAACGGCGATAGAGAATAAATGACGAGAGCTGGTGAAACTGGGAGGTTCTAGTCCTGGCTCTGCATTTTTGCGTTTATGTCGACGATGTGGTGAATACTTTTTTGTAGACTAGCTTCTAATGGCAAATTTCTGGTTGTATCTTACGTGCGGCACAAGGCCGAAAAGTATGGGAACCCAGTTTGGATCGAACTCAATTTAGTCATCAACGCCATCATCATAAAGGAAGCGATCAGTAAAAAAAGAAATTAAATTCTTGGATACAAGATAGAGCCCGCCGACGACGGTAAGGCAGCATATTCAAATATTTAAATGTATATTGCTGGCGTCTTTTATCTCTTATTTCCAGATTGAAATAGTGTTGTAATATTTAACCAACAAGTACCAATTGTTTAAAAGGGACTTAAAATATAGTTTGTTGTGGTCATCTTTGACGCATAAAATCAAGGGAACAATATACAATCCGATCGTTCCTTAATTCTGGTCTAAGTCATACGAAGAATCCTTCATCTACTCTTATCCACTATCTTTTCTGGTGCCCAACTTACGGAAAGATGTGCGACTTGTCCTTTAGTCAAATCAGCAAACAAAGGACTCAACCACTATGCAGAGAACAGGTTGACTTCTGAAAAGTCGGTCTGCTTCACGTTTTAAATACATCGTTTACTTTTGTTTTAAGGTAAGAACAAATGTTTTAGAGACATATATTCGGTAAATGGTTACATTTTAGTGTTTGTTAACGACTTATACGATGTCAGAGGTAAACTCTTATTATTTTTAAGCTCATGTCCCATCAGAACGTAGTTGCTGATGGCTCTCCACATTTCCTTTATTAAATATTTGTGAATTCTCATCTGTTCTTAAGACAGACGGTGAAATGTTTTCACTTTACTTTCTCCACAGTTTTGTATTCAGTTTAATTATTCACTCAGACTGACTTCAAACCAAAGCTCATGATGCAAACGACATGTTTTGAGATTGCAAACTGGCCATTTTCGGAAGCATACTGCACAGGAAAACTGCTAAAATAGACATCACATGTAAATGCAAAATGAAACCAATAAATCCCAGCCAATGTAAAAAAAAAAAAAGTTCTATATCATGTAGACTGTAAAAACGATTACGAATTTCAGAAGCATTAATCATACCACACAATAAGAATGAGTAAATTAAAGAACCGATATTTACGCTATTTACAGTGCCCGGAATGTCCTACTCATCTTCATTGTCATATTCACGACGTTTGGGTCGCTGTACTGTCAGGATTTCTTCAAATGAAGATCAGGACAACAGTCCGAATGTAAATACGGTAAATAGCTACAATACCTTATCTCAGAAATATAGACAGATAAAAAAACGGATATATCACAAAAAGAGGTAGTGAGTTGGATACGCATAGGGTGCCCAATGATTCCGGTCTTGTGCCACATCTAAGGTCTGAAAATTGCTAACATTGCACATGCGCAAGAGCGAATGATGCAGAGCATTCTAAATTGTAAATGCCTTCTTAATTTCTTTCTTTGTTTCGGCTATATAATCTAGTCGATTTCATTTAGATTCCTTTTGCCTCCATTACTGCGATAATAGGAGATCTACCAGGAATTATGAAATGCTGCAAGGACCAGGGCACAGAGGGAGCTACCGTTTATCCCCGTACACTTAGCGACTTGGCCACGGATAACAGTCGGTTGGGCCAAATTTCGTACTTTCAAACGGAGTTTCTCCTGCTATAGGTGAACAGGGCAAAAGGAAAGCTCCCTCTCTCCTGAGGGACGCAAGTTCGTTTCCTGCTGGTGAGCGCAATTTTTTCTTTAATAAGATTTCTCGAATATTCAGACCGGTAGATGAAAATAAATAAATATATTGTTTAATAAGAGAACGGAGCGCCGACTCAAATACACGTATCAACTAAAAAAAAACGTTTAAAGTGAGAAAAAATTTAACAAAGTACTAAAACAATCCATTCTAGTATGTGTATATATATATATATATATATATATATATATATATATATATATATATATATATGCTCTACTTAGTGTATTGAGCACTTTTGCGTATCAGCTTAGCTAACTCTGTCAGTGTTTTTTCTTTGGATAGACATTGCGGTGCTGATTGATTATTATTATTTTCAAGCAATACGGATGTTTTTAGTCTTTTCTCTTTTAATAGATTTTTTCTGAAATATCAGTCTGTGTAATATTTTTTATTTATAAATTGCATCATCTGTTTTTTACACCGCCAGAATTATAGTAGTGATATAAAAATGAAAAATAATATATATATTTATATATTTATATTTATATATTTCAAATTTTGGAATAGTGTAAACGAACAGTGGAAAAACTATTTTGAATTTATGGAGCTACTGTATACACATCCACAGCTACTTTAAACCTCTGAAGATGGCCTCAGATGAGATTGAAAGAACTTGGGAAAATAAAAATTATTTAATACGTCTAAATTATTTAACCAACCTGCTTTAATAAAAAATATGCTGCCTGAACTTATATATATATATATATATATATATATATATATATCAAAATTCTTTTATGTAACTATTCGTGTAAATAACAATGCTGAGGTTTGCGCATGGATTGGTATCCTGAAAACCATCTAAACGCAGTCCAAAATTGAAACGATCTCAGCCAACGCCCGTCTTAAATTAACAAGAGCAGCGTGACCTAGCGCTGTTGGTGGCCAAAACGTAATGCCATTCGCGCACTCAGATCAAATTTCACATGCAGCAGTGTTTGGCTATTGGCACCGTCTCTTGACGCCAACGTACTCATCCTCTCCCGCAAATACCCCTTAACACCTTCCAACACTTTTCCGATCAGGAGAGCAGGGAAATGATTCAAATCCCTTTTGGCATCTCATCGATTCTCGCGAACACAAGAATATGGCAGCTGCGTGACTTCGATGGGTTTGGCCCCCGTCCGCTAATAGTTTTAATATGAGCCTCTCTCGGTATGCCTCTCCATTGGCGTGGCACGCATGCGTGTAACCTTTCGGGAATTGCAAAAGTTTGAAAGAAAAATTTCACTCTGTTGATTGATTCATTGAGACAGGCTCTGTAGATAGGGGTCAGAATGCCACGTGGTGACAGCGAAACGACAGATACGGAAGATAATGAAACTCCTGTGGAAGCATTGGCAATGTTACCTGCTGTCAGAGAGGGACAAGAATGACGCACGGTTGCATGTTTAAGACTTAGAAAAAAAATTAAAAAAACAAAGCTGAAAGCGTGTGAAGATTGCAGCAGTGTAGTAATGCCAAATACATCAATGAAGATTCCCTTACCAGCATGAAAAGTGCTGTTGTCATATCTCCTTTGATAAAAACAGTCGATTTTATTCAGGTGTCTCTAAACTGATCTTATCGCGGGATGTTATTCCTCGTACCGATTTTGTTTTGTTTTCTTTCTTTTCTTTACTTCTGCTTATATAAAATTATGTGTGCGGGACGTTTATTTCCTGCTTTTAAATCTTATTTAAATAGCTACGTATTATCCATTTATTTATCGTTGGACATTCTGAGAGGCTGAATGAATAGATAGGTTATACATCACCAACTATCACGAAATACATTTGGAGCAAAATCAAGTGTTTGTTTAATTCCCAAGATATTTCCCTGATCAACCAAGCAACACAATGGAGAAAATACTTAAAATAAAACACAATAAATCCTCACCATTATCGCTAACATTTCGATATTAGATAGACTTTAAAAAGCGATTACGAATTTCAGAAGCATTAATCCTAAAACACTAACAAGGCAATATCAATAAAATCATACTAAATTAAGGAACCGATATATCACGAAAAGATGTATGATAATAACTAATGGTTGTCGCAAGAAATCGAATATTTTAATACATTTTTATGTTTATACATTCTTTTTTATTATTTTCGGACATTCAGCCCGGTAAATGTTAATACTGTTTATTATAAACAGAGCATTTACTTAAATATCTGTATCTATAAAAAAAGAGAATATATAAACATAAAAATGTCTTAAATAATTTTCGGGCTTTGTCTATTTAATAATGTGTGACGTCATTTGTGTATTCATATGTGATCAATTCTTTCCAAATGTAAACATTTGGAAAGCATTGAGCACATATGAATATACGTGAGTGAATCATGGAAGATTGTAGTTTAAAGACAGTAAAATCGACGTTGCTAGCCGAACGCTCCTCTGTGGCGAAATCAGTAAAAGCACATCATGCTTTTCCAATTCATCTCAGCCCGCATCATTTGTTCGGATACTATTCTACATCCCTGTAAGTAAGACATATATATATATATATATATATATATATATATATATATATATATATATATATATATATATATATATGTATGTATTGTCATCCACAGACTGACTGTTTCGCTGTATCACAGCTCATCAGTGTGATTAGACGTCCGGTTGCCTCTAGCTAGGATCGAAACGCTGCTGAATTGGCGTCAGTCGGAGAGTTTACGCCTAAGCCGTTGGCGCACGGCAGAGAAGGAGGTGAATTTAAGCGTATTTATTTTTAGATAAACACACAGTGACTGAGAGAACTCGATTTGGACACACACACACACACACACACACAGACACACAGGCACAGATTTGGGAAAATGAAAAGAAAAGAAAAAAACTACTTTCTTAATGAATTTAATTTCAATATTAAGAAGTCGGTAAGAGAATTGAGAGAATTAAAATCGACATATGTCCAGATTATTCAACTAAACATGTCTGAATGAAGATATGCTACCTAAATATATATATATATATATATATATATATATATATATATATATATATATAGCATGTGTGTGAGAATTTACACATATTTAATAAAAGACAACAGAAAAGTTACTGCGAATAAGCTTTTTATTTCTTTTTTCTTGTCTTCCAACAAATAGTCCAAATGTTCTGTATTTCGGAGCCCTTTCAGCTATACTTTTAGCCATTATCAAGGATGTTTTATTTTCCGAACACGGTTAATAAATTGTGGCCGTGTTCTTAGTTCATATTATTTAGTGTTGGCTTTTTTTCTTTTCCTTTTTTTTTTCATTAAAGATTCCATTATTTTTTTCTTATTTTTTACATGTCCATGATATTATTTTGCTTGTCATTTCTACTAGTTTCGGATGGAACCTGGTAAGTTTATCTGTGTTTTAAGAGACTTCTTCAAGAGTGAAGGTTTGAAAAACCGCTTGCCTGGTAATAACTTCAATAATATCTTAACAACTAAACTAAAAATCGACGCAAAAGAACTAATAAACAATCCTAACATTGTCGTCAGACGAGCCACCAAAGCTAATACATATGTAATTTTGGATAAAACTGATAACGATAAAAAAAATTATAAACATCATCTATGACCGAACTAAATTGACCAAACTGAACAGAAACCCCACGGAGACCCTATAAATGCCCGTCTTCAAACTCATAACATCATAAAAAATTCGAAAGAGAAGTTTAAAAGATTATAGAATGAAAATAAAAATTAAGAATTAATGCTATTATATAATTATTGTATAAAAAATTGTTTATAAAAAGATATTAATATTAATTCATTTAATACTATATTTTTAATTGTATATTAAAGATATAGTGAAAATTATGTAAGTAAATTATTAATATACTAATTTCATTTAAATATAATAAATCTTAATGTGTCGATACAATATTAATATTGGCAATATTAAATTTATAATTTAAATTATATCATTTATTTTAATTATTTAAATTTATATAAAGAATTAAATTTAAATTAAATATACAAAAAAGAGATTTAATATATTATATCTATAATTCTCAAAATGTGTGTGTTAGTGTGTGTGTGTGTGTGTGTGTATGTGTGTGTGTGTCTGTGTGTGTGTGTGTGTGTGTGATCGGATGTTGTTTATGCGTTTCCACAGTTTTCATCCGATTTCGATGTTTTTTTTTGTTTGATAAATAATTCATCAGTGACGGATTTGAGTACAAATTGTTGGCGACAAAGGCTCTCCACTACTTCCATGTGATCGGATGTTGTTTATGCGTTTCCACAGTTTTCATCCGATTTCGATGTTTTTTTTGTTTGATAAATAATTCATCAGTGACAGATTTGAGTACAAATTGTTGGTGACAATGCCTCTCCACTACTTCCTGTCCATTATAACTCTCAGCAACATTTTACTCTTTACTATCTGCTCTTGGATACATATCTATCTATAGGATAGAATTCTCAAAATGTGTGTGTATGTATCTGTGTGCGTGTGTGTGACTGGATGTTGTTCATGCGTTTCCACAGTTTTCATCCGATTTCGATGAATTTTTTTTTTTGTTTGACAGATAATTCTTCAGTGCCGGTTTTGAGTCTAAATTGTCTGGAAAAATTACAACCTTGAAGGTGAAAAATCGAAAAAAAAATGATTTTTTTACACTTTACTCAAAAATCAATTGCAAAATTAAATGTCTGTAAAAAAACAACATACAATCAATTTAGAGAGTTGAAATCTAACGCAAAAGATTATTTGAATAATAAATAAAATATAAATAAAAAATATCGTATATTAATATTATGAAGGTTCATGGAAGAGGTTCCTTCCTTTCAAGATTGAGAACGCAAAAACGGCCCTTTTCAGGGCCCTCCCATTCAAATTGTTAACCCCAATTTGGGGATGTGCCTTAGTTGTACCCAGTTGTTGTTACTAATATTTCGGGTGGCTGACTTTAAACTTAAACTGTTCTAACTGAACGGCCAAAATTTCCTGTAATGAACCACCCAGTTGAAGAGGGGTTCTACTGCTAATATTATAATAAATAGTAGTCAACAAAATATAAAGCGAAGATAGGAGAAAGTAAACGAGTTAAAAACCTAATAAACACAGTAACATATGTAAAAAGAAAAGTAAGAAGAGAGTTAACGGAGGAAAAACAATTAAATATGAAAGACATTTCTACATACAGTAAAACTGTTACATAGTTAGAAGGATTTAAATATAAAAGGAAATTTTACATTTCGAAAAGTATTGCATATATAGACAAAACTTTACATATAGGAAAGATGTCACAATAGAAAAAATTCATATATACTACTAATAGCAAATCTATATTTTATTCGTCTCCATTTTGAACAACTCTGACTTATATGACAGATGCTATCGTCAGGCGGGGGATTGAAAACAGGGCAGTTTTCAATCCCTACCTGGCGGTTGCCTCCTACGAATGGTGCGATTCGTGGCAAATGATGAGGTAAAGATCTATATTTATTAGAAGTATAATTTTTAGTTCTGTTATTACACAGCATCACTGCTTTATTACAGACAGCACTGATTTTGCGGTATCTGAACAAATTTAGTATCACAATATCAATAAACGTTTTTCCTTTCCTGAAGTGTGTATACATTATATATATATATATATATATATATATATATATATATATATATATATATATATATATATATATATATATATATATATAATGTATACACACTTCAGGAAAGGAAAAACGTTTATTGATATTGTGATACTAAATTTGTTCAGATATTACAAGATTAATACAAGGTACCGTTTGGCTCTACGATGCTGAAGACGGTGGGGTTTCGCTTACAGGCATTTATAGTAAGGCGAACTACTGCTTGGGCAACGTTGGCTAAAGTGTCTAGTGGGATTGCTGCACATGCATATTTAATTTATTGTCTAATTGCCGCCAATGTAGACTATTTTCTGCGATAGGCAACATCCTTTAGGATTTGTTGATAGTACAGCCATAAGGATAATGCAATCTGTCGAGGAAATACTACAGTAAATTGTGTTATTGCAATTTGATAAAACT
>OZ038504.1:42663238-42670738 GCA_964036315.1 Acanthosepion esculentum
TCCCGAAAAGGATTTCCTTAGAGTAGCTTAGATGTGGCACAAGGCCACATGCAAGACCAAAGGCGAGGTGCACCAAGTGAGGATCGAACTCATTATTCAGTCGGAATTGATGTAGCGAATCATGTTTTCATATCATTACACCACGGCAAATTACACCTCTTATTTTAGTAAATGACAATTTTCTATGCGTAGATTATATGTGGCACAAGGCTAAAAATACGGAGCACCAGTGTGAATTGGGCTCACTGTTCAGTTGTAATTGATCTAGCAAAGTCATGTTTGCTTACATTTACATCACGTCGAATTACTCATCTCATTTTTGTATATATAACCGGAGGATAAAATGAAGGCTTTGGTTGTACGGCGTTGGACACTGAAACTTCCATGTAAATCATAACTGTTTTCTTTTAACGTGTTTCTGATACAGTTGAGAGCTAGTCTGGTAATATGGCGGCTGATGTGAAAGTGAATAAAAACATTTTTTTTTTTTACGGCGGAAAGAATAAAACAATGTATCCATCAACATTTCTCCTTGTTGGAAACTTACGGAGACCAAATAATGGAATGGAGGACATCTACGAAATAGGTAATGCGTTTCTTCACTGGGTGATATCGATGTGTGCGACAAAACAACATGGACGTGTGCCGCAGGCGATTATTTGTTCATTGATTTCGAAAATCAATAAGGTTGTTTTGAAAATAGTGTGTTCCAGTTGAAAACGTCTTCTGTCGAGCGGTGTTATTATACTCCAAGCGTCTTTTGCATTTCTTCTTCATGTCCCGTGTCCCCTCTGGGCATAGGCGATCATGGCTCTCCACAATTTTTTTGTCTTTTATAACTCTTAATAAATTTTCGTTTTTCCTCGTAAACCATATTCCGCCATAAATTAACTCGAGCCCATTAAGTTAGGCGCTGTTTTCTTCCGTTCCTCTTGCTCTCTATCTGTCCTGTGAGTGTCACATTTTCCATGTCCTCTTTCTTCGATATGCGTCGCAGAAATTTCAACTGTCTCTTCCTGATATTAAGTATAAGTGACTTTTTTTTTCTGTAAAACCTAGTTGTTGCTCATATGTTCGGTCCATGGTATCCTCAGTATCATTCCGTAGAACCACATTTCTCTTGCTTCAACTCTGTTACATGGCAATAAATAGGAGGCTTCACTTTCAGAGCGTCTCTTCATATTTCCATAAATCAGACATTATGTTTTTAATGATTTCACTCCAAGCAAGGCAATAAAGCCACTAAGCTGCAAAATGGTTACAATATGTGAAAGAAAGAGAAAAATAAATAAATATAACTTGGGAGAAAAAAATATAAAGGAAGAGGCATCAAGAAGACAGAAGATAACGATTGACGTTTCATTTGCGTTGGCTCGAAAGTAATTAGCATGAAAAGAGAGTTCCACAAGCGAGAAGTGCGATAGGATAAAGTGGTAGCAAAGAACTTACGGTTATATCTAGCCACTTCCGCTGTTAAATGATGAGACCTTGTTGCCAATCTAGTACTGCATTTGTGTTCATAAAGTTTAGGCATCATAGAGCAAAGTTCACCAGAACAAACAGTGCGGTTGTTTGATTTAATCCAATCTTTCCTATCAATTCGTGAAATGAAAGACGTTTTGTTCGGGCTTTCCAGATCCTTTCACACGAACTCGGGTGTCCCCCAAGGCTCTATCCTGGGTCCAACGCTGTTTTTGATCTTCATCAATGATCTTCCTGATATAATCAGTTCCCAAGTAGGAATTTATGCAGATGACACTGCCATTTACTCCCGTCTCAACGGCAAATCCGTCAGAGCTATTCTTGAACATCACCTTCAAACAGAGGTTAACTGGTGTAGAAAATGGCTTGTAAATTGTAATGTCTCCAAAACTAAACTGCTCTCATTTATTAGGTTGGTGCAAAAATAATGTCGTTTTCTCACATGAAGTTGAACGTCAAAAAACGACATTATTTTTGCACCAACCTAATAATAACCACAGACACAATAGAGAGTTTTATTTTTACGAAAATTAATTTAAATAAAGTTTAGTTAAATTCGTAAAAAAATAAAAATCAACACGACTAATGTTGGCCGTAAGTCATCTCTATATCTCCTAATTTTTATTTAACTAACGTTTTTTTTCTTTTCATTAAAATTATAACTTTAAATTTAATCATAATCGCTTTTCAAAACTAAATTCTCAATGTATCTTGCTTCTACTCTCTTTCAAAATAGTAATTAATGTTTAAAATTTAAACTTTATTTAATTAACAATAACAAAATTCCACTCCAAAATAAATAGTAAATAATTAATTTTCCAAAAAATAAGGCTCCCTATAGTTTTTGCTTGAAAACATGATATATATATATATAAACATACCTTAATTTCAGTTTATTAACATATTATTATCAATGATTTGAAAAAAAAAAGTTTAATGGCCATATCTAAGTTTGATTTGTTTGAAAACAACATTAACGGAATATTTCTGTTAGTATTTAAATCGAAAATTAAAGTATCTATTTGAATAAAAATGTGTGAATGCTCATCCCCCTAATACCCCCAACCAGAGCGTGATATTGGTAGTGTGGTTTTTTCCTAAATTTAGTTATTTTGTAACAACCCCAAAAAATGAAGTTTATTTCTTAAAGATTAGATATAAAATTTATTTTCCATAAGATGACTGAAAAATATCAATAACTTGTCAATAGTAAGCTATTATTCAGAGATCTTGCGAACAACGCCGGGTATCCCCGCTAATCTTGTACACTAGTTTTGACTGAACTCTATAGCTGTGTCTGCAGCCATAGGAGTGATAACTTGGTATCGCTCGGTGGAGAGGTTTCTACACTGGAATCAAGGACGGGGGTTTCCTCGATGGAAGCAATGACCACATGTTCGTGACCAGTTCGAAAATTGGATTTGGAAGGTGTTATATATCGTTCGCGGAAAATTCCCATTTGGAAAATTGCCAGTGAGGAAAATTTCCAGGGATCTGAATTTATTTCTCTGATAGTGCTCTAGAACAAATTCAGAAAAACGGAATGAGGTTTTATTAACTGAAAGCCTTAAAATTAAACGAAATATTTAATTCATCGACATTTCGCATATAAAATTAAGAAAAATACAAAAATTAAAAATATATATAAAAATTAAAAGTTTATACAAAAATAAAAAAAATAGGTTAATTTGCAGTGTAACACCCACGCTCATTTCGCTTTAAAAATTTCCTGAATTCTTACGTTTATGTGTAATTGTACATGCTCCATTAGAATTTGGCTTGATAAATTTGATAAAATCTACCGTTTTGGAGTTATCGACAGTGAAAGTTTGGATTCATTTGCGTCGCGGGCAGCCATTACGAGCGTTGTTTGTATACATTCGCTGCAGAATAGCTATCAGTATAGGAATCATTGCGCAAATTGAGCGTGTCTCCGTAAATAGTTCTCGTGCGAATTAATTGCGACAAATTTAGACAAGAAAGATCAGTTTCGAGCTTAGCTTTCCGTAATCTTCCGCGTTTAGATTTCCGCAGCTAATGTATGCAAACAACGCGAGTAATGGCGGCCGCCAACGACGCGACTGAATCCCAACTTTCACTGTCGATAACTTTAAAATGGTAGATTTTATCAAATTTATCAAGCCAGATTCAAATGGAGTATGTCCAATTACACATAAATGTAAGTATTTTGGAAATTTTTAATGTGAACTGAGTGCGGGTGCATATTAACCAAAAAGTATATACAAAAATTAATAATGAATCATTCATATAAAAAGTAGATTAGTGAAGTTAATGCTATAAAATGGCGAAAACTCTTCGCAAACAAAATTTTAAAGTTGCATTAACCTACGAACCACTCGATGAATGCTATGATCCTTGTTTTTAATAACTACAAGTTGTATAAGGTCTTTTTTTAATCCGCTAGTACTTTCAACTGTACAGTCAGTCATCCGCAGGCATGGAAATTATTTTGTTTTTAGTAAATCCAGGTAGTATCATAGACGAAAGATTAAATGCGAATCGAAATATGTTTTTTTAGAAATGTGTTATTGTTAACGGATAAAAACTTTTGGAGGGTGCAGTCGTAACGCTAAGGTTGAATGTTCTTGAAAATTTAAGAAAGTGCGTTTTTTACTAATGTGGTAATTTGAGAATGTTTTTGTTGTAGGAGTTTATCAGTCAATGTGGCATGAACTAAATTGTTCAATAAATAGAGTAATGTCTCAGTAGGTACCTCTACGATATCGCTAAAAAAATGGCATAAGCATGATTAAAAAGACGCCAAACTTGACGAAAACAAAATTTTATCTTTTAAATGCTTATATTATGTGGAAGAGGAAAGAACAAAGTTTTTTTTCATTATTTTCAAAAATGTTTTCCTTCTTTTTAGAATATTCTAAATTTTGATTAAAAAACTTTGTTAATCTTTGTGTCACGGTCACCAGTGAAATAACATATACAATTTGTATCACTTTTTTTTTTGTATGACACACATTATTTTTGGAAATCTTGCAAAAATGAAAATAATTGTCGGATCTTAATGAAACTTTCAGAAAGTATTCACAGATGATCGAAATTATTATAATTATGTTTTTTTTATTATAGTCATGGCAGAAATATTTTTTTTATATTTATTATGCCCCCACCATAACTAATTTTATGAAAACTCTAGAAATTCGCTCGCATCGGGTTTAGTTATTACAATAGTTAAAAGCACAAGGCTTTGAAGAATGCAAATCACGTTTTGTTTTTTTTGTAATTACTCCACACGTACCTGAAAAATAGCTTTGAACTGTAATATACAAAACTCAATAAAACAAATATATTATTTAATTTCAAATGCTTTTATTTGCTTTTAGTTGTTTGTATTAATATGGACAATATTTTCTGAAAGCAAAAAATTTTTCCGATGAATAATAAATTTTTTATTCAGTTATTTCTTAATTATTTAACTATAATACATTTTTTACATTAAGTTGGTAAAATATTTTAAAATTACTTACAAGCCGCGTCGGGTTTTCTAAGTGTCCTTATGATATAGATCTTGTTTCAGTGCTTTATAAATTGTATCGTTTTGACTACTCCGAACTCCACACGTACTTAAAAAATGTAATTTTGTCTTAAAAAAAAAAAGTTAAAACGGTTGTTATTAAAATGTATGAGACGTAAGAAAAGTATAAAAGGTCACGTGACTTGAGTTTAAATGGCGTTAAAAATTCTTAGCGAGACAAATGTTGTGCATTTTGAATTAGCGGTTTTTACTCATTACAAAAATTTGAACATCATCCTAAGCCATTTTCACCATCAACATTACTACATTTTTAAAAATACCATTTATTTCATTTATCATTTTACATATTTCATTGCAATTTCAATTTTTCGAAGTTGTTTTACAGCTTTCACTTTTTTTCTTTCAGTGAGCCGTCTGTCAATTTTTCAATTACGATTCATTTTCATACTGTACCATTTGATTTATTTTTAATTTTTTTATATAGCTACTTTTTCAATATATTTCTTGAATTTGTGAAATTCTTTTTATAGATTTTTTAATTCATGTATATTTTTTTTTGTTATGAAATAAGAAAGATAACATATCCAACCGAGCACTGAAATTTGGCGCACTCAGATATTTTTCGACAATTTTTTTTTTTTTCGTTTTTTATATTTTTTGATTTAGTTTTAATAGTCTTCATTGAGATTTTAATTCATTTCATTTACATATTTTTCATATAAATAAGAAAAAGAAAAGAAAATTACCTAGCAATAGCTGATATTATTTAATTTTTGTCATCATCATTTATTTATCAAAATACTATATAAATTTACAATTTTTTTTTTTTGCTCCTTATTAGTTTGTTTCATTTCTAGACATAAAGAACAGCATATAACTATCTCGGTGATCATTGTGAATTCAAACAAACTATCCAGTATTGCCTCCGAGTCCTTGGTCCATTCTGTCTGCAGCTCATAAAAATTCATTGTCATCACCCTGCTCAAAATGTGTTAAAAAACAAAAATACATCAAGCCATTTCTCAAACTTAAATTATAAAAAGAAAAAAAGAAAAAAATTTTTTTTTTTAAAAGGTGGTGACAACTTGTTATTGTTGGCTGGCTGGCCCTTGACCCAACAACGTCGAAGTCATTGTTTTTGGCTTAATTTCAACACTGTTTTCCTCAATGCTGATTTCAAATAAAAAACATGCAAAAAAAAAAAAAAACTGGTTTCTAATGTTCAGATATAGTAATTTTAACTATTTTTTTTCATATTTTATGCCCAGAAAAAAATTTTTATAATCATTTTCATTTCACCAACCAATTTCACTCAGAAATGAAAGAGCATTCTTTGCTTTCAGGAAATACTTAGTTTCATGGGGTGCAGATCAAAAGTTTCCTTGATATTTTGTTCAGATGATGACATAAGTTATTTTTCAATATTTATTTCAGGGCAAAAAGGCTGCAGAGTGTAACAAAATAACTATTGATATGTTTGTGATGATTTTTACTTAGGATAGAAATGTTTTATCAAGCAGATGTGTATTGACTTTAGGAGGCTACAGCGACGTGACGTCATTTACGTCCTTCCGTATGATCATTCGGATCTCACGTTAGCTGACGATATGTGATGACAACACATCACTCATTGCCTGTCAATAGCGAAAGATGTTAAGATCCCCTCCCTTTATTTTAAAACACATTTTTTTCGAAAAAAGTAAGTAAAAGTTTCCTTAGAAATATATTAAATAATCTTTAAATTAGATAATTTTCGTTAAAAAAATTTTGAACAACCTATGATTTATTTTTAAAAGAAATTTAAACTCGGATTTTAACTTAGTTTAAAAAATTTTAAAAATATGGCTGATATCGATTTTTTTTCGATAATTTTGCTGAAAAAAAAACCAAGATTTTTAACTAAAATTTCGGACATGCTAAGAATGAGTAAAAAAAATTTAAAAATACTCAAAAAATACTTCGGTATTTCTTCTTAATAATGATATATATACTTAAGCAGATAAAAAAATTTTTCGTCAAATTTAAGGCCTTTCTTGTCAAGCTATACTGATTTGTTTACATTTCGTGGAGGTACCTATGTTTCAGTTATTATCCCGAAAATTTGCACGTCGGATCAGTTCTTTTAAATCAAATATGTGGTGCAGTTGAATTTATATTACAATGAATCATTCATACTTTACTAATCTACTTTTTCTATGAATGATTTATTGAAATATAAATTGAACAGCACCACATATTTGATTTAAAAATTAATAATACACAAAAAAATTAAAACATTAAAAATAGTTCTTCCAAATAAGAAAAAAAAAATATAATTTTTTTTTAAATGAGTGGATATTAAAAGCAACAGATCGCAGAATTGTGATTTTAAAATCTGAATTCTGTAGCTCAACGTTTCTCTTCAGCTTATTTTGATATTTTTGTACTTTTTGGATTACGATTCTCATCTCCTTGTTCGAATTGCTGTATTTTTGTTTGCCGTAAAATTTCCTTCTTCTTCAAAAATG
>OZ038504.1:42675738-42678238 GCA_964036315.1 Acanthosepion esculentum
ACAACATTTTTATTATTTTAGTTGTTATTGCATACCAGTTTTTATTTTTAAATAGGCGCCCGTTTTTATTTTAAACAGTGCGTATGACGTAATATAAAGGCCTAATGGTCATGCCTATGGACAATAGTTGGTTTGTATGTCGGTTCAGAAAATTTGTCGCGTCAGAATCCATCTTGCAAATTTCCGAATATACATTTGACCTGTGCGTTGGGTGCTGCTGCCATATCTGGTCTCGTGCTCCTGCTGTGCATATCGAGTTTCTTGACAAACTACAAAGAATGGCTTGTCATGTAATCGATCCTGGATTGGCAACTCGACTTCAGTCACTTTCTCACCGATGTGACGTGGTTTCCCTTTGTCTTTTCTAAAAATATTTTCATGGGTACTGCTTTGAGGGGCGTTTTCATTGGTGGCCCGATCACATGAATGTAAACGATGCAAATTGATTTGCAACTAGGTTTTACTAGTGGACTAGCTAAACGCAACCGCCAATTCTCCTCTAACCTTTCCTTTCTTGCACTTACCCCTGAGCAAATCCTTGCCGATTTCTTGCTTCCCTGTAAACTATAATTTAAAAAAAATTAAATGCAACGTCAATCGCCATCTTCTGTCTTCTTGAACCCTTCTCCTTTCCCCCTCTTCTCTATCTACACAATTTTCAGTTTACTCGATCTCTTTCACCGCTCCTGCATTGTAGTGGCATTATCGCTTGTCTATGGTAAAACGAGAAAAACAACAGAAAAACACTGAAATCAATATGACGTCTATTTCAAAAGGATATCCACTAAACTAAATCCTGAAGTAATATATATAGAGAATTAATACAAACAAAAGTTTTGTCACCTTCAGCAGCCCTAATCTAGAGTTTCGTAGACAAACGCCCCGACACCCAGGGAATCGCCCTGCCCACTCGTCAGCGAATATCAGCAATTGTCTGCTATAATTCTCGATTTTTCTTTTTGATATGCACTATTCATCGGTTGACTTTTTTATTAGTGTATGTATGCGTGCGTGTGTAGGTGTGTGTGTGTGTGTTTGCGCGCGCGCACACGCATGTCCTTTCTTGCGCACGTCTGCACATATGTGCGTACCTTAACAATTCATTTCCGTCATTTTTTTTAATCTTTGTACGCACGCCTTAACCTTTTCTTTCTTTTCCTCTTTTCTTTCAATTGTAGCTATTTTGAATTTCGGTCGTTGTTAAATCTTATATATATATATAATTATATACATATATATATATATATATGTGTGTGTGTGTGTATATATATATATGTGTGTGTGTTTATATATATATATATATATATATATATATATATATATATATATATATATATATATATATATATATATATATAAATAAGGTGGATTTTTCGGTATAAGGACTTCTAATACAGATAGAAGCTTACGTTTTTTTTTTATTTTCAACGTAGTCTCCCAGCACTGTCACACACTTTTCCCATCTGTGCACAAGCTTCCGTATTCCCTCAGCGTAAAAATCTTTGGACTGGTGTCTCACAACACTTTCGACTTCATCGTCACTTTTAAACTTCGTGCCTCTCGTGAACGCTTTCAAGGGACCAAACACGTGATTGTCTGAAGGGGCAAGGTCTGGGCTGTAAAGGCGATGAGGGAGCAGTTCCCAGCCCAGCTCTTTGATGGTCTGCACCATTTGGGCTGCTGTGTGAGGCCTTGCGTTGTCATGATGCAAGATGAATCCTTCTGACTTATGACCCCTGCGTTTTTTTATGTCTTTCAAAGTGTTTGCAATGTCATCCACTGTTACCCATCTGTCAGACTGAATGAGGTCATTGACTGATTCGATCACCTCAGGTGACGTCACTTCTGTAGGCCTCCCAGGCCTGTCTACAACTTCAACACTGCTCCGTCCATCTTTAAACAATTTAACCCACTTGTAGACATTTTGTTTGGCTGAAACATGTGGCACCATACACAGGTGACATGCTCCTATGAATTTCAACTAGTTTGCACCCTTCAGCAACCAAAATTTTGCTAACTGACCGCTGATCAATTCTGGAGCATGCTTCTTGGTCAGCCATCTTTGTTAATCGCCAAAACTCTCAAAGTTTTTTTTTAATCTGCAAAAGAAAGTAGATCCATGTGAAAAAGAAGTAAAACAAAAAAATAAAAAAAGAGTAAGCTTCTATCTGTATTAGAAATCCTTATACCGAAAAATTCACCTTATTTATTGAATGATCCTCGTATATAGTTAGCTATATATATATATATATATATATATATATATATATATATATATATATATATATATTATACATTTTTACATAGTGCACCGGGTCTCTGTTTTCGGCAAAAGAAAAAGACATTCACCAATATAATCAGTACTCATGTACTGGTGTCGCCTGATCTGTTTGACCCTAATACATAGAATTCGATGGGAGAGTCGATGTATATATATATATATATATATATATATATAGATAGATAGATAGATAGATAGATAGATAGATAGATAGATAGA
>OZ038504.1:42680738-42693238 GCA_964036315.1 Acanthosepion esculentum
TTTACTTTTGCTTATGGTAAGGAAAAATATAATTAATATATATATTTTTTTACAAATCGTCTTATATTCTCTATATAGCAAGTTTTATATATCATGAGCTTTTATTCTTCTTTATTTATGTGACGTAGTCCCTCTAGGACGTAGGCGATCATGGCCCTCAAACATTCCTGTCCCTTGTAGCTTTTAATACGTTCTTTCTTTTTGTCATTTCTCCCAAACCCAGTTCCACCATCCATTTACTCAAGCTCACTAAGTATGTTATGCGCTGCTTTTCTCTGTCCTGCTTTCCCTCAGTCTGTCTCGTGAGTATCAGATTTTCCAAGCCTTCCTTCCTAATTATGTGCCCCAGAAGTTTCAACTGCTTCTTCTTGGGGCAAAGTATTGATTTCCTTTTTTGTTTCCATTCTCTCCCAAACCTCGTTGTTGTTCGCACGATCGGCCTATCGTATCCTCAGCATCATTATGTAGAACAATATTTCTATTGCTTCAAGTCTTTTTCCTCAGCTTTAAGGGGATTACCCAGCATTCACTAATATACAGGGGGAATAAAAAAAGAAATCGCGTATCAGTTCAGTACTTTTTTCATTGTTCCCAACGAAGTTTTTCTGTATCTCAATACTGTGCTGAGCTTTTGGAAAGTATCTTTGGCCATTCCAATACGTCTTCGGATCTTAGTGTCACATTTTCCGTCTTCTGTTAGAACGCTCCCCAGATATTTAAATTTCGTTTACATGTAATTTTCATTTTGGGCTCATCCTTTTGCATTCTGTTTTATTTTCTCTCGTTTTCCATTGATATATCTTGTAGGAGGTTTTGCAGTTTCTGTTCTGTTCCTGCTATCAACACTGTGTCATCTGCATGTGTTATATTGTTAAGATTGTGGTCGCCATTAAGGAATTCTGTTAGGACTTCTAATCCTCTCAGAATTGCATCGCTGTATAGATTGAATGTAAAAGTCTGCTGAGAAGACAAATCATTGTCTTACAACGCTATTTTATATATTTGCAGACATTTACTATCATAATGTGGAGTCATGATGGAGAGAGACGAGATCGAATTCCAGTTGAGTTCATTACATTCACTTATTTTCTAATACCTTTGCAAAAGTTATGAATCCATCTGTTATCCAACCCAGGTATGTATAAAATAGCTGAACAGACTGGATCCTATAGTTTTGCGTGTCAGCCAGTCGAAGAGAAGGAAACTTTGAATTCAATCGAGCCTGAAAGAAACACAAGATGTCAACCTCTCTTTCCTGATCACCATGCCCTATAGTATAATATTATATTATAGTATATGCGTGTTTTGTATATATAATAATAATATCTATCTATCTATCTATCTATCTATCTATCTATCTATATATATATATATATATATATATATATATATATATATATATATATATATATATATAAGTGAACATTGAATTCAACACTTAGAGGCGACCGGCTGCTTCATTCTAGACGCAATCGCCAGGCCATGAGTGTTGTTTATTTCGGCTAAAGCCTGAACGAGAGGATGAAACTTGATGAGGCATGAGGCCTTCTTTAAGCGAACGGTCTGAAGAATATATATATATATATTCTATATTTTAATATATATATATATATATATATATATATATATATATATATATATATATATATATATATATATATATATATATATATATATATATATTAAAATATAGAATATATATATATATATTTAGAATATATGTATATATATATATATTATAATAATAAGAAACAACAGTAAGATTTATAATCCGGTGTTCTTAGCAATTATTTTTATTGAAAATAACAAAACAAAAACAGTGCTCAATACAAACAGTAGTGCAAATATTATAATAATTTTCTTTGTTAAAAATATGATTCCATCGCGACACAGAAAATGTCCATGTTTAAAAACTGAAACAAAAGTTAACAACTGAAATAATGTAACAAAACTGAAATAAAACTCATAATATTAAATATTGTGTGCGCTTATAAATTAAGTAAATTTCTTAGAATGTAATTCCTAGCATCGCTTGACGATGGAACGAGACCATGGATTTTAAATTTAATTTTTATAATTAAATTTATAAATTTAAGTTGTTTTGAAACATGGAAAATTTCTGTGTCACGATGGAAATATATTTTTAGAAAAAATATATATATATATAATGTAAAGGGAGAGAGAGCGAGATACAGAGAATTATTTAAAGCATTTTAGTTGTTAAAAGCATTGCAAATGAATAAAGGTATTTTGTTACCAAGACAAAGTTCTTATGAGAACCTTAGTACAGATTTTTCCCATACATTTTTTGTCACTGCTATTTTATATATTTGCAGACATTTACTATCATAATGTTGAGTCATGCATGATAGGAGAGGATTTCGAATTCCAGTTGAATTCATTTCATTCACTTTTTTTCTAATACCTTTGGGAAAGCTATGTTTCCATCTATTATCCAACCTAGCTATGGATAAAATAGCTGAACAGACTGGATCCTATAGTTTTGCGTGTCAGCCAGCCGAGGACAAGGAAACTTTGAATTCAAACGAGACTGCTGCTTTGTAGGTCCAGCCAATATAAGAGAAGGTAACTTCAAAAACAAATCTACATCGCATGTCGTCTCGAAGAAATGAACTACCCCTAATTTGAGGAAAATAATGAACCCTTCGGGCTTAGTATAATGGTTAAAGAAACACAAAATGTAAATCTCTATGTTCTCTGATCACCATGCCATATAGTATAATATATTATATTCGTGTTTTGTATATATAATAATAATATCTATCTATCTATCTCTCTCTCTCTCTCTCTCTCTCTCTATATATATATATATATATATATATATATATATATATATATATATATATATATATATTAAAATAATAAGAAAAACAGTAAGATTTATAATCCTGTGTTCATAGTAAATATTTTTATTTAAAAAAACACTGCTTGATACAAACACTAGAGGAAATATTATAATAATTTATATTTATTTTATTATAATATGATTCCTTCGCGACACAGAAAATTTCCATGATTCAGAACTAAAACAATACTTAACAACAGAAACAAAACTTAACAAATGAATCAATTTAACAAAACTGAAACAAAACTCCTAATATTAGTATTGTGTGGGCTTATAAATTTCTCAGAATGTAATTCCTAGCATCGCTTGAAGATGGAACGAGACTGTGGATTTTAACTTTAAGTTTTATAATTAAATTTACAAATTTAATTTCGGTTTTGAAACATGAAATGTGTCGTGATGGAATCATATTTTTAGAAAAGAAAATACTCATATATATATATATATATATATATATATATATATATATATATATATATATAGAGAGAGAGAGAGAGAGAGAGAGAGAGAGAGTTGTTTAAAGCATTTAAGTTGTTAAAAGCATTTAAGTTGTTAAAAGCATTGCAAATGAATAAAGGTATTTTATTTTCAAGATAGAGTTCCTATTAGAACCTTAGTACAGATTGTTCCCCTACATTTACCCATATCTACCGAAGTATATAGGATTAATTAAAGCATACATGCGCAACAACGGAAATATCGCATCTACAAGTGATTTCCTCTAGATTCTTATTGTAACACTATCCACAATTTTTGCATCACATGATGATGAAAATATCTGCAATAACTTTCCAGTCGAGGAAACAATATAATCTGTGACGGGATTTACAAACCCCCTTAAATAGCTGCTCTCAAATTTAGATCAGAAATCCTTCAGAAATTGCTCATTATTTATGCAAATGAAATCCACTTCTATTACTATAAAGGCGTCATCTACAACCATAGCAACGTAGCCAGTATGGCTAACCCGCTGGTTCGTGCCTACTCAACAGTTTACATTACACACGTTGAAAACAAAAAATAAGTCAACAACGGTAGCTTCATTTCATTTTTATACTACCAAAGAATATATAATGAAATTACAAGCCTACATTAAACTTTTGAAAACAATCTATAATAAGCTCCTCACTCAATAATATATCTTATTAAATATCTGTTTTATGCTTGTTTAACGTTTTCCTATCGCAGTTAAAGAGGAGTGTATGCATCTAATTTTTCCTCATTTTTATTTGTCAATCATTTCACGCAAAGCAAGGAAATAAAACAAAACGAATCAATCTTCCTTAGGCTAACACCAAAACCCTCTACTTTGAGCGAGTCTTGTGCCTTGTATTTGGTGAACATAATATATATATACAGTGTAACCCGGATATAAGAGACCCGGATATAAGAGAGATTTTCAGTGGTCCCAAATTACAGCCTGTGTTAATGTATATATAATAGACCAAACCCGAATATAAGAGAAACCCGGATATAAGATACTTCTCCGGTCCCGACAACTCTCTTATATCCGGGTTACACTATATATATATATATATATATATATATATATATATATATATATATATATATATATATATGTATATATGTAGCGATTGAATCGTATATTTAAAAAATAATTGTATATATATATATATACATATGCACCGTCTGTGAGAAAAAATAGCAGACATTTCACACCGCCAGAAATTTGGAAACGTCATGCTGGATTGTTTGGTATTCCCGTCGGAAGCGCCAATATGAACATTTCAGAGTGTTTTGGCTATATCTCAGGACAATGCAGAGGTTTCGGAAAGAGTTATAATGAGTTTAATCTGATTACGAAGGCGTTTCAAGTGATTGCTAGTCATGGCGACATTATGCTTCCATTCATCTTGCCACAGCGCCTCAAATTCCAACACGTAGGTCTACATCGTGCGTTTAGGTGGCAGTGTTGCCCTGGAACAAGTCGATGGCTGCTGGAAGACCGAATGTCTGTCAACAGAACTCCGCACCATGCTGCACAAACAGGAGAACAGAGTCGTGGCTGTCAGACAATTTCTGCGACAACATCACCCCTTACATCTGGCCACCTAAACTCCAGAGACTGCAACCCGCTTGAATATTATGTGTGGGGCGCATTTGAGCGAGAGTCCAACAAAATTTCTTGTACGTCAAAAGATGAATTGAAGGCAATGATTATGGGAGCATTCACAAACTTAAAGAAGAAGACGATCCAGAAGAGTTTCAGGAGACTACGAAGACGTCCGGAGGCCGTGGTTGAAGCAAATGGCAATGTTATTGAACAAAACACTCTTTATTATTTGAAGATATTTCGTGCATTTTTTTGTAAATATATCTGATAAAAAGAAATGTCAATATTATTTTCATTTGTGCGTAATTTAGAAGACAATTTATCCATCGCAGCCTGTATAGCTTGAAATTCACGACAAAAATCGAAAGAATAGTCTGCAATATTATGGGTTTTGACTTGCTATGTCGACTTCAGTCACTTGCGTCACGCCGTAACGTCACTTCCCTCTGACTTCTCTATGAATATTTTAACGCTATCCTTGGAACCTCGAGGGCATGCATCCAAACGTACTATATATATATATATATATATATATATATATATATATATATATATATATATATATATATATATCAGTCAGACAGTTATGTGCCATGCGTGATACACGCTTAGGTGATCATGTATCTTTCAATACATGCCTGAAGAGTCAGAATCTTTCCCGCAGAACGATTGCCATTTCTTTCTGCAGTAGACCAGTGTCCATCCAAGGCTATCCTGCTATTTACCAATAGAAGAAGATTCAGTTCTTTTCCCAAGGGTATTAGCACGTCAGTGAATTTAGTGGATTCTACTGGAATTCGAACTAGGCTCTCCGATTCCTCAATCCGAGCTGCTATCCATTACTTCATCGGACCTCCACACACACAGACACGCAAACACACACACACTTACACTCATATATATATATATATATATATATATATATATATATATATATATATATATATATTTCCAGCAACCAATTAAATTGTCAAAATGACCAAGGGAATTCAGACCAGCATGAATCCATCCAGCTCTTATCTTAAATAAAATCTTAAAAGAGCAACACCAAGACTGACCAAAATTCATGATAAAAAAAAACAAAAACAAATGAAAACTACAGAGAAAAGTTCATTTTCTCCATCAAGATATTAATTTCTGTAGTTCCCTGCTACCAGCAAGCAGAATTTCTTTTTTCTTCTGATCATGGCTATGTTGGCCGAAACTAGTCGAGTAATCTAAATGAAATAATAATAAAAACGAAGGAATATTAGTATACAACCCATTGTGTTTGAATATTTTAATTGTTTATTCTTTTAATATTTTTATTGTTCAATATATATATATATATATATATATATATATATAGAGAGAGAGAGAGAGAGAGAGAGAGAGAGATAGATAGATAGATATGTATATATATATATATACATATATTAGGATATAGAATATATATATATATATATATATATATATATATATATATATATATATATATATATATATATATATATATATATATATAAATATAAAGGATATAAATATAAATATTTACATACGCTCCATCTCTGATATTGAGCACTTTATCCCATAAATATAGCGCACACTTAAAAATATATTTCTTCATAAATTACCATATAGAAAGCCAGACAGATTTTTTAAATTTTGACAAATGGAAACCTTTTAAAAATAAATTTTATTTTATATATTAATTTATGTATACTTGGGCGGCAACGTTTCTTTTAAACGAGATTCGTCGAATATGAAAAACAAAAGAAAATTTAAGAATTATTTTTATTTCGAAAATGGCTAAAGAATTAGGAGAAAGCGCTTGGGACAATATGGAACATTTTTACTCGCCCTTACTTCCAGCAAATGCATAAAAGTATTGTAAAAACTAAGAAAAAAAATTGAATTCTCCTCGTCTGTAATATGACGCAACATGGATGGATGTTGAGCCATGTATTGGTAAACATATATATATATATATATATATATATATATATATATATATATATAACGTAAATCATTCATACGAAAAACAAATACTGAAGCTAATTATATGGCAAGAATCACTCTCGCAAACAATATTTAATAATAAAATACAATCAACCTCGAATCCGTTAATGAATGGTATGATCCTTGTTTATAAATTACGGTTTTATCAGGTCTTATTTTTTCTACTAGCCGGGATTTCAGTCGTTTCGAACGACCATCCTCAGGTAGACATTTCAGTGTGTTTTTTTTTTCTTCAGTACAAGAACGCACAATTTTTTAAATTTAAAAATTTCAACATCAGCGTCGCGACTGCGCGCTCCGAAATTATTCTTACATTTAACAATATCACATTGCTAAAAAAAAACACTTCTTTCGGTCTGCACTATCTTTCGATGTCTCATTTTTACCTGGAATTAATAAAAAAAACACACTGAAATGTCTACCTGAGGATGGTCGTTCGAAACGACTGAAAGCCCGGCTCGTAGAAAAAATAAGACCTGATAAACCCGGAATTTATGAACAAGGATCACACCATCCATTAACGGATTCGAAGTTGATTGTATTTTATTAGTAAATATTGTTTGTGAGAGTGATTCTTGACGTATAATTAGCTTCAGTATTTTTTTCGCATGAATGATTTACGTTACATAAATTGAATACGCACTACATAATTGATAAATATATATGTGTGTGTGTGTGTTGTGTGTTGTGTGTGTGCACAGATACACACACACACACACACACACACACACACATATATATATATGCAGGTGTTGGACAAAATAATTGAAACACTTGTTAAATTCAAAGAAAATTTATTTAATATGGAGTTGGTCATCCTTTAGCCTCACATACAACTTTAATACGTCTAGGAATGGAATCATACAGGTTTCTAACTACATCCAGAGGTATTTTCAGCCATTCTTCCATTAATACCTGCTCCATTTCTCTAAGACACGACGGTGGAGGATAACGGCTCCTAATTTGTCGCTCCAAAATGCACCACAAATGTTCAATAATATTGATATCTGGAGATTGGGGAGGCCACTCCATGTGTTCTAGCTCACTTTCATGCTTTTCATACCAATTCGTAACAACTCGACTGGTATGTATGGGAGCATTATCGTCTTGGAAGTTGCAGTCACCGTCAGGGAATAAATTCTGGGCCATTTGATGAATATGATTTCCCAAAATGTTCAGGAAATCTTTGCTGTTGATTCTACCATGCAGGGCAACTATCGGACCGAGGCATTTCCATGATATGGCGGCCCAAACTATCACTGATCCGCCTCCATGCTTCACTGTTGGAAGAAGGCAGTCAGGGTTGTAAACTTCTTTTGACTGCCTCCACGCAAACTCGCCCTGAAGTTGGGAAAAGAGAAAAACTGGACTCGTCTGAGAATATGACTTGCTTCCATTGGTCTGCAGACCAGGCATTGTGATCTCTGCACCACTTCAACCTCTTCTGAATGTTGCGAGTGGAGAGAAGAGATTTCCTTATGGCGGCTCTTCCATGATATGCAGCCTTTTGGAATTCACGACGAACAGTTTTAGTAGAAACTGAACTATTCAGATGATTATTCAACTCAGCAGTCACTTTGGCCGCAGCAGTTCTATGATTTTTTGCCACATTGCGTTTCAATGCACGTCGGTCCCTGTCAGTAAGTTTGCCAGTCTGGCCCGTATTGCTACGGTTGCTAGAGGTTTTGCCCTTTTTGTCGAATTGCGTCACAGTTCTTGATATGGTAGCTCTTGAAAATTCAAACAGTTCAGCAACCTTAGTGATCGAGGTTCCTGCCACGCGAGCTCCAACAATTTGCCCTTTTTCGAACTCGGAGAGGTCACAGATTTAGCTTAAATTTTACTAAATTCTAAAAATAAATAAGACAAAGACAGTAAATTTGATAAATAAACGTATTTACAATAGATATAACCTGCAAATACGAAGTTTTATTTAAAGTTCTTAATATAATAGGTCTTTGAAATATAGGAGTGGAATTTGCAACTGTTCCACTTATTTTGTCCAACCCTTGTATATACATACATACACACCCATACACACACACACACACACACACACACACACACATATATATATATATATATATATATATGTATGTATATATATATATATATATATATATATATATATATATATATATATATATATATATATATATACATATATACAAACATACACACTTATATATGCACATTTCATTGAATACCACAGACAAGGTGTTTTTATTTAGTTTTTTGCATAAAAAATAAATAAAATCACTTTGTTCATCGTGTTCAATGACATGTGCATGAAAGAAGGATTGCTGCCTAAATACAGAATTTATATATATATATATATATATATATATATATATATATATATATATATATATATATAGATAGATAGATAGATAGATAGATAGATATACATAATGCGTCTGTGTGGGTGATTAGGAGCAGGTAAAAGAGTTGGTTTGTGGTTACTGACGCGTGAAATGGAGTCAATTTCCAACAGAAGTAGTTGCATTGGTGTGCGCTAATGACTTTAGGAATGGTATGCGTATTCATTTCCAACCTCACGTAGCTAAGAAACATTTCAGTCTTTGATGGTTATGCTGCATGAGAGTACAACTTAGCAATGGAAATACGTGCATCAGAGGACAACTTAGCAGTCGAAATGCGTGTCACATAACGGATCGTTAACTAGGTGACCCCCCGATAATATTTCCAGGCACTGCCGAGTAGTCACATTCTCCGCAAACTCTGAAGAAAGGGACAAACAACGCAAAAATAAATTAAAACTTTTTTTTAATCATTTCAACCCCAAGAAAGGTAATAAAGCCGCCAGGACGCAAAAAGACTTAGAGAATATGAGAAAAAAGTCTGCTATTAAGGAGAGAGGACGATAAGAGGATAACATTTAAGAACATGGGAGATAACGATAGATATTGCATTTAATTTTTGAAGATCAAATTTGCTTGCTTATTAAGAAACCCATGTGAGTTCCACAGGCGATATGTGCTAGCGTATTTCTTACGGTTACATGTAGCTATTTCAAATATAAATCCATGAAAACTTGTCTCCGATCTACTACTGCTCTTAAATTCATAAAGTCTAGGCACCATAGCGAAGACTTCATACGAACAATTACTATGAAAATATTTATAGAAAAGGCATAGAGAATCTACATCGTTAGGGAAAGTATTTAAGCCGAGTTAACTCGTCAGGACGAATAACATTGTAGATTCTTCTTACTTTTAAGAGAACATGAAAATATATAGCAAGAGGGCCAGACAAGATGTGACAGCTATGTTCAAGGCAGTGGTGAATTTATAAATAGAGAAGATAGATTCTGGCGAGAAAGATTGTCTAGCACGATATAGTGAACCAAACTTTTTTAGCGGCAGACTTAGCAAATAATTCCATATCCACTTCATATCAACGGAAAACTTTAGTCCGAGAAGGCGCAACGAGTCCTTCTCTTGGAGGTTAGCATCAGCCTAGCTGATGGAAGGTAAAAAGGTTTCCCTTAAATGCTTAAAGAACAGTTTCGTTTTGGTGGCTTTAAAAGTAACAAGCCAATTCTTGCCCCATTTAACAACAGCTCTGTTTAATCTTAAGTATGAGTAAATTCTTTAAAGCACATTTTGTTTTGGTTTGGTCTTCTTTATTTTGTTTTACAGTATATCAACACCTCAATTGGTAATTTAATGCTGACACGATTTTTAGGATAGTTTCTTATGAATAGATTATGTATTCATTGTAAAAAATAATTTTCTAAATCTGGTTTCATTGACACATTTTTGAAAAGATGGTTCTTGTCGAGAATCAAGAGTATTGTTGGTAATATTATTTTTTTAAAATGTATTACTTATATTTTTGCTATAAAATCTATTTTTATACTTTCTTAGTGTGTTGACACCACTTTGTGGTATAACCATTTGCCTATAGCTTGGACCCTAGCAGGTGCCACCACAAAAGTTTAAGGTGGAACTGGGAACAACGGAAAGTAAGAGTTGGTTCCACGCTCCTCAAAAACCTACCGATCAGAGGCCTTGTTGCCGTATGTAGTTTATTCTCATACCCAGAACTACACATTTTGTCATTCATTTTTAATTTTCAATATTATGAGTTTACAAACCCTCTATCGAAATTGGATAAAGCGATCAATAGACGAAAGGTTGTGAAAATTGTTATTATTCCCAGGACTTTTATTCGTAATCGACAATACAAAATTCATCATATTGTGTCATATTTGTTCAAGTTTATCATTTATCTGTGACAGGGGATTAAGAACTTGAGGAGAGAAATTGAATCTAAGAATTGATTTAAGCAATATTATCCAAATCAGACGCAAGATGGTTGAAAATTCTTGTTTTCTATCAAGAAGGAATCCAAACAAAATTATCGGTTGTTTAGATTATGAATAGCGTGTTGGGCTGTAAACCATAAACCACTCATTTGGACGTAATCTTACCCTGAAACAAAAATCCCTTTATAAAATAAAATCTCTTAGAATATTTTAAAATCATTGTTCTACGAAAAAAATGCGACGTCGTAGAATCTGTTTCGAAGCATTCAATTTAAAATTCAGTAAATCTAAATAAACAATTTGTGCATGAGGAAAAAAAGTTAAACTTTTAAATAGGAATTATTAACAAATCACGATTTTGCTAACAGATAGAATTCTAATAATCTTTGCCCTAGTTTTTTTTCATTTATTTTTTTTTATTAGTCGTGTTCACATCGATTAAGGCAGTAAAGCTACTGAGACACAAGGGGTGTGGAATAGTTAGAAATAGAAACATTCCTAAGGCGCGAGAACAAAAGAAATGTAATCGGGACATTAGTGATTGATATTGCATTTAAATTTTTGCAAAAATGTTGGTTGGAAAGAATGGAGACGGAAGAGATTTCCACGTTTTGTGTGTATGTCATAGTAGTAGTAGTAGTAATAATAATAATAATAATAATAATAAACAAAATAAGTGCCTCCTTATTGATATGGCAGTCCCTGCAGACGGCAATGTATCTTTGAAGATATTCGAAAAACTGTCAAAATACAAGGAGCTTGAAATAGAAATCTAAAAAATGTGGCACATGGGAACATCAATAATCCCTGTTGTAGTTGGAGCCCTTGGACTGGTTGGAAAGGATTCCAGTAGGCTGACTGAAGGGATCCCTGGAAGTCCATGCCTCAAAGAGATACAAAAAATTGTTCTGACAAGGACAGCCCACACTTTACGAAGGGCTTTATCTATATAATTATTTTTATTTTATTTATTTAGTTTTTGCATTGGAAAGTGTCATGATGCCATTTCTAACCTTAGCTCCCTGGGCAGGACCTGGAAAGAAATGTGTAAACGCCAGATATCAAAGGAAATAATAATAATAATAATAATAATAATAATAATAATAATAATAATAATAATAATAATAATCTGCACTTGAAGATATGCAAGAAGCACAAAATCGAAATTACTGAGAGATTGTATCAGCACAAACCAGACACAATTATACAAAATATCGATGTAACTATCCTCTGGGACATGCCTATTCAATCTGACAGCGAAATAAACGCCA
>OZ038504.1:42698238-42730738 GCA_964036315.1 Acanthosepion esculentum
ATAAATCGATCTAAATACATCCAAATATATAAATAAACTAACAACCGATTACGATAAACTAGCCGTTTAAAAAACAAAACAAAAACAAATAAAGACAACCAACCTAAATAGATAAATTAAAAACTGTTCCCACCTAAATAATAGTCAGAAAAAACCACAAATTCAACAAACAGATTTAATCAATGACAAATAAACAAATATATAAGATAAAAAATAAAAATGAAAATAAATAAAAACAAGCAAAACAATTTGACCCAAATAAATAAGCGAACAAGCGATTTCCGGTAATGACGGCCATTATAGACTACCAACAATAAGCTATATAAACAAATTTTTACTACGTTAACCAAAAACACCGATCAAAATAAAAGAATAAATAAATAAATATATAAGATAAAAAATAAAAATAAAAATAAAAAAACAAACAAAAAACAAGCAAAACAATTTGACATAAATAAATAAACAAATAAGCCACTTCCGGTAAAAGTAACCGCCAAAATAGACTACCCATAATGCACCACTGACCCTTATATAAATAGCCGAGAAAAATAACAGCACTAGTCGCCTGACGATTGCACTAGCATGAAACAGACTGTCGCCTCTAAGTGCTGACTTCCATGTCCACTTTTATATATATATATATATATATATATATATATATATGTATGTGTTGTCTGTGTGTGTGTGTGTACATAATTTATATGGAATACAGAATAATATTATACCTTTAAGACGAGCCTTTAAATATTATATATTAATATATATTCCATATAAATATATTTAATCTTTTGAAGAGAAATTTAGCAGACAAGTGTTGTTTCATGTTGGGGAACAGATGAGAGTCAGATGGCGCAAAAAGAACAGAATAGGGAGGTTGACTAACCTGTTTAAAGCTACAGATGTGCATAGCAACCACTGAAACGAACTGCTTGTATTGTGAAACAGTGTACCGATGAAACAAACAAACTTTTATTAGTTTCTTGGATGCTTGGTTTTGATCGCCTTTTCGAACTGTCTCAGAATAGACCTCTCCATTGATCTCCAGTGACGATGAGACCCTTTTGAACATATTCAATAACCACAATGTCTTTTGCATCCCAAACACTGAGGGCACAAACTTCCATGCAGATATGACGAACCTGTTCTCCTTTGGAGCAGGTGAGGACGGGTACTTCAGTAAGAGAGATGGTCTCTTTGTCTTTGGCAAAAGGTAATGAATACAATACCGATTCTGGGTTAGTAAACGTTGAGGGAAACCAGTTGGATCTGGCTCAAACAATGTCAGATTGTTCCTTGATGCGCTGACCTTGTTGCGCGTTTGAAATTAATACATGCAATAGTCCACTCGTTGATGTTAAACCTATGAACGTTTCAGCCACCCTCGTGCATCTTAAGAAACAATGCATTTATTCATAAGAAGATATGAAATTAATACATGCAATAGTCCACTCGTTGATGTTAAACCTATGAACTTTTCAGCCATCCTCGTGCATGTTAAGAAACAATGAATTTATTAATAAGAATATATGAAATTAATACATGCAATAGTCCACTCGTTGATGTTAAACCTATGAACTTTTCAGCCACCCTCGTCCATGTTAAGAAACAATGCAGTTATTAATAAGAAGATATGAAATTAATACATGCAATAGTCCACTCGTTGATGTTAAACCTATGAACGTTTCAGCCACCCTCCTGCATCTTAAGAAACAATGCAGTTATTAATAAGAAGATATGAAATTAATACATGCAATAGTCCACTCGTTGATGTTAAACCTATGAACTTTTCAGCCACCCTCGTCCATGTTAAGAAACAATGCAGTTATTAATAAGAAGATATGAAATTAATACATGCTGTTGTCCACAGCTTTAGTGCCACTCCTTTATATTCAACCTCTGAAGCTTTCAGCCCATTCTCGTACATACAAACACAAGAATATCTTCCCAAAGCACTCCATATTTTCTACCTGATTATTTTTTTTACTTCACCGAGATGCCATGTCAGGTCCAATAACTCTGCATTTAATTACGTTAAAATTTGAAAATCAATCTTTTACATTGACTTCTTAAAGTTCATTGTGCACTATACGCTTTATCAAAGTTGGTTTATTTGGAAGAGTAAGCGTAGAACAACAAATATTATTTTTGATTTGTGTTTACCTATTTATTTCAATGCGCCCACATAGAAATAGGAAAGAATTCGTAACTCAAGAATTTTGTTTTTGAATTCATTATTAATATTTCTACTGCGCAACAAATGTGAACATAGTGAAATTCATTATAATCAAACAGTACTGCTCACGTTACAAATTCTGTCGTTTTCAAACTTTGCTTTTTTGTTGCAGAAAATACAATAAAATGGAATGCGTTCAGTTATTTGAGACTCGGATTTTTTCTATTCCACATCGTCGTCACATTAACGCATGCACTTTGTGCTGAAATGTGCATGGGTGTCTTTTTTCTCAATACATTCATTTATTTATTATTATTTTTTTTACACGAAATGCTACAAATGCAGAAATATAAATAGAGGCTGCTGTTAGCGACTCAGACGCAGGAACAAAACGAAACGTGTTCAAATCTTAGATACGGTTGCCGTTGTCAATTTTAAGTTTAATCTCACTGTTTCTCTCTTTATTTCTCTAAAGTTCCATGCCATTTTAGCCCGTGGACGAACATGGTCCTCCACATTTTCCTTTCAAGTTTTACTCCCAGAAATACTGTTAGGACATTTACCAGAGATGTGAATATATATTTTCAGACTACGTTGAAGTTATTAGACATTTTTTTACATGAAATATTCAACGTATAAAACTCACCGCGATACATTGAGAGGTGTAAGATTAAGTGCATTGGCAAAGAAGAAAATTTAACTGAATTTTGTTTTGTTCTGTAAAAAATATTTCCATCAACATCAAGGATTGACACTCTTGAGAAGTTTAGTCCAGAATAATATAATAATATAATAACCCTTCATCTCTTGATGGGTTATTTAGTATAGATATATTTTTTATACCCCAGTAAAAGAATAATTATTAATCCGTTTCATACATTAGACACACGCGGTTCGGTTTATACATGAGGCAGGCATGGTCTTAAACAAGAGGGAAATATTTTCCGGTTTATACATGAGACTTATATTGTCCGGTTTATACATGAGACAAATAGTGCCGGTTTTATACGCGTTATAAATTTGATTCGGTTTAAACATGAGACAAATATGCCCCGGTTTATACATGAGAACATTATGGTCCGGTTTATTCAAAAGACAAATTATTCACAACTATCTGATTTACACATGAGGCAAAATGTTAACATTTATACATGAGACAAATATGGTGCACTTTATACATGAGACGAAACGTTAACAATATCGCAATTCATACAAGGAATTGATTTGCTCCACTTTATGAGATGAAATATTAACAATAGTTAACTTTATACATGACACTAAACTTTTACAACAGTGAGCTTTGTACAGGAAGCAAAACTTTAACAATGGCCCGTTCTATAAATAAGACCAAACGTTAGCGAAAGTGCGGTTTATGTGAGTAAAAAACGCCCGGGTTTATACATGATTTCACAATAGTCTGATTTACACATTAGACTATAGGGTGTTTTATATATGAGATAGACTTTAATAATAGCCTGGTTTATACATGAAAAACATCTTTAGAAATTTCCGATTGCCTATTAAGTGACAATTAACCTTGATCCAGTTTGTATTTGAGTCAAAAGTTATAAAATGTTTTGGTTTATACAAGGTCGATCATAAAACATAAAATGAGAGATCAATTTTTTATCGATGTATTTGTAATCATTATGCCCCGAGTCAAATAGTAATTATTGATCCAGTTTATAAGTTATTTAAAGGCTAACCTACTGTAGCTGAACAGATCAAAATTGATTCGGCATTTGAATGAAATGTAAATAGAGATAAGTAATGTTACGGTTTATAATTAAGTCCAGTTCATATTTTAATAAAAAACATAAGTATTGGTCCAATGTATACTTGATTCTAAAAGTAAACATTGGAATGGTTTATACTTTAATCAAAATGTAAGAATGTTTTTAGTTTTTAGTCGAGTCAAAATTTATAATTATTCCGTTCTAATCCTGAATCTAAATACAGGCATTGGTCAGTTTTATATTTGAGTAAAAAGTTAAACATGACTCGGAACTATACTTGAGTCAATATGTAAACATTGGTTCAGCTGATATATATATATATATATATATATATATTATTATTATTATTATTATTATTATTATTATTATATTGTATATATATATATATATATATATATATATATATTATATAGTGTTAAAAGATAAACATTATCTGGTTTATACTTGAGTTCACAAGTATCCAGCCGGCATGTTCGTCCTTTACGAGGTGTTCCGCTTTTCACAGGGATACAGCCATTTCACAAGTATTTAGGAAGTATAATTTCATACCCACATAGTTCCTGACGTCGCACTACCAAAGTCGGGACGTGGAACCATATAAGAATAGAATTCTTAGATGAGTGTGTCACGAAATCTTATCATATCTGATGGAGAGTCGTATTGTGAATCCAGATATATGAAATTTAAGTGAACACACACATGCATATAAACACACAGACACAGACACACACACACACACACACACACATATATATATATATATATATATATATATATATATATATATATATATATATAAAAGTGGACATGGAAGTCCGCACTTAGAGGCGACAGTCTGTTTCATGCTAGTGCAATCGTCAGTCGCCTGACGATTGCACTAGCATGAAACAGACTGTCGCCTCTAAGTGCTGACTTCCATGTCCACTTTTATATTTACACACGCTCTATCTCTGATATTGAGCACTTTATCCCATAAATATAGCACACTTTAAGACTATATTTCTTCATATATACATATAAGTATACATGAAGAAATATAGTTTTAAGGTGTGCTATATTTATGAGATAAAGTGCTCAACATCAGAGATAGAGCGTGTGTAAATATAAATATAAAAGTGAACATTGGAGTCAACACTCAGGCGTCCTGACGATTGCGTCTAGCATGAAACAGCCTGTCGCCTCTGAGTATTGATTTTAATGTTGACTTAAATATATATATATATATATATATATATATATATATATATATATATATATATATATATATATATATACATATATATATATATATATATATATATATATATATATACACTGTTACATTAGACCATGTAAGATACTACTACAAAATTGTACATTTAGTATATATATTGTACATTATATATATATATATATATATATATATATATATATATATATATATATATATATATATATATAGATATATATATATACATAATTTAAATAAAAACAAATTACTTTAAGGTTCCATATAATAATTATATAGTTATTTCACCACAGCCCTTTTAAAGGACAGTGGATCATCAGATTTATTTCCCAAAAGTTTTTGGAAATAAATCTGATGATCCACTGTCCTTTAAAAGGGCTGTGGTGAAATAACTTATTATATGGAATCTTAAAGTAATCTGATTTATTTAAATTATTAGCTCTGATTTACATTGAGCTCTCTGGATTTTATCCTCATTGGGTCTACCCATACTGATTACCTAGTTTTTCGTAAACTCTATATATATATATATATATATATATATATATATATATATATATATATATATATATATATATATATATATAATACATATAAAATTTGTCACTTACCTGATAGATATTTTCAGCAGTTTTCATTTTTAACAGGGATGTTACTATTATTAAGGTTAGAGCGTACATATACGTGTTTGTGTGTGTGTGTGTGTGTGTGTGTGTGTGTGTTTACTCTCGTGCGTGTCTGTATGTGAATACGTGGTCATGGGCGTGTGTGTTAAATGTGGTTGTTTCGCTTTGTCATCACACACACATACACACACACACACATACATATATGGGTGTGCGTGTATGTGTATATGTATATGTTAAGACATTTTCATGTTTATACATTCTTTTTTATAGACACAAGTATTTAAGTAAATGCTCTGTTTATAACAAACAGTATTAAACAACATTTACGGGCCTGAATGTCCGAGAAATTGTCATAGAAAATATGCGTCCTCCGACAAGAATCGAACCTGCATCCTATACGGAACCGTCATATACGCTGACGTGCTTTTACCGATTTTGCCACAGAGGAGCGTTTCGCTTAGCAAGGTCGATTTTATTGTTTTTAAACTACAATTTTCCATGAAAACAGTAAACTAGTAAACAGTAAAAGTAGGTAATGAATAATCCATACAGGAAGAATGGTACATACTGAAGCGTTTATGATCTCGGTAAATATTTCCAAACCCAAATTCCTTGGGAAGGTGCCCATATTGTTTCTTGTAATTTAAAAAAAATAGTTGACAGATTGTCCATTGAAAGGTTATTTATATGTTTGCTGATCTGATTTATTCAAAATATTCGGTGGCGCATAAATCTAGCGTTTTCTACATTCTAACATTATTGCTACAGTTTGGCTAAATATGCATATAAATTATCATAGTTTCGTAAATTATTTAAATTTATTAAAGAAGATATTTATTTAATTTACGCTTATCAACAAAGCAGAATATGTTCAATGCAGTGTTTCCTGCTTTACTCCGTTCGAGATGGCGAACCAAGCTGCGAGTATAGAGTGGACGCATAGTAATAACCGTATGATAAAAAGAGAGCATTACTACTTTATATTCAACCTATGGAATTTTCAGCCGTCCCTCGTATCTGGAAACAAATAATGCAGTTATTAATAAGAAGAGTCAAAATTAATACATGCAAGATTTCACAGCATTAGTCCTTCATAGCCAGTCTCTGAACATTTCAGCCTGCCCTCGTATCTGGAAAGGAGTTATTAGCAGTTATTAGTAAGATGCGTTCACATTAATGTATGTAAGCTCTTACAGTTCAAGCATCACTCCTTTATGTTCAGCCTATGAACATTTCAGCCTCCTCTCGTACCTGGAAAGAAGCAATGCAGTTATTAATAACAGGAGTTGAAATTAATGCATAAGAGATGCTCTAGGATAAATCTCCTATAGTCAGCCATCATAAGTATGAGAAGTAAATGAAAGTTATATATGTGTATATATATAAAGAAATATAGTTTTAATATAGAAATATAGTTTTAAGGTGTGCTATATTTATGAGATAAAGTGCTCAATATCCGCGATAGAGCGTATGTAAATATAAATATAAAAGTGAACATTGGAGTCAACACTCAGAGGCGACAGGTTGTTTCATGCTAGGCGGAATCTTCAGGCCGCCTGACGATTGGTCCTAGCATGAAACAGCCTGTCGCCTCTGAGTGTTGACTCCAATGTTCATTTATATATATATATATATATATGTATATATATATATATATGTGTGTGTGTGTGTGTGAGAGAGAGAGAGAGAGCGAGAGAGAGAGTGTGTGTGTGTAAGAGAGAGAGAGAGAGTGTGTGTGTGTGTGCGCGCGTATGTGTGAGCGTGTATGTGTATTAAAAGGCAGCTGCGACACTAAACATTCGAAGGCGCATTGAGATAGCGAAAGATGCCTTCCAAAAGCCAAGCAACGTATAAAGAAACAGAAAGCTCTCTTGAAAAACAAAGAAAAGCGTATTGAGCGCTTACGTAATGTTAGTCCTTCTATATGGCAGTGCATACTGGCCCATAACCTGGCAAGATGGAGATGAGACTTGAAGCAACAGAAATATGCTTCCACAGAGGGATGCTGACAATGCAATGCACCGAACATGTGAAAAACGATGACATTCCGGAGAAAATAGCAACAGAAAGGACTTTTATATTATGCACCAGGAAGAGGCATTTGAAATTTCGAGGGCACATAACGAGGAAAGTGGGTTTGGAAAATCTGATACTCACATGACAGACAGATATCAGGAATGCAAAGCAAGATCTTTATTAAATGGATGGTTTACAGAAAAAATTTAGAGGGACATCAAAAATACAAAATTTATTAAGAACTAAAAATGACAGGAAATTGAATATTCCTGATCGCCAACGTCCTGAAGTGGCACGGCATGTTAGAGAAGAATATTTTTCAAGAAGATTTACACAGAGTCAAAAGTGGTATTGTATATATGGAGAGAAGTCAAGATAAAACGGTTTCTGTAAATTCCTGTACAGGTAAAAAAATATAGGTGCTTAGAAATAATATCAGTTCTGAAAAAAACAAAAATTAGTTTCTCTTTGAGAACGAGATTGCAGCTTTATGAAAAGGCGAACCTGCGAGAAAAATAATAAAAGAGCTATTCAAACTAACTATAAGCGAAAGTATTAATATATGTTGGTAAAAATGCTACCTCTGTATCTGCGAGAAAGATGACGGAATCATAATGCTTCTTTATTTTTTTCACCGACTTTTTCTCTAGCTGATGGGATGACTTGAATTAAGGAAAACCAAGTATACACAGCAATATAAAAGCATTTTCTAAAAAGCTTTTAAAATTATGCATTCTGATTTTCGTGCAATGTTCAACAAAATTCTTTATTAAAAATTAAGACTAGCATTTTATCCATTAGGAAAATCATGTCCAATTATTTGACATTTTCCCAAAGTTGAACGTAGTCAAATCACAAAGAAAGATGTGAATGTCTAAATCCAGGTTCATATGTTTGGGTTTTATTAAAGTTCAAAAGATATCTTTAAAAAAAAACAAGAAAATTTAATTCAATGATTTTTCTTGCAAAGTTGATGACAAATATGGAGTCCAAATAACTATCGTGGCTTGATGAGACTAAAAACACCATTATCCATGCAGCGCAGGTCGATTTTTGGAACTGTGGCATAGCAGTCAATTGAAAAGTTGAGGTTTGACATACCATATAATACGGATTGAGTGCATTTTTAACTGGGATTTTACAGCTTTATAAAATATATAATTCACTGAATCTTTACAAATTGTATATGCACATGATATGTGGCACAACAACCTTATTACTAGATCATTGTGCCATCAAATAAAACCTTCATTTATTTCAAAGGGCTTATTATACTGAGAAATTTAGCTATATTAGGATCTAAGATGTTATACTTTGCAGCAGTCTTAGTGTGATTTTCGATAAACAATGCAAATTTAAAACAATTTGTCTTATAATTTATACCCATCAGTATTATGCTGTTATATAATATTTTTATTAAATTTATGTTTTTATTAATTACAATCTAACAAATAAGCTAAAAAATGGCCTTCAGTCAGTTATGTGCCATGCGTGTTACACGCTTAGGCGATCATATATCTTTCGATACATGACTGACGAGGCAGATTTTTTCCCGCAGTATGTTGCCATTTCTTTCTGCGGTAGACCAGTTGCCATCCAAGGCTATAGAACTGTCTTGCTATTTACCCAAGGGTATTAGCATGTAAGTGAGTATAATGGATTCAACTGGAATCCGAACCGCTATCCATATACTCCACCGTACTTAATTTATTTTAGTGTTTCTATTCAACTATTTAGCTTATTTAGATTGAAACCTCTACATTGGTGTTTTTTTTCTCGCGATTTCTTCAAAGTTTGGTCGAAAGTGCGACAAGCAGATATTCATTTATTCTTCAGTTGAGCGTAATCTTTCTCGTTTCTTATTTTTTTAATGCTATTTAAGGTTGTGAATCCTAATTCAAATAAATAAGAATTAGGAAATTGCAATAAATAAAAGTACAGCAAATTTAAGAGGATCACGTGGCACCCTAGTGTGAATGGGTACGTCGGTTGAGAATGACTTGTCTAGGGTCAACACCGTACCTTTGTAATAATTATAACTAAAGTATGATCTCTATGTGTTACAGGTCAAAGATCTTCATGAAAAAAAAAACTGATTGAACATATATTGTGAAAAGACTCATGCAATGGGTTATAGCTATTGTAAAAATATATATAGCAAAAAGAATATTCTAAAAAAATATATATTGCAAAAATGATATTGTTGTATTATATGTATCAATAGATTTAAATTCGATGAACTAAGAAAAACATTCAAATAAAATTTCATTACAATCTAACGTATCTATTAATTACATCTATTTTTCTTTCTAAGTTATTTTCACTATTTCATCTATTATAAATGTGTGACACGCTATTTATTTATATTAATTTTATTGTTTATGTGAGAGTTTCACGCAAAGAGAATTCCGCTGTGCATAAAGGATGGAGACTTGATTGATATTAACTGCCGGTTACGTTCTCTTATATGGGAAATATCAATAAAAATGTAATCGTAAAAGATTTAAATTTGCAGCCTGTTACGCCTTCTAATACGGAAGATGTTCCAAAAAAACGGAAACAATGATCTACACTTGTACGTTTATACATCTACCATTTCACCGTGCATTGAAAACTGTGGCCACATCTGGTCTGGTGGCCCTGCTTTCTATCTGAAGATACTAGGCAAAATACAAAGAATGGTGTGTCATTATATCGCTGCTGACATGACATCACGACTTTATCACTTTCCCACCGTGATAACGTAATATCCTTGTGTCTTTCATATAAATATCTGCACGGCAATTGTTCTAATGATCTCTACTATTTGATACCTCGACCGAATGAATTTAAGATTACGACTACACTGGCAACTAGAAGCAGCTGGATACAATATTAAATTATTTTCTAATAATTTTTTTTTCTCTCACTTGTGGAAACCACTAACGTTTGCTTCCTTACTTGCAATCTACGATCTTCAAAAATTTAAATTGAAGATCTATCGCCATTTTCTGTCTTCCTGAAATCAGTTCTTTTATTGTCCTTTCTCCTCACGAGCGTCTTCTTAATGGCTTTATCGACTTGCGATGTATGGAAAGATTTTTTAAAAATCTCAATAATGATAACATAACAGGTTGGAATTTTACTGAATTAGAATTTTAATAATGCTAAGTAATTAATCAAACTCGATCTTCATTTGCATTAAACACGGACTCACTATTTTAAACCCCAAAATTTCTCAAGAATTATTGTTACTCGCGTCCTTCCACACGAATTGTTGTCAATACCGTCCTTCCCAAAGAATTGTTCATAACCCCGTCCTTACCCCAGAATTGTTGTTACTCACATCCTTCCCCCAGTTACATAACTCCTTCCCCAAGAATTATTGTTACCACTCTAATTCCCCAAGAATTGTTGCTACTCATGCCATTCCCACCAAAATGTTGTTACCTCTGTCCTTCCCCAAGAATGGTTGTTGACCCCGTCTTTCCATAAAAATTATTGTTACCCTTGTACATCCCCAACAATTGTTATTAATATCGTCCTTCCCAAAAACTGTTGTTGCCCCCGTCCTTCCCAAAGAATTGAGTAACTCCCGTCCTGTCTGGAGAATTATTGTTGCTCTCGTCATTTTCCATTAATTTATGTTAATCCGATCTTTCGACAAGAATTAATCCAGTCCTTCCCAAATAAAACTTGTTATATCCGGCATTCCCCCAGAAATGTTGTTATTCACGTCCTTCTTCATGAATTGTTGTTACACCTGTCATTACTCCAAAAATGTTGTTACCTCCGCCCTTCCACAGAAATTAAGGTTACCCTGTACTTCACCAAGAATTGTCATTGATACCGTCCTTCCCCAAGAATTCTTGTTAATCTAGTCCTTCCCAAAGAATTGTCGTTAGCTCCGCCCTCCGGCAAGAATTCATGTTACTCCCGTCTTTCCACAAAAATTGTTATCGCCGTGCATCCACCAAAATAATTGTTACCGCCGGCGTTGTTTTCTTGTCTTAGTAGATTCATCATTAGACACGAAATGATTAAGAAATAATGATTTAATCTACGAAGTAAAATTGTTCTTTGTTCCGCTGTCAAAGGCAAGGATTATCTGTCTATATTTATGAGATGAGGTAATATGTACACTATTTACATTATTCGGACTATTATCCTCATCTTTGTTGCTATATGTATTAAACGTTTCGGCCATTGTACGCTCCGGCCTTCTTCAGGTGGTTGAAATATCGAACTGAACCCTTTATTTCATTCACTGGGGCAATTAGTTAGATCCAGTTACAGGGCCCTAATAATAATAATAATAATAATAATAATAATAATAATAAAGATACATTGCAGTATCTGCAGGTTGTAATGTATACTCGAAGCTAAACTATTTACATTATTCGGACTATTGTCCTCATCTTTTTCGCCATATTTATTACAATGCCTTTATCCACTGTGCCATGTGTCCTTGTGGACATCTGTGTATGAATTTCTGGGTATTATAAACCTAACACAGATGTCCTCAAGGACACATGGCATAGTGGATAAAGGCGTTGGTTAGATTCAGTGACAGGACCCAAAGACTGTGAGTTCAATACCCGGTTACGGCAGTGGAGAACTTGGAGAGTTAACAGGTGATAACTGAAAACTGACATCCATTAAACATGGCACGTGAAACTAGAACAGTCTAGCCCAGTGAGCAAAATGAAGGGTTCAGTTCGATATTCCAACTACCTGAAGAAGACCGGAGCGTACAACGACTGAAATGTTGTAATAAATATGGCGACAAAGATGAGGACAATAGTCCGAATAATGTAAATAGAGTCAAGGATTATATCGCTCTAAGGTCAGCATAGTTGCAGTATAAACCACACGTTGGCTCTGTGGGTGTTGAACAAACATAAATTGCGAAAATCTGCAACAGGGATTGGCTAGCCTCCCTAGTAGACGGCTATCCTCGAATATGAATGGCCAGATATTATTATTATATATACGTGTGTCTGCGCGCGCATCCGATTGCGTTTTTCGCAGCTATGGGTTAAATAGCTTGCCGTCTGCGCTCACGCTGTTGGCAATGATAAAGACAACTTTGAATTCAAAACAGTACGTGGCCCTGGTGTTGCAATCGAGAAAGATCTTCATGAATATAAAACCAAAAACCATTCTTTGAACAAGTCTTGTCCAAAGATCTATGTAATGGTTGATAACACGTATAGCATTATTAGGGTGCTCAAAAATGTATTTCTTTCCTTATCGGTATCAACAGAGTTAAGTTCGATGAAGTAAGCCAAAAAAAATTCAAATAAAATATTCATTACTATCTAACGTATCTATTAATTAAATGTTTTTCATTCTAACTTCTTTTTAGTTTCTTCCTCTTTATCTATTATAAATACGTGGCACGCTATTTATTTATATTAATTACGTTTTTTATGTGAGAGTTCCACGCACAGAGATTTCCGCTGTGCAAAAAGGATGTAAATTTGATTGATATTAACTGCCTGTTACGTTCTCTTATATGGGAAATATCAATAAAAATGTAATCGTAAAAGATTTAAATTTGCAGCTTTATAAATCTTCCATTCGTCCGAGTTTTGAAACTTACTTCGATATTTTGTGGCTGTATATCTCGAGATTCTTGAAAAACCTTCGCAAAAATGGGTCTTTATAATATTAGAGGACCTTACTTACTATTTATTTCAGTCATTTTCTCACCGCCATGACCTGACTTCCTTCCTTCTTTTTATAAAAATATTGTTCTAATGAGCTCTCCTTGGTACTATTTATTGCCCACCTTCTCCTACAGACAAATTTTACATATGGGGACTAGTTAGAACTACATAGAGATATATTATTATATTATGGTGACTGTAGTAAGAACGTTTAAGTAAGAATGTGTTGTTTTGGTGTAAGATATACTGTAGTATGTTTGGCTCAGTTATTGTGTCTAGCTAAGTTTAAGATAAGACAGACGGAAGACCACCTTTTCCTATCCCCTCTTTTGGCCTTGTGCCATATTTTTGTATCATAACACAATAAATATTGTTCGCCTTTTTACTTCGACCGCATGAAATTAAACGTTGACATATAAATCACATCGACTTTTCTGTTGAAATAAAAATTTCTAACCGTAAGTTTTCTTCAAATAGTTTTTTCTCTAGCACTTTTCGCCTGTGGAAATCTCTTCCGGTTTTTTGTTTTCCAGATACCTACGATCTTCAAAAATTCCAATGCAAGGTCTATTGCCATGTTCTGACTTCTTAAATCCAGTTCTTGTATTGTTCTTTCTCCTCACTAAAATCTTAAATTTCATTAATTCCTTGCGTCTTAGGGGAATTATCGCCTACCTTAGGGGAAAATATTAGAATATACATATTTGGTCTCACGTTCTTAAGTAGTTTCCCCAACAAAAATATACACAATGCTGCGAACATTGTTTACGTCGCAGTGAAACCAAACATCTTACAGTTTCTTGTTAATAATAAGCTTCTTATAAAAAGATCGAATTGCTTTTCATTTGTTAAATTGACACCTAATTCTGCTCTCACCATTCTATGTATTATCGACTTAACTAATTCCTTTAAAATATTTATATCCGCAATATTCAAAATTTAAAGAAAAACAAGGATAACAAAACTCAAACAATTGTTCCAACTGAAAATACCGTTTTCTATAAGTTATATATATACATATATATATATATATATATATATATATATATATATGTAGAGAGAGAGAGATAGAGCGATGATATTATTGGTCAATATATATATATATATATATATATATATATATATATATATATATATATATATATATAGATATATATATATCCAAGATGATATATATAGTTTCTGATAGAGTTATCTAACGTGATCAACAATCTGAGCAAGGTCAGCAGACATAATGCCTTGTGACTTCGTGCTAGCACAGCTATCGACGGCCGCCAAAGGTTCCGTCAACACAATTTCACATACAAGGCTTGAGTCAACCCGTGGTATGGTTTTCAGGCACATTCCAAAGCTGTTGGAATCAACCTCGAACCATGATGAAATACGAACCCGGGTCTCAAGGTCAAAAAGCGCCCCAATATATACATATATATATATATATATATATATATATATATATATAGTTTACGAAAAACTAGGTAATCCGTATGGGTAGACCCAAGGAGTATAAAATCCAGAGAGCTCAATGTAAATCAGAGCTAATAATTTAAATAAAAACAGACCACTTTATGGTTCCATGTAATAAATTATTTCACCACAGCCCTTTTAATGGATCGCGGATCATCAGACTTTACTTCCAAAAATGGAAAAGAAATTTACACATTTTTGACGTGCAGTACTAAGTATATGTAATTTAACGAAGTGAGGAAGTGAGGGAGAGCGAGACATGATTGAGTTAGATGTAACATTGCTATATATATATATATATATATATATATATATATATATATATATATATATATATATATATATACATTTACATATACATATATATATATATATATATATATATATATATATATATATATGTACTTTTATACATCAAGAACAGTATTGAGGAAATTAGAAGAGAAAGTTAAAAACGTTTTTCCATCTTGTCTTAAAAAATTTATGTATTTAGGCAGCAATCCCTCTTTTATGCACGTTTCGTTGAAAACGAATGACAAGGTTTGGTAGTTGAGTTTCTTTATATAATTTACCATATGTTCGTATAATTGCTTTTACTTTTCAGGCCATAAATTATATAAAAGTTGTCCGAATGTTTTTCAAGCGCTTTCGGTTATACGTTTAGCCTTTATCAAGGATTCATTTCATTTTACTTTAAACTGAATATATGGATTGTTTTATGCATGTATCTAAAGTTATCGTAATGTTTTATTTTCTAACATATGGCGACCGCGTTCATAGTTGATATTATTCTGTGTTGGCTTTTTCTTTTTTATTACTAATGTTTCCATTATTTTTAGCATATTTGTACATGTGGATGATGTGGATTATGAACGAGTATGTTACGGCTAGAGTTTGGTAGGTCTTCATGTGTATTTAAATGAGAGCTATGGTCAGAGAGATGTAACGTGTTAAACATGTAGTATATCAAATATAATTATTTACGGATTTGGATTGGTCTGGAACAAATTTCCTTAACGGGCATGTAAATTCGTAAATAATATCGACTCTCTGAAATGTACATCTTGCAGATGAATTATTATTTTTTGACAATGAGATTATAAGTTTTAATTTTTTTGTAATAAATAATTAATTTAATTTTCTTGTGTTTGTCGAATGGATTTGTGTATTTCTTTATGATGTTTCTAAGTGAAGGTTTATCATGCTTATAGTTAGTGTGCATTTGATTTTCTGTAGAAAATTTTATTTTTTCGGTGTGTTCATTGTTGCATGATTCTAAAGTCGCCATCATTAATATTCACTCCAAACATCTTCGTAATCGCCATTAGAACCATCCAACTTTTTTCCGAATCTTCTGTACTCTACTCAGATTGACACTTGGATGTCAATCTGAAACAAACAATCTGAAACAAACAATCTGAAACAAACAATCTGAAATGTTCGTATTGGTGCTTCCGATGCGGATGCCAAGCTGCCCAGCATGCCCTTTCCAAATTTCTGGCGGAGGGAATAACGTCATGGCCCTCTTTTTATCGCAGGCATTGATCAACTGAAACTACGATAATGTGCACCCGAAAAGAAATCTAAAACGAACAACGCGCATGCGCGAAATTAAGAATATAAAATGGCGAGAATTTATCTATCGCACTCTGAATATATTATATCTAAATATTTTTATTACTGAAAACATTATTTTTAGTGCTTACTTGTATTTGAGTAGACAGCCCATTTTTAAACATACACTTTATTTACAATCAAGACGTTCTACTTAAATGTGTAGCAACTTAAATAACGATTGAAGTAATAAAAATTAAATACGTATTTGCAATATTTACAACATTTCGATTGTTGCACGCGCCAAAATTCCTCAGGTGATATAGGTTGGAATATCGAACCGACTACTTTTATTTAGTTCACAGGGTATATTATTCTAATTCCCCGTGACAGGCATTTTTGGATAACTCGCTATCAGTTAATTCCTTTTAGTAACCAATCTCTCAAAGGTTTTGTTTACCTCTGCTGTGGCCAGGTATTGAACTAACAAAATTTGCGATCAAGTCACATTTTGGATTATTCAATCAGCTCTTTTCCACAATAGGGAATATCAGCAAGAGATCTATTGGAATATAAACCAAATGTCACAGTAAACATTCTTAACAAATTTGTTACAAATTCTGCTATTGATATTTTTCACTAGCTCTCTATACAATGACCGAAACATTGTGAATGTGTCAATAATGAAAACGACTACAGTCCGAACAATTTAAATAGTGTAAATAGTTACAATACCTCATTTCAGAAATAGAGAGAGATGTTGAAGGTGAATATGGCAATAAAGATGAGGACAACAGTCCGAACAATGTAAATAGTGTAAATAGTTACAATACCTCATCTCAGAAATAGAGACAGATGTTGAAGGTGAATATGGCAATAAAGATGTGGACAACAGTCCGAACAATGTAAATAGTTACAATACCTCATCTCAGAAATAGAGACAGATGTTGAAGGTGAATATGGCAATAAAGATGTGGACAACAGTCCGAACAATGTAAATAGTGTAAATAGTTACAATACCTCATCTCAGAAATAGAGACAGATGTTGTAGTTGAATATGGCAATAATGGTGAGGATAACTGTCCGAACAATGTAAATAGTGTAAATAGTTACAATACCTCATCTCAGAAATAGAGACAGATGTTGAACGTGAATATGGCAATAAAGATGGGGACAACAGTCCAAACAATGGAAATAGTGTAAATAGTTACAATACCTCATCTTAGAAATAAAGCAGGATAATATACATTTGTTTGTGCATAGTGTGCACTTTGAATTGACGTAAAATCTAGCGAGATTGTCTTGCTTGGTCCATTCCAGCTGAAGAGTGAATATGACCCTCGGTTCGTGTCCCATACTTTGGAGCTTGTCCCACATCACATGCGACTTTTTGAATATCCCCATTTCTCTGTGTTTATAGATTAGACCTTGTTGTGGACATGAGAACGAGAATTCTGAAATAATATGAACTCTGTTTTTACACTTTGCGTCAGTGTATATATATATATATATATATATATATATATATATAAATACACCCAATATTTGTATAGCAATCTCTACAGATGTATACGTGTACGTGAAACCATCTGTAGATACATGTAGATTTACGGGCAAGAATAAATGTTTATTTATTAAATCGGACGGACATTGCATTAAATCAACTAATCATAATATCAACTAAGCAGAATAAGAACCATTAAATAGGATTGCCATCTCTTCCAATATGTTTACTATCAACTCGAACAGAAGACAGGAAAACCCTCTAGTGGCGTGATTTGCGCATGCCCGGCAGGAAACACGTTACCGCCATTGACGGCGGATATTGTAGAATCAAATTCAAATATTGAAGTATGGGAAATGTCAATAGAGGTGCAATGAATTTAAATCTTTAGACAGTGTCCCAAAATTAAATGTTGATACCTTTCGTATTCTCGAGCTTGTTCAGTACTTATGTTGTTTTGATAGATTCTTTTCTACGGTTTATCAACACTTTGCAAGTTATTTAAATCCAGAAAATGTGTTTTAAAATTTTAAAGAATTTATTTGGAGTTAATACAATGGTGTTCACTCTGTACAAGAATTAAATGCCACTCGAAGAAGAGGGTTACAAAGTAAGAAAAACTACAAGGGAAAACGAAGAAACGGGTTTTAGAGGGAACCGTAAACCAGGTCCAAAATAGGAAACAAGGGAATAGATAATCTAATACTCTTCAAAAGATCGGGCAGGAATGGGAATTGGACGATAGGCAAACCTATCTCCTCCTATTCAGAAAAAAAAAAGAAAATAAATAGTAAATAAGTGTTCATTTTTTTGGCGGAAATGATAAAAGTACAGAGATGAAGTATACTTCAGAAAGAACAGGAAACCCAATTCTAAACAGAAAACCGGGGATAAACCTTCTACTCCTGTACAAAATAAAAACAGGATTGGAGTGGAGAACTGGAAGATAGGCAAACTTATCCGTTCCTGTTGAGGAAAAGAAAATATAAATAAATAGTAAGTAAAACTAGACAGCTTTAGACAGAGGCGTTAGAAGTACACTTTAGAAAGAACCAGACACTCAATCCTCAAAAGGAAATAGAGGTAAACCTCTACTCTTGTTCAAAGGACAGTGGGGAGTGTGCTCCGAGCGATTAGGAAACCCACTGAGGGAAGGTATATTTGAATAAATAGCAAACAGATGTTCAGAGTTTTAGGCTTAGTTGTTAGAAGTATAGAGTTGAAAGTAGACTTTAGAATGGATTAGTAATACCGGTCTTACTAATTAATAGCCCATAAATGTGGAACGGTGTGGTGGACTTATACCTTTCCATAGCACATTTTTGCGTAAGCGAATATAAACGAACCCAGCGGTAATTAGAACTCGGCTTTCCCATTAACATCATCCATTACACCATCCGCACATCCAAGCTTACAGCACATGGTATTTTCAAACGGTCAAACATCTGACCAGCATCGACGTTGCTTTACTTCGGTGATCATACAGGAACTGGCGTTTGAACGTGATGTAACCGTAAGCCTTAACAGATGAAGAGTAGACGTAAGGTAACAGAGATGTGACTCTACGGAAGGATGCTGAGAATATCATGGACGGATAATGTGAGCAAAGAAAGATTTTCTTGGCAACACGGAACGGAATGTTTAACTGCTATGTAAAAATAAATCCTCGTAATATGTGTGTGTGTGTGTGTGTGTGTGTGTGTGTGTGTGTGTGTGTGTGTGTGTGTGTGTGATCGTATGTTGTTTATGAAATTCCAGTTTTCATCCGATTTTGATGAATTTTTTTTGGTTTGATAGATAATTCTTCCGTGACTGTGAGTCCAAATTGTTGGCGACGATGGCTCTCCATTACTTCCTGTCCATTATAACTCTCAGCAACGTTTTACTGCTTGCTATCTGTTCTTGGATATATATCCTTCATAAAAACTTTAACAAAAATATATAGTTTAAATTATTACAATAATATTATTTATTATACAGTTAAATTTATATAATTAATTATATCTATATCTATAATTCCCAAAATGTGTGTGTGGGGGGGTTGTTTATACATTTCCACACTTTTCATCCGATTTTGATGATTTTTTTTGTTTGATGGATAATTCTTCAGTGCCGGTTTTAGACCACATTGTTGGCGACAGTGGCTCTCCACTACTTCCTGTCCATTATAACTCTCAGAAACGTTGTACTATTTCCTATCTGTTCTTGGATATATATCTTTCATAAAAACTTTAATAAAAAATAAATAGTTTAAATTATTACAATAATATTATTTATTATTATACAGTTCTCTTTTCAGGACCCCCCCAATTCAAATTGTTCCCCCCCCATTCAAATTGTTACCGCCCCCCCCCCATTTGGGGATGTGCCTCAGTTGCACCCAAATTCTGTTACTAATATTGATTTTCGGGTGGGCTGACTTTAAACTTAAACTGCTCCCATTGAACGGCAAAAATTCCCAGTAATGAAAAACCCCAGTCAAAGACGGGTTATACTGCTAGAAACTTACATAAAATTATACAAGAAAAATACTCAAGATGATGAATTCAGATCTAAGGAATCATACCAAAATCTAACCAGAGTACAAACAGAAAAACATCGCTAGAAACACGGAAATAGTTTACTATACTGATACGTGATATCTGTCCTCCTCTATACCAGTGAGTAATGGACACTCTCCTTAAAGAAGAGACTTGAAGCAACAGAAACATGTTTCTACAAGGAGATGCTGAGCATACGATGGATCGAATATATGAGAAACGACGAAAGTTTTAAAAGTAAAGGAAAAGTATTCTTAACGTCAGAAAATGTGTTTGTATTTTACTCCACAATAATTTGCCTGTTTCATTATCTGTACACTCCGTTGCTGAACTTAATGTAATATCATTTTTCCTGTCTATATTTCTGAAATGAGGCGTTATGTACACTATTTACATTATTCAGACTATTGCCCTCATCTGTGTCGCCATGTTCATCACAAGGTTTCGGCCGTTGTACGCTCCGGCCTTCTTCAGGTGGTTGGTATGTCGAACTGAACCCTTTATTTCACTCACTCGGGTAGACTGTTCTAGTTCCATGTCTAATGGATGTTAGTTATCTCCCGTTAATTCCCTTCTCAAAGTTCTCCACCGCCTTTACCAGGTATTGAACTCACACTCTTTGGCTCCTGTCACTGGATCTAACTAACGCCTTTATACACTGTGCCATGTGTCTTTGGGGACATCTGTGTATGAATTTCTGGTTATTATAAGCTAGAACAGTCTACCTCGGCCCTCACATTAACAATTCTGCGCCATTATTCATTACAACACCCGCACATCTAAGCTAACTGTACCCGGTACTGCCAAGCTGTCACCCACCCAGGTATTGACCAGGCTCGACGTTGCTTAAACAAGGATCGTACGGAAACCTTAGTTGAGCTGCTAAGCAAAAATAAATCCCCGTAACACGGAATTAGTCAATTAATGCCTTAATTAAAATTATAAAAAAAAAACCTGACGGTGGTAAATTCTGACCTATAACGTGTAAGATAAAGAAGAAGCAGATATCTAAGAAATAAAAAAAACGTTTTGGAATGAGATAGTAATGGTTTAGTGAATCAAGTATTAAGAATTAACCCATAGGTGGGGGGAAGTGGTGGTTTTATACGTCTCCAGATTTGCGCATAAGTGAATGTAACGATCTCAACGGAAATTGGAACTCCATTAAGAATTCGGAGTCATTACCCATCGCACCAACCACACAAACAAGTTTACAGCACCTGGTATTGCCTTGCGGTCACCCATCTAACTGTTGCCCAAGCTCAACGTTGCTTAACTTCGTTGATCGTACGGGAACCTGTGTTTCAGTGTGATGTGACCGTAAACTTAGATGCGGGGGGGGACGTTTTCGTTAACCTGGTACAGTAAGTATCGTCTTACAATATAATAAATAACCCACAACATATCTGAATTGAATTTCTATATTTCCAATAAAAATACGACAGAAATGAGGATAATCTGGCCCCATCTAGGTAGTAAGGCGTGGCCTTGCTGTGACGATCTGAGTTGGTGGAAAAAGAAGAATGTAGTTTGTTTAAATAAAAATAAGATTATGAGACGCTAGCAATATTTTGTCTTTGGGAAACTGCTCGTATTGCTGGAAATCATTCATCACCCACACAATTGAATTATTTTGGTTAGATACCAACTTCCATCCTCGCTGCACAAACAGTTTTTAAATTGTCTACATACCTTTCGGACAGACGTTGTATTAATTACTTTCATATCTTCTTTATGAAGCTATTAATTTCTGTTGTAAAATAATTATGGTCGAAATGAAGATGCAATATATTATTTTTCAAACATTCAATCAATTTTGCTATCATTCGCATTCTTACTTTTATATTGAAATAATAAATTAACTTATTTAACTGTTTATTATGTAATTCTCATTTGTCTTGGATTGAAAAATGCCGACATATTACTTCTTGTACTCTTGACTTCTGTTTAATTATCTCTGAACGTACCATCGTTAATTTAGTAAAATAAATTATTCAGGTTAGGCATAGCCTCGGACAAGTCTAGACCGATGGGACCCTCGTTGCTTAATTAGAAAATGATCTATTCGGCTCTATTAAATGAATAAAGTGGTGCTTACAAACAAACATATTCGGAAATTATACACACAGTTTTACAGCAAAAATGACGAGTCAAAAGAAACTATTTTATCGAAAGGTTCAAGCTGAAAACAAACATGGCAATGTAGTTTGCAATGATGAAAAAAACGGCTTTATCGCGTAATGTTTTGGCATTTAACTAACAAAATCCGCAAAGTGTATAAAACACCACAACTCAGGCTGATCTCTATCTATAAAAGGCAGTATGTGTGTGTGTGTGTGTGTAACGAATGGACGGCCGCAATTTTCGACGGATTTGCACCAAAATTTACATGCACATGCTCCAAGTTATGATCCAGGCTAAGACCTACATTCCATTTCCCAACTCCCATGGATAGTGGAAATGATCGATTTTTTCATGCTTCTACGGTACTTTTCATGTAGTTTGCGGCCATTTCCTACTGGCCGGAGTGAGAACCTATAGCTGGCTGCCACGAATAGGCAGGAAGATTCTATTGGCCAGCGCGAGAGCCGACAGCTGACTGACAGGGATGTTAACTAGCATGCTCGCATGCAAAAGAATATCGGTAGCTTCATTCGTCACAAGTGGGAAAAATTTAAATCTGCATGGCACTTTACTCCAATTGGCTCATTCACTTGCTTAAATTCAACGTTGATTCTGATTCCGCAGAACTGGGTTGGGTGTGAAAATTATTTGTTGTTAACATTCTTTTTTCATTCGGTTTTTCCAGTTACGTGACATTTTTTTAAAGCTGATCGTCTTGTGTTCATTTTGTTTAGTTTTTTTTCGTAACAGATTTAATGTTTAGTATAGAGCTTAGAAAGGATTCGCAGTGTGACATAGTCAAGAAGTAAGGTACGTAGCAACATCAGCATGGCAAAGGGCACTCCTTTAAAGGCAAGGAAGGGCAAAAATATTTTAAGTCAAGTGATAGCGATTGCTGTATGAGTCGTACGATTTTTGCATCAAGCACGGGCAACGCCGGGCCATGCTGCTAGTATTAAATAACCGGGAAGATAGTTTTATGACAAAAAGCAGGTCTTTATAAGGGATTTGGATTTGGTTTTGTGAAAGTAGAATATTAGTATATGTCTATATTTCAGAGATGAGGTATTATGTACACTATTTATATTATTCGGACTATTGTCCTCATCTTTGTCGCCATATTTATTACTACGTTTTAGCCGCTGTATGCTCCGGCCTTCTTCAGGTAGTTGGAATGTTGAACTGAACCCTTTATTTCGCTCACTGGGGTAGACTGTTCTAGTTCAACGTGCCATGTTTTAATGGATGTCAGTTATTAGTTATCTCCTGTTAATTCTCCTCTCAAAGTTCTCCACTGCCATAACCGGGTATTGAACTCACACGCTTTGGGACCTATCACTGGATGTAACCAACGCCTTTATCCACTGTGCCATGTGTCCTTGAGGACAGGACCCAAAGAGTGTGAGTTCAATACCCGGTTAAGGCAAATAATGTAAATCGAATATTAGTAGTTTTTTTTATATATATGGAAGAGAATGTTTTCTTTAAAATGGAAGATGATATTTTTTAAGCAGATATATTTGTAAATAAAATAATCTTTTTAATTAAAACGGTATTAATTACATTTACCGGCCTAATCGCATTTTGCTAAACAGACGCATTCTTTATGGCTGAACGGTTAGCAGCGCATCAGATCAAATGAGGTTTCCCATTCGGGTTACATGTTCGATTCCTGTCAGAGGAACACATATTTTCTCCTAAATTTTCTGAACACTCATCCGATAAATGTAAGTAATATTGTTTATTTTAAAAGTAGTGCATTTACTTAACTTAATCGCATCTATTAAAATAACTTATAAACAGAAAATATATTAAATAATTGTCAGACTTAATCTATTTCATAATATATTGAAAATGTTTATATTAAGACACGTCTCATGAGCAGATATGGTCGTTCGGGAAAGATCGTCGAAGATTTGTTGTTTATTAACAGTAATTCGGACTTTGCTAACCAGAAGTTTCTTTGGGGCTGAATGGTTAACAGCACACCAGGTCCAGTGATGGTTCCCATTAGGGATGCAAGTTCGATTCCTGTAGGAGAAGCACATTTTTTCTACGAAATTTACCGAACATTCAGGCCGGTAAATTTAATTAATACTGTTTATTTAAAAAAAAACAGAGCATTTACGTAAATAAATTGTATCTATAAAAATAACGTATGAACAGAAAATATATTAAATAATTGTCGGGCAATTCATTTCATAATTTATATATATATATAATTCAGTCTCATGTCAGATCAAGATAAAGACAGGTACAGGATTGGGCAGAGCTTACTCTCGGAACCCGGATGTAAAAATGCATGACATCACGTCTATTTCTGGCTTTACAAGCGACACAAGAAATCGTTATTCTCAAAGTTATATCAACAACTCCACTAGACAGGATTTATACGGTCCTTCATAGATCGCAAGCCAGTATTTAATGCCTACATACAGTTCAGGCCTTCTCTCCTACTAATCTTATAGTAGGCGGAAGAGTCCAACATAGACTCTTTAGAGGGAGGACACCACAACAGAAGGTGAAGGAGAAGACTGGGAATAGGGAGGATTGAGGAAAGGACAAAAGATGAACAGGATTCAAGAGACAGAAGATTGAGATTGACTCATTTTTGAAGATTGTATTTTTCAGGGAAGCAAATGAACAGTAGAAAGTTCCACAGGTGAGAAGTGCGAAAAAAAGAAACTGTTGGAGTAGATGTGGTGGATTCATTTCGCTATTTCAGCAGCAAAAGGGTGGGAGCTAGATGCCAATCTAGTAGCAATTGTCTATATTTTTGGGATGAGGGGTTTTCACTATGGATTTCGTTAATCGGACTGATTTCCTCATCTTGGTTGCTTTCCTCACAACGTTTCGGCCGTCTGATCCTCCGGCCTTCTTCAGGTGCATCTCGAACTCGGGAACCGTCGGTCTGGAATTTCGAACCCTTTATTGTTACGGGGGTACCATGTTCTCGTTCCATTAAGGCCATCGCTGCTGCTACTACTGCTTGACGCCATCGTTGCTGCTGCTGTTGCTTCTATTATCGTTGTCACCGCTCTTGCTTGTCGCTGCCACTGCCTTTGCTCGGGATTGAACTCAGAACACCGGGAGAACTTGCAATCACTGTTCCAACGTCCTAGTCGCCTCGGCCATGTGTCACTGGGACGATCGTGTATGAATTTTTGGTATATTTAAACCTAAGTTGTTATTCTAGGTTCTCTCTTACGATTAGGGGTGCCCAAATCGTGTTCAGTTCTATACTTGGTCTGCTCAGGAGGTTGGTATGTCCTAGCATGTGAGCTGTTTCTTTGAGTTTTCTCACTTTCCAGTGGGGCTCACTGTTTATTATTTTAACTTCATCCCAGAGAGGGCGATGGTCACCCTTTTCCTTCCATACATGGTAGGCTATACCCGACTTTTCCGTCTCCCCTCTAGTCACTGCTTTTCGATGTTCATCCACCCTTACTTTAAGGGGGCGGCATGTTTCGCCCTTGTAAACCTTGCCGCAGCTGCATGGGATGGAATATATGCAGTTCTTGGTCTGGTTCTTCTCTATGGGTGGCTTTACTCGGACTAGGTGTCTTCTCAGTGTTGATTCACTTTTGAATACCGTCCTCATGTTGTAAGGGGCACATACTTTTTGAATTTTTTCTGAGACGCCTCGCATGTATGGTAAGCAGACCGTTGGAGGTTTTTGCGAGTCATTTTCTTCCCTTACTCTATTGTTCCCTTTGGTGGACAGTATGCTGTCGGGGTAGTTGTTACGTCGAAGGGTATTTTTTAGCCTGGTCATTTCTTGGTGGTACGTGTGGGAATCGCTACTTATTGTCTGTGCTCGATGTTGTAAACAGCGTACGATTCCATGTTTGACACTGTATGGGTGATGGGAGTTGAAGTTTAGGTATTGTCCGGTGAAAGTGGGTTTGCGATACACTGATGTCTTGAACCCACACTCTGTGCGTGTTATGAGAACATCCAGGAAGGCCAGTTGGCTATCTCTTTCCTTCTCCATTGTGAACTGTATGGATGGTCGTATTGTGTTCACATGCTCCAGTAGTACCTGGACGTCTTCCTGGTGAGGCCAGAGTATGAAGGTGTCATCAACGTATCTGAGCCACATAGTTGGCTTTAAGGGAGCTGAACCTAAGGCCATGGAATCTTCCTACTTCAGAATGGGTACTGACATATATCGACAAGTGGAAGGTTTGGCTATGGGTTCGCCGTTGTCACCGGTAATGGCGAATATATACATGGAATACTTCGAAGACATGGCCTTAGGTTCAGCTCCCTTAAAGCCAACTATGTGGCTCAGATACGTTGATGACACCTTCATACTCTGGCCTCACCAGGAAGACGTCCAGGTACTACTGGAGCATGTGAACACAATACGACCATCCATACAGTTCACAATGGAGAAGGAAAGAGATAACCAACTGGCCTTCCTGGATGTTCTCATAACACGCACAGAGTGTGGGTTCAAGACATCAGTGTATCGCAAACCCACTTTCACCGGACAATACCTAAACTTCAACTCCCATCACCCATACAGTGTCAAACATGGAATCGTACGCTGTTTACAACATCGAGCACAGACAATAAGTAGCGATTCCCACACGTACCACCAAGAAATGACCAGGCTAAAAAATACCCTTCGACGTAACAACTACCCCGACAGCATACTGTCCACCAAAGGGAACAATAGAGTAAGGGAAGAAAATGACTCGCAAAAACCTCCAACGGTCTGCTTACCATACATGCGAGGCGTCTCAGAAAAAATTCAAAAAGTATGTGCCCCTTACAACATGAGGACGGTATTCAAAAGTGAATCAACACTGAGAAGACACCTAGTCCGAGTAAAGCCACCCATAGAGAAGAACCAGACCAAGAACTGCATATATTCCATCCCATGCAGCTGCGGCAAGGTTTACAAGGGCGAAACATGCCGCCCCCTTAAAGTAAGGGTGGATGAACATCGAAAAGCAGTGACTAGAGGGGAGACGGAAAAGTCGGGTATAGCCTACCATGTATGGAAGGAAAAGGGTGACCATCGCCCTCTCTGGGATGAAGTTAAAATAATAAACAGTGAGCCCCACTGGAAAGTGAGAAAACTCAAAGAAACAGCTCACATGCTAGGACATACCAACCTCCTGAGCAGACCAAGTATAGAACTGAACACGATTTGGGCACCCCTAATCGTAAGAGAGAACCTAGAATAACAACTTAGGTTTAAATATACCAAAAATTCATACACGATCGTCCCAGTGACACATGGCCGAGGCGACTAGGACGTTGGAACAGTGATTGCAAGTTCTCCCGGTGTTCTGAGTTCAATCCCGAGCGAAGGCAGTGGCAGCGACAAGCAAGAGCGGTGACAACGATAATAGAAGCAACAGCAAGCAGTAGTAGCAGCAGCGATGGCCTTAATGGAACGAGAACATGGTACCCCCGTAACAATAAAGGGTTCCCGAGTTCGAGATGCACCTGAAGAAGGCCGGAGGATCAGACGGCCGAAACGTTGTGAGGAAAGCAACCAAGATGAGGAAGTCAGTCCGATTAACGAAATCCATAATCTAGTAGCACGCTTAAATTCTTATACCCCGGTCACCAGGTAAAAACGCTCGTCAGTTGTCATGAAAATATTTGGAGAAAAGACTGGGAGAAGCCACGTCACGTCGGTGAGAAGTCAAGATGCCAGGTCACGATCGATTACATTACAGATCCTTCTGTGGATTTTGTCAAGAATGTCGAGATGAATAGCAGGAGACCCAAACCAAGTGTGGCAACAGTATTCAGTTCGGACGAATGGTAGATTTCTAAACGTGCAAGATGGCATCTGATGAGAAAACATGTTACGACACAGTAACGCAACTTTCCTTGCAGTAGATGCAGTTATTGATTCGATGTCTCATTCCACTTCAAGTCACTGGAAAACGTGAGGTCAAGAAGGCGCAGTATGTTTCTTTCCTGGAGTCTAGCGTCAGCCATACTGATGGCAGGCAGAAAAGGTTCTCTTTACATGCCATTTTCTGGCCCAGTTAACCACTGATTTGAGGTTGTTTCGAAAAAGCAGCTGACAGGCATCCTTTGTCAGATCTGATAGATTTTCGATTGAGACAGGAGTAAATGTTACTGTCATCTGGATAAATACAATATTTAGATGAGCACTGATGACATCAGAAAGATCATTGGTGAAGATCAGAAAGAGCGTAGGGCCCAGGATATAGATTCCGGGTACCCATGCTCGTGTGAAAGGATCTGTAAGCAACCCTGTTTAAAACGACTTTCATTACACGATTTGATAGGAAATATTAGATTAAATCAAACATTCCTCCTATAACACCGTAACCCTGGAGCTTGCGTTGAAGATAACACATTCGAGATATCTAGTTCGTGATTCGCTGTTCTTATCTAGAGCTTGATATAGAAATTCAAAGATGGCTGTTAAAACATCGGCGGTAGACCTGGAGAAACAAAAGCCATACCGTGTGTGAGGTCGTGCGAAGTAAGATGTTTAACCACTTTAGCATTGATTAGAGCCTCAAATAGTTTGCTAAAAAGCGGTAAGAGACTAACAGGACGATTATGTTTAGGGGACAGGGGTTTCTCAAAAGTTCTTTTAAAAAGGTACTATGGAAGACGACTTGCAACAAACCTGGAAGCAGGAAGTACAATTATTGTAGATTTTGGAGAAAACTGTAGCCAGCAAGGGAGTTCATTTCTTTAGGACGACGGCCGGGATCTCCTCCAATCCGCTTGACTTGTGGGCGTCTATGCTGGTTTAATTAAAACATCAAGACAAATAAAACAAATTTCTAACGTGAAAATCTATAGAAGGTGCACTGAATTATGTGACTTCTATGGAAAATTATCGTCTATATTCTTACGACATTTCACTATTCTTAAAAAAATTCTGATGTCACAGTGTGGGATATTTTAAGACGAAAGGGATACACAGAAAAACAAAAGCATTTGTAAAACAAAATAATATCTAATGTTGGTATTTTTACTATAAAAATGCATTTTTGTACTTTCATGGGGGGCTTTGGAGGTTCACATAGTTAGGACTCTAGCAGATGGTATGGTATAGGTTAGAGTGCTCAATATCAGGGAGAGAGCGTATGTAAATATAAAATGGATATTGAAGTCAACACCCAGCCTGTATCAACGTTTGAATCTCTTTATTGCTTGACCACAATCTCCGGGCTGGAAACAGCCACCACTTGGTGTTGAGCACAATGTGCACTTTTACATTCACATCGGCTCTATCGCTATATCACACCTTGATACTATAATTTAATTATATATATATATATATATATATATATATATATATACATATATATATATATATATATATATATATATATATATATATATATATATATATATGAAAATGTATTTATTTTAATCAATTCGCCATAACAAAGGGGTCAATGCCACAAAGATGCAATGAGCTACTGCGGGTGAAAGAAAATTAATTTTTTTTAGAATGCATCGGAAACCCGATGATAAACTTCTACTCTTGTTCAAAAAACCGGTGGAGGGGGAAACGGACGATAGGTAAAATTTTATAATATTATTTCTCTTAAAAATAGATAAATAGACAGATAATTCAAATACTAATTTGCATTAATAAAAGATTGGTAGAAACCGTGGTAGCAGGGAAGTTGGTTTTCTAAAAATGTTATATCTTAAATAGATAGATAGATAGATAGTTATAATTTAAATACTAATTTGGATTAATAAAAAATTGGTAGAAGCCATGGTAGCAGTGAATTTGGTTTTCTAAAAGCGTTATATCTTAGATAATTTAAATACTAATTTGCATGAATAGAAATTTGGTAGAAACCGTGGTAGTAGGAAAGTTGGTTTCCTAAAAATGTTATATCTTAGATAGATAGATAGATAGATAGATAGATAGATAGATAGATAAAGTTAAATACTAATTTGCATTGATAAAAATTGGGTAGAAACCGTGGTAGCAGGGAAGTTGGTTTTCTAAAAACAATATATCTTAAATAGATAGATAGGTAGATATATATATAGAGATAGATATAGTCAGACTACGTTAGATAGATAGATAGATAGATAGATAGATAGATAGATAGATAGATAGATAATTTAAATACTAATTTGCATTACTAAAAATTTGGTAGAAACCGTGGTAGAAGGAAAGTTGATTTCCTAAAAATTATATATCTTAGATAGATACATAGATAGATAGATAGATAGATAGATAGATAGATAGATAGATAGATAGATAGATAGATAAAGTTAAATACTAATTTGCATTGATAAAAATCTGATAGAAACCGTGGTAGCAGGGAAGTTGGTTTACTGAAAACGTTATAACTTAGATAGATAGATAGATAGATAGATAGATAGATAGATAGATAGATAGATAGAAAGCGGGGGAGAGAGGGGTGCTGAGAGATGCCGAGGGAGACATAGAAACCGTCTTGAAAGTAAAAGAGGCAATGCAGAGAAAAATAACGTAACATATATGAACAAAATACAATTATGATGCCTACTTGTTAACTGGACTGCATCGCCTGTTTTAGTCGAATCGGCAAGAGCTTTCGCCGCCATTCCTCGAGCGGAAATTAAACACTAACTTTTCACAAAATGAAAAAAAACTTTATGTAAACAATGCACTTCACATATATTCACTCGCTAACGTGTTTGTTTTTTTTTATTTTTTTGTTATTCCCTTTGCTAAATAATCACGAGGCACAATGAAGGACTTGAAGCGTAAAATGTTTCATAATCGATTCGGGAGAGATATTATGTAATGAAAGTAATCAATAGCAGCGATAGTCTTGTATATATCTGTTGAGAGAAAGGAGATTTTAAAAACTGTGGCCCCTACTGCTATTAATGCATTACTCTCCATGTGCGAATTGAGTTCTCCGGATCCCTGGCGTGTTTCCTATAGAAAAAAGAAACAAAAACAAAACGTTAAAATTTCCCATCTTGTCTGCCGTGCGAGGATGCCTTATGGGTATGATATCTGACTGATGTCACAGCTGAAGTGCTGTGAAACAGTCTGTCTGCGCTATATATATATATATATATATATATATATATATATATATATATATATATATATATGTTCGAGCTCACCCGAAGCAAGGTACTGAAACGCTAGGGGTTACTGGGTGTGGAAGAGTTAGAAACAGGAACATTGTTCAGGAGCGTGGAACCGGAAGGGAGAGCTGCATGCAAGAATTACCAGAAAAGAAATTATTACCAACTATTTGTAGCTGAATAACACAAAGGCCTTTTTAGTGATCTTTACAACAAATGGAATCAAGATGGCTAAACGTGTTATCTGGAAAAAAATTTGATTGATTTAGAGGTTTTGTAGATATTGATCATTTTGTGGGATAGATCATTATGCTTTCAGATGATTTGGAGAATTCTGCTATTACATCCGGTATATATATATATATATATATATATATATATATATATATATATATATATATATATGTATATATATATATATTTGAATTGGACATAGTCCGACAATTTATTTAAAGACATTTATAATATAAAAAGAACGTTAAACATATTATAAATGTCTTTAAATATATATATATGTAACTATACTCGTGTCGAAAAACCTTCGAATTCTTGATTTAACAATAGCCAAATCAATCTCGAAGGGAAAAAAAGGTTTTAAAAAAGAAAGAGCCAGGAACATGAAAGTCTGTCGAAAATAATCGCACAGATACAGGTTCAAGGCCCAAAGAAAAAACCCCGATACGAGTAAACAACTAACTAAAGAGCTCAATACAAACGTAGAGCAAACTTTGTCTGGCTGAATAGGTTTGACTATATATATATATATATATATATATGTGTGTGTGTGTGTGTATATATATATATATATA
>OZ038504.1:42740738-42773238 GCA_964036315.1 Acanthosepion esculentum
GTGTTTGGTATTTTTAGCGAGTCAAATTTACGGGATCATTAGAAGAGAGTTCAATAAATGGTGCTGCATGCATTAACGTTAGGTTTTAAATAAGACCAGCAGGTCTTACTTTTATTCTTAAATTAAAAATACCTTAGAAAGTGCCTGAAAACCATACCAAGTGTTGGCCCAAGCGTATACGGTCATGTGCTCCTGCTGTATATTTAGAGATTATTTGTAAATTCAGATAAGAATCAACAACATTATCGGTCCTGACCTACAGTCTCGGCTTTCGGCATTTTCCTACCTCCGTAAAGTTGTCTCCCTGTGCCATTTCTATAAATACTTCCACCAAAATTCTTCAGATGAGCTATTCGCTATGTAGGTTGGGGGGGGGTTATTACTAATATTTTTTGTTTAGTTTCTTCTATATAGTTTTGTTCATTTTTGTAAATATTCATGGGAGTTTAGATTTTTAAATTGTTATTTTATTCCCCTCTCCCACAGTCAATGACTTTTACATATGGGAACTAGTTAGGAGTTTCATAGGGACAATGAGGTATTAGGGCGGATGTAGTAAGCAAGGTAAATAATAATGTTTTGTTTTAGTGCAAGGAATATTGTGGTATCTTTGTGACTAGCTAAGATTAATGATGGAGATTGTCCTTTTCCTCAGCCCCCCAAATTGGCCTTGTTCCACACTTTTATTTGTACAAATAAATAATGCTCTTCGCTATGTTACCTAGACATTATGAATACAAGCGCCATGTTAGATTTGCAAGGAGGTCTCATTAATTCACAATGGAAATGACTTGATGTAGCCGTATGTTCTATTCTTACGGTATATGTTTTCTCAGTTCTCGCTTGTGGAAGTCTCATTCTTTGATCTTCAAAAATTTAAATGCAATGCCATTCGTTATCTAATGTCTTCCTGATTACTCTTCTATTGTTCTCGCTCCTTAATAATATTTCTCTTTTTTCACATTTATTAACCCCCTTTGATCTCTAGGGGCTTGGTCGCCTTCCTAGGGATGGAATAATTAAAAAAAATATCAGTATTCTTGTCGACAAGATCTCATCACTTTACAGTTGAAATGGCTAGATTTAACCGTAAGTTCTATGTTAACAGTTTTATGGCACTTATCGCTTGGGGAATGCTCTTCCTGCTTCTTGCTTCTCTTTGATCTTCAAAATTTTAAATGCAATGCCAATCGTTATCTACTGTCTTCTTGATTACTCTTCTGGAATGCTCTTCCAGATTATAGCTTTTCAGTGAAGTTTGTTGTTCAAAAATATAAATCAAATGTCAATGGTTATCTTCTGTCTAATTTCCCCAAATCTATTTTTCTTTAGGTTTCTCTTTCCTTAAATTGTATTTCTTTTTCTCACATTCGTTCTCACTCGGTAGCGGCGTAATTCCCCCAAATCTCTGAATTAATTTCTTGTACGTCTATCGTTCTCACTCCATGATGTTTTTGTTTCTTTTTTTCTTTCTTTCTCACTCAGCAAACCCATGCGTCTTAGTGGCTTGGTCGCCTTCCTTGGGATGGAATAATTAAAAAATATATCAGTATTTTTGTCAAGATCTCATCTCTTTACAGTTGAAATGGCTAGAGGAAACCGTAAGTTCTATGCTAACAGTTTCTTCTATTGAACTTCTCGTTTGGGGAATGCTCATCCGGCTTCTTGCTTCCCAGTCAAACCCGATCTTCAAAAATTTAAATGCAATGCCATTCGTTATCTACTGTCTTTCTGATTACTTTTCTATTCTTTTCGATCCTTAATAATATTTCTCTTTTTTCTTATTCTTTCGCACTCAGTATCCCGTTGTGCATTACTGGATTTAATGTCGTGCATGGGGTGAAATAATTAAAAAGATATCTCGTCTTGAGCTACTGGTAATTAGCTGGAGATTCTCGATAATATATAAAGAAGTGACTTCAATGTAATTGGTCCTCACCCACTGTCTTTCCTCTTAATATTTTCATGGCAGTTGTTCTGATGAGCATGAATGAACTAGATGCAATTAAAATTTCTATTGTAATAGTTTAATTTCTCACACTTCTCGCTTATAGAACTCTCTTCCGGTCACTTGCTTCCCTTCACGATCTTCAAAAAAAAGACTAAAAATAATGGAAACACTAATTATAAAAACGAAATAGCCAACCCTCAATAACATCAACTATGAACATGGCCTCGTTTGGAAAATGATAAAACATTCCCATCTCTCTAGAAATATATATATATATATATATATATATATATATATATATATATATATATATATATATATATATATATTTCCCCCTCCACAATTCTTTTTAGTGTACATTTTCTGTTTTTTAAATTAAAATCTCCCGTTGAAATCCTGATGAGCGGGAGCGAAACCGGTTGCTTCGCGCGTTTTAATATGTCTAGTAATATTAAGCTTAATACCTTTATCGCCATAATAACATTTTGTACCTTTAAAAATATCTTCAAATATATATATATATATATATATATACAGAAATATAGTCTTAAAGTGTGCTATATTTATGGGGTAAAGGGCTCAATATCAGAGATAGAGCGCGTGTAAATATAAAAGTGGACATGGAAGTCAGCACTTAGAGGCGACAGTCTGTTTCATGCTAGTTCAATCAATGTGGACGATTGAACTAGCATGAAACAGACTGTCGCCTCTAAGTGCTGACTTCCATGTCCACTTTTATACATATACATATATATATATATATATATATATATATATATATATATATATATATAAAATCTACACATTAAGTTAAATATAAATTGTAATGGCTAATAGAATAGTTGAGAACGTTCGGATATACAGAACATTTGGACAATTTTTGCACACTTTATCTCCAGCTCCAGATAAATAAATACCTATATGAAAACAAGTGAAATGAAATAAGTGCTTAATCGGTGTACATTTTCATTGGTGTTAAATATATATATATATATATATATATATATATATATATATATATATATATATATATATATGTATGTGTGTGTGTGTGTGTGTGTGTGTGTGTGTGTGTGTGTATGTACGTATGTATATATGTATGTATGTAGCTCAACCGAAATTAATTTTTCAGGAGCCATATATATTCGTTTTGCATTCTTTCTTCTCGTGCAATACATATATATACACACACACACACATATATATATATATATATATATATATATGTGTGTGTGTGTGTGTGTGTGTGTGTGTGTGGTTGATGATAGTTCTTTATCAACAGTGAATATTCGGTTCTCTTTGATGGGACTTGAACGCAGTTTGTCGAGGTCTAAATCTAATCGAGGTATGAGTTAATATCTCTGCATTATGCAAGTAAACATTAATTGTACAAATCTCTTTAGATACTTGCAAGAAGCACGTGTTGTTGATAGCGATCTCGTGTTTGGATGAATTGTTAATAGAAATCTAATGTAACAGGGGAACTTGTATTTGTCTTCTGTTTCGACGCAGACTGTTTTTAAGGAAAGGAAATCTTTTTAAATTTATATTTTCTGTCGATATTTGTTACTGTTTTGTCTGATAAAAAAATAATTACATCTCCTGGCTTAAATATTACCCAATAAAAAATTAAAAACAACGCCATAACCAGGTGCAAAGCTATGTTCATGTCGAAGTTTATTAATCCTTTCACGAGAGAAATATTTTCAAAGCAGTTCCTTTGAATTGATTTCAAGGGAGATAACTTTGCTGCCTTCGATTTACTGTTTGGTCGCCATTCGCTGACAATGAATGCTGGAAAGAATTCACATCATTTCATAAAAAAGCCATTGAGAATTCTTCTGTTTCAACCTTTCAAAAACCTCGTCACTTGTTTACATTTCTATTTTTAAAAAAGTTGTTTAAGCAGAAAACGAACGAAAATTGGTTTTAGTTTTAGCTGTTTATTGAAATAAAATGTCTTCATCATACAATATTTTTCAGGCTCCATAAGAAATAAATCCTACCAGAATACGTTATTGACCGGCACATTCTCAACAAGAAAAGATGCATTTATTATATGGTCGCAGAGGCAGATAAGGAACAGCAGAAAAAAGCGAGTCAGTCTAGTAGAAGAAAGAAAAGATTAACAATCATTTTCAAGAAGGAGCTATTTATTTTTAACAAAATGAACAGTCGAATATTCAAGTGTAAAAATGGAAATATCAAAATCAGGCATGTACAGAAAGTTAACTATCTGGGAAGTTTTATAACAAGAAGCAGAATACGTGACACAGAAATCCGAAGTAGCATCGAAACAAGGAAAAGACTAAACAAAATTAAGAAAGTAAAATTTCATCAGTAATAAAGAAAAGAGAACGGAATCGTTGTGTTGTCGCAACATCTCGAAACTCCAAAACTTTAACTAAAATGGAAGTTGTCACTTCAATACCCACATCGCATATAACAAAAACAGATCTCAATTTCATCCGGTTTTGCGCACCCACTTCCGGAATACAGTCCAGGTTTATAAAATAATCTAATTGACCAATCAGAAATTGCCCAGTGTTAGCCGCTTCTGAGCCACTGACTCATTCGGGCAGGTTAATTTTTCACTATTTTCTTAGAAAATCATCATTACACTTATGGTATCTTCCATATTAACCTTCCACCCCTTTCGGAAATAGGTATTCTTCCCTAAAAAAAAACCTTAACCAATCACCACTTCCTTTCTGTAAATTTAATCTTCTATTGGTTAAGAAACACTAAACTGTAGCAAAGTCGAAACAGATCCTTTTTCCCGCCAAACTCCCTGGAGCCGATCTTTACACACCAAAGTCTATAAAAACAAACCGCATGACTCAGTTGAAGTCAGTCAGTCATCGAGTTTCGTGAGATCCTACCAAGCTCCCCGCGTGTCAATTCACTGACTCAACATCACTTCAAAATTCTCAGCAAACACAGCACAGCACTCAATCGACCATTGTCCGAGTGGTAATCAACTTACAATTAACTTAAAAAGTGAACGTTTTCACTACACAAACAGTAATTGTACAATTCATCGATTTAGCCTATCAGTTAAAGGTAAACAACTCTTCACAAATTAAATTGTAACTAACAAGTAGCACACTAGTATTTGAACGAACACATTTGAGATATTTCCTTGCAGAAATCAAATTATTTTAATTTTTCCAACAAATCAAAACCATTAACTTTTATTGACCAAATATCTGCATGAACATTCTTCATAACCTTGTCTCAACTGCCACAATCAACAAACATTCTGTTATCCTTGCATGCATATCTATTGTATATATAAAAATCACTTTATTGTTGGATCTGTAACCACTGTGTTTTTAGTAATTTCTTGTAATGCAAATTGCCCTTGTATTCTTTATTTGATCTACGTGTTGTGGGATAATGCATAATAAGCATGTATAATCTTTGCCTTACATAAATTTACCTTCTGATACGTTTTCACTCAGCTATAACCCGCAACACATTCAGAGCTAAATATGGGATTTGATGCGGTAAGTAGTGAGACCAAATATTAAATTCATAGCTTTTAGTAATTCTTGGGCATTTACTTTTAAATATCGTCTGAAAAAAAAATGTACATAAATACCTCATTTTCGCAGGTTTTTGCTCACAAACTGATTTAAGATTTTAGCTATTTCAAAAATAAATCCAAATAAAGTTGATATTTTTCATTAGATATATTGAATGGAAAATATATTCAAACTAGAATTCTAATCGACTTCTCCCACTTACTCACTATAAAGCTGACACTGATTTACACAGGAAGGCAGATCTGACCAGGGTGTTATTAGCGACGGACTCCCACGGAAGGCAAACTTAGAGCACGACACTTCCATCAAAAGCGATTTCTTCAGGCACCGACGAACCCAGCACCACAAAGACCAAGTCTCGGCTATTAAACTGCGATAATTCATGGAATATTTCTCCCGGATGCCTACTTCACACGATTACGAAAGTGTGTTGTTTTTATCCACATTTCTATCTCGACAACAACTTTGGGTTATACTTCGATCGAACTGTCAGTCTCTCAGGATTGATGTACGATATGCTGGAAATAAAAACTATCTAATATCAACAATGTCTTATCTCCATTTGTTCTTTTGTTGCATCCCCTTCTAGTGATACAGCCTATTTGAGAATATTTGCAGATATATATATATATATATATATATATATATATATATATATATATATATATATATGTGTGTGTGTGTGTGTGTGTGTGTGTGTGTGTGTGTGTGTGTGTGTAAGAGCGAGAGAGAGAGCGAGAGAGTTAAGGATAAAATGAAGCTCAAATATGGATCGGAATCCAACAGGAAGAGATAATAAAATTTGCGTTTCCTTTTTATTCTTCATTTTGTCATTCATATATATATATATATATATATATATATATATAATAGATGTCCACGTATGAGGATCTGACAACTTAACCAATTGATTCAGTTATGGAATTTTGTGCGATAAACTTAGAAGGCACTTAAGACCCACTAGTGATTTACAACGGAGGCCGCATATGGAGCAAGAGTATATATATATAATCTGTCTTTAAGTTTTTACCGCGGAATTTTCAGACACGGCTGTGTCTTTTATCAACAATATATTTTCTTACACTAATATAACGCAGGAGACAAAAAATACAACCACAGCAACAAATTTATATATATATATATATATATATATATATATATATATATATATATATATATATATATATATATATATCCATCAGAATCAATACTGGGAGACGATTTAAATGTGTTTATCCAACCCAAAGATGTTTTTAATATATATATATATCATTTTCAAATAAAAAGTCTCATTAGAGAATATGAGAAAATTCAAAAGAAAATATGCAAGACTATGTTGTCTTTAAGATTCAATACTACATGTTTAAAAGAAAAGTTGCTGCCAAATTACACACACACACACACACACATATATATATATATATATATATATATATATATATACATACTTATTGGATCTCCCTTCCCTCATGATCTCATCCTGATAAATATACGTGTGCTTTTTGTTTCCATTGTCTCTAGAACATGGTATTTCCTGCCTCCTCTGTAGAACTACATTTCAGATGCTTCAAATTTCCTCTTCATCTCTGAGGAGATTGTCCGGCATTAGGACTGATATTACCTATATAGCCTTGTTTGGGACGAAATTATAAAAAAAAATATACTTGATGTCACCTGCTCTCACAAATGATAATACATTCGACAAGAATTTCACCTGTAATTATCTTAATTAAATAATTAATTATAAACAGAGCAGTTGACGTACACATTGCACTCACTATAAGTTCTGATTAATTTAATCCGCAGGTGTAATGTGAGAAATTTATCTTTAAGAACAATCTGTTTTTAAAAAGGTTGACAGAACACCTGCCATATTACGTGCATATAATTGTAGATCTGTTCGTGCCTTCATAATACATAATAATTACATGCTGGTTTCGATGGGTGGAAAAATATTTCTCTCTGTTTTAGTAATGACTACGACGGAAAACGTGAGGCGATTTTACAGAATCTGTTCAGAGGTAAAGAAACGTTTGACCATTTTTAATAAATTGCTTGCCATTAATATTAAGAATTGGAAGAAAAAGCAGTTATTCCTCACATTTGGTTTTAACGATTACACTCCAAGCAAGGCAATAAAGCCACTAAGACACAAGTTGTTTCTAAGTGTGAAAGAATATAAGAAATCTTTAAAAAATACAAAATTACGGAGAGGGAATAATTCAAGAACAGAAATTAAAAAGACAGAAGATAAGAGTTGACATTGCATTTAAATTTTTGAAGATCAAAGTTTATAGGAATCAAGAGGTGGAAGAGAGTTCCTCTTGCTTGTTCTTCAAGCGTGACGTAATATAGAAGAAATAGTCGCACAAGCGAGTAGTGAAGTAGAGGAAACTGTTAAGACACAACTTACAGTTACATTTCAACTGTAAGATGATGCGATCTTGCCGCGAAATCTGGTAGCATGCTTCAATTCATAAAGTCTATTCACCAAAGGGGAAAGCTCATCAGAACAAAAGGCACACGGAAGCTAATTTGCGGCGGCGAGAAAGTGATTGAAGCCGAGATGCCAGGTCAGGACTAATAACATTGCAAATTTATCAACGATCAGGTATAAAATCGCATAAAAGGATCCAGTCAATCGGCATTGAGTATGACTATTTTCGCTTTCTTCAAAACGAATTAAAATAAACGAAATGAATAAATAAATCGAAAAATGAAGACAAAATATTAATTATGTGTATGTTCAGTGCGCAAAGCGAATTTATTACATTATTTACACGCGTACTATTCTCCGCATTCTTGTTGTTGTTATCGCAACATTTCGGCCGATGTACCCTCCGTCCTTCATCACATGCTTGTCGATCCAATTCACACGTGGAGAATATGGAACAGTCTTTTATTTAATCTCAGTTATGTGCCATGCGTGATACACGCTTTAGCGATCATGTATCTTTCGATACATGACTGACGAGACAGATTTTTTTCTTGCAGTAGGTTGACATTCCTTTCTGCGGTAGACCAGTTGCCATCCCAGTCTATAGAACCCGGTCTGTCCTACTATTTACCCATAGCTAGGGGGAGAAGAAGAGGATTCATAACTTTCCCAAGTGTATTAGCATCTAAATGAATGTAATGGATACGACTGAAATTCGAACTCGGCTCTCCGTTATCCATTGCTCCACCGTGACGGAGTTAAATAGTTCATTTCGCTGAACCTGTCTAAAAATTGTCAAGGTCAAACCCTTATTTTCGAATATGTTTATTACACTTGCAGATTAATACTCTATAATACGGAATGTTACTACAGTGGACACTTCGTATTTGAAATAGACGCCCCATTTTTATTTTGGTTATTGAATAATGTGTATTACATCTACCGGCTTGCACACTCAAATTTGGGTATCCACTAAAAATAACCTTTAAAGTGATAATAATACTTTGGATTAATAAATAAAAATAAAACCATTCCATCTTTAGAAATTCCTTTGTTTAGCTTTCGCATATAAAACTGAGCCGTTATGAACTTCATGAATTTGAAAATGACGGAGACATTCGTCGGTTAAAAGCACTTCGAATCATATGACGGTTTCTCCTGTAAAGTGGGACGCAGATTTAAATATTGCGGGAAGGTGTATTTATTTTGTAATAAGAATTCTCGAATTTTCAGTCGGCTAGACGAAAATGAATATACTGTTTGAAATAAACGGAGCGTCTAGTCAAATATGGTAAAAAGTAATGTATAAATGATAAAATATGTTAGATTAATGCATAAAAATGTCATTACTTAATTTTTTTCTTTTCAGATGATTTAAGAAACTATTTCTAATTCTAACAGTTGAAATATAATCCTTGAAAATGGCTAAATGTATAGCCGAAAGCGCTCGGATAAAAAGAACATTCGGACAGTTTTTATATAATTTATCGTCTGAAAAGAAAAACTTTATTAGATCGCACGAGAAATTATATAAAAAACTAAATAAAAGCACCTTGTCAGTCGTTTTTAATGAAATGTGCATGAATGAAGGATTGCTGCCTAAATCCACAAATATATATATATATATATATATATATATATATATATATATATATATATATATATATATATAAGCTCTATTTAAATAATTTGGAAATACTATGTCTGTACACTATCTACATTATTCGGACTATTATCCTCATTTTTGTTGTAATATATATCACAAAGTTTCGGCCATTGTACGCTTCGGCCTTCTTCAGCTGGTTGGAATGTCGAACTGAACTCTTAAGGCAGTGGAAACTAGGAGAGGGGAATTAACAGGAGATAACTGATAACTGACGTCCATTAGACACGGCACGTGGAACTGGAAAGTATACCCCAGCGAGCGAAATAAAGGGTTCAGTTCCACATTCCAACCACCCGAAGAAGGCCGGAGCGTACAACGGCCGAAACGTTGTGATAAATATGGCGACAAATTGAAAACAATATTCCGAATAATGTACGTAATGTACATAACACCTCATCTCAGAAATATAGACAAATACTATTTCTGTGTTGTTTTTTTTTTTAGTTTTAATCCTTCCGATTCCACGAAACCATATCTTGGTGGCCGTAGAATATTTGATTAAGAAAAATACAAAAATTTCATCTTTCAAATAATTTTTAATTTACCGAATTTCTTTCGGTCTCATCTCAGACCATTTTTATGGGGTTAGATTGTGTATGGGTACGTTTGAATTTCAAAGTGTTAATGCTGTGATTATCTGCTGGATCATATAGTTTAAAATTTGTGCATTTCGGCAGCATATTTTCATTCAAATAGGTTTGGTTAAATAATTTCGACATGGTATGACTGTTTATTTTCTTTTTATCATTTCAGTTCCACGAATCAATTTCTTGGGAGCCGTTGAAAATAATGCATTTTCTACGGCTACCAAGAAATTGATTCGTGAAGAAAAATACCAAATATATATATATATAACTACGCCTAGGTTTCACCTACGTGGATCGTCAGGGTGCACTGGCCAAAGAGGTAAAATTGTACCTCTTTTGCCAGTGCACCCTGACGATCCGCGTAGGTGAAACATAGGTAGGGTTACCTGGCTCTTTAGGAATATAGTTAGATTATCTCCACTTAGTGTATTGAGCACTTTACATAGTTACTTTTGCTTTACTCGTTTTGGAGGGTTTTTTTTTGGACTCTGAGCTTGGATTCTGGACGATTGTTTTCGCCTCAATTACATGTTCTTAGTTCTTTCTTATTTTTTTATCCCTTATTTTCCTTGGGTAATTCTTTTGTTCATTTCCAAGCCAAAACACCTGAAGTTTTTCCAGACGACTATAACTATTTATATTTATACTATATTATATTATATTATATATATATATATATATATATATATATATGATGAAAATGTGGAAAAGACAAAGCAGAATCCGAATATGTGTGTTTACTGTTTTTTATTTTGTTTTTTGTTTTGCTGTCAACGTCAGACGTTTCGGTCTAATAGACCATCTTCAGGACATGGTTATTGGAGACATATTTATATTAAATTTAAGTTAAAATGAACAGACGATAGATACAGGACTAGACAGAAACAGAAAAACTGAAATTTTAAAATCAGTGTTCTCTTTCTTGGATTCGGTTACGCTGGCGCCGCGTGGGCGCCGCGTGGGCGCCGCGTGGGCGCCGCGTGGGCGACGCTGCGAAAACGCGCTCCCAAGAAGTGGAAAGGGGGAATTCTATTTAAAACTATAGCTTATCGGTACGTTTGTCAAGCATTAACCTTGCTAGGGAAGCTGATATGTTAAAAAACCCCGGTCTAGTATTTACCGTACGTGAAGTGGATATTATGCCTGCCTCGTAGATCTGTCTAAGGATTTTATTATGGATATATTTTAAAATCTTCACAGAGTGGACATCAAAATTGTGATCAGATTTTGCTAGGTGTACAAACAAAGCACTACTTAAATTACCGAGACGAATATCTCGTTTATGTTCGGAAACACGAGATTTTATGATGTATGTATGTATGTATGTATGTATGTATGTATGTATATATATATGTATGTATGTATGTATGTATGTATGTATGTATGTATGTATGTATAACCCAATCCAAATGTAAAAGAACGAAGAGTACGATTTCAGCGTTCAAAACATTAATTTAAAACAGAGCTCAATACAAATGTAAAGCTGTATATATTTATTTATTATGCAGTGTTTTATTAGAACATGCACATACCCACTACAAAACTGTACATCTTGTTTCAACGTTAAAAAACCAAAAACATTTTTAACGTTTCATCAGGTGGGGAATCCCAATGCGACTGAAATATTTTATTTAGAAATGCAGTTATTGAAGCATTACTTCTACTTCGGTCATTGGAAAGTTTCCCGTAAAAGATATAAAAGAATTTACATGTGGAGAAATAAAGGTATCTAAGTGATTAGTAACAGCGAAAGGGGAGAAGAGAAATAAGAGGAAAAGTTGAAAAGGTGGAGGGAGGGAGGTGATATAAACTAGAATGGATAAATCCAGCCAATGGAATTCCGTCGAATCGTAGAATTTGAACTTTAGCGGTCTCCTAGTTTGTTTAGGTTTATGTTTCTAAAGCGAAAACATTCTGTGCTCGGAGATAATTCTTCATGGAATTACAGTATTTTATGAAACGGACTTCCTAATATAGATTAGAATACTAACCTGATTTAAAATCTTTACATTTCCATATTTATTATATTTAACTAAATTTTACGTTACAATATGAGTAGAATACTGCATAAATTTTAAACTCATGTTTTTATTTTTTTGCATGGAGAATATTAAAGCGAAAAATAATTCAAGTAATATAACTATTACATTTTTAAAGGTAAAAAGGTGGTGAAATCGAGATAGAAAAAAAAGTGGTATAACATTAAAATTAGTATTAACCTTCCAATTTGAATAAAATAAGTTGGAAAAGGCAATTGAACTTATAGCATATAGAAAGGTAAAAAAGAAGTATGCGAGATAAAGATGAGCTTGGAACGAAACCCAATCGATTCAGTGTCAGTCAGAGTTGTTACTCATCAGCCATCAACGCCCTGTTAATAGTGATTTTCCAAGCCTAGCTTAGATGTGGCTCAAGGCCGAAAGTAGGGGGAACCCAGTGAGGATCGACCTCACTACCCAGTCGTAATTGTTCTAGCGAGACAAGCTTGCCAGCCATTACACCACCCGCTAGGTGCCCAAACACCCTGTTAATAACCCCTGCTAATTTTATCTGTATTGCTCTTACGACTGTGAACGAACATTTTAAATCTTAAATTATTAACTTATTGTTATATTAATTTATTAATATTAATTATAACGTATTATTTAAGCGGTTAAGTTACTCCGTTTTAACCAAACAATGGATAAACAATATATATATATATATATATATATATATATATATATATATATATATATATATATATATATATATATATATATATATATATAACCGTCTGATTAAAAATCAACAAACGAACGTTCCTTAGGAATTTTATGTTATTTACTTTTTCAATATCTAATACTTTTCCTGATTTTCGGTTCGTATTCGAAAATATATCCGAAATTTAAGAAGTAATCATGTCCATTTTATAAAAGCTTTTCTTTCTTTATTACGTTGTCAGTTTCATTTTTTACATATCGCGTTTGGTATTTTATTGAGTTTTGCCTAGTTACGTGAGTATTTGTGTTTTCAATTTTTTATGAAATACGTTTACTATATTCTGTCAGGGATCTGATCTAATTTGATCTTAGAGATATAGGATTACAAGTAGTTTAGAATATTTCAAATACTCATGAGAAATGTTTCTTCTCTTGTTTTCTTTTTTAAAAAAAACATGTATCAATGGAATACTTTTGCCTAGATGTACATCAATGAACTACAAGACGATTTTGTCTCACCAAAAGTATACAAAATGTGACTTGCCACTGTGAGTTTTGCAAAAATATCAATGCCTTCCGAGTCAGATTAAGATAAATAGGTCTGCTTTTAATGGTAAGAAGTCACTTGTAAATCAATCACGGAAGAAAATGCGGGAAAATAAAAGCAAATGTCAAAAGCCACAATGAAGCTACACATGTCTTGAATCTCTTAAAAGCTGTCAGGTGGGGTCTGGAATACTGAACGGAGATATGTGCAGCCATCACTGGGACGAAAGAAATGTTCGCTCGAGCGGGTATATTTTTGGAGACAGACCTGAAATGATATTTAAGCAGTGACCTCTGATCGTTTGACAGTAATTGCCTGAGCTGATTTTAGTAACAATATTTTCTTTACTACGACTGATTTGCGGTAAGGACTGAAATGTATGTCATTTCGGATAACTGAACAGTATTTTAGGGAGCAAAATATTTGAATCTCTTCAGTGATTCATATACAACTAGCGTCCTCGGCCGTCAAACGTGACAGAAATTGTTAGAAAGTTTTAATAGTGAGATGCAATAAAACAAAATTCTTGAAAAAAAAATGTATTCAGATTCAACAAGGCGGAGATAAAGAATTCATGACTAAAATGGAAGCCAGTGAAGCGTTTAATTAATCCTTTCCCTTTATATTATTTAGATCGTATCAAAAATATCTATCATTGATTACTCATGGTATTATATAAATCTCTATTTGCTCAATCTCTTTTCCTGTTAAAAAAAAATTTGTTTAATATAACAGTGAAATGGAAATATCTCCAAAAAGAAAAAAAAAACGGTTAGCAACATAACGATGAAGACGGTGACGACAAAACCTATTTCAAGATGAAGTTGAAGCAAGACGATCACCCAATAGACAAAGGTGTCTGGGAACCTCACATGAAAGGCGTGAATCAATAAACTTCCCTGTGCGTTTTCTATAAATACTTCCATGGTAATTGTTCCGGTGAACATTCCTCTATGTTATTGTAAATAAGGGGACTAGTTAGTATTTTCATAGAGACAGATAGGTATTATGCTGGTTGTAGTAAGAAAGGTACGTATGAATGTGTTGTTTTGGTGTAAGGAATATTGTACGTACGATTGGGTCAGTGTTTGCGGCTAGCTAAGTTATAGTTAAGACAGAAGAAGACCGTCCATTCCCCAATCCCCACCTTTGGCCTTGTGCCATATTTCTGTGTATTTTAACAGAATAAATATCACATTCCTCTATGTTAGTCTGACTTTATGAATTTAATTTTATTTAATTTAAATTTAATCGCGGTACCAGATTGCCGGAAGGGTCTAATCATTTTACAGCAGGAATGGCTACATGTAACCGTCAGTTCTATGCTAAAAGGTTCTTCTATCACACTCCTCGCTTGTGGAACTGTCTTCCGGCTTCTTGATTCCCAGTGAACATTGATCTTCAAAAATGTAAATGCAATGTCAATCGTTACCTTCAGTCTCCTCAATTCTTGTTATTTTATTGTTTTCTTGCATCCTAGATGCTTTACTGTCTTGCTTGGGTTGAAATTATTAAAAAGAAAGGAGTGAGAGGAACCGATTAATTAAACTGTTCACGGGCACTAATTATATCTAAATGCAGATAAATATTTTATTTGTATAGATTATTAAATCGTCTCAGTGAAGTAATCACGCATAAATTTAAATTGATTTACGTCTCTTTCAACTAAGAGATGAGACAGGAAATATATAAATAAATACAAATTAATAATTATTATACGGTTTGATTGTTATCAATTTTAATCATTATTTCATTCTTTTTTTTCTTCTTCTTCTATTTCATTTTAGCGTAAATTCCAAATACTCATTCTCCGATAGTTGCAAACATCTGTTAATATGTTTTTTTAAATATTTAATACCATGTCTCTTCTGGAGGAAGGTGATGATGTCAATCGTAACATTATCTGTTTCCTTTCGGCATTTGACATTCGGTAGTGCTAGTTTCAGGTGAAATTTAAGGACACATGGCACAGTGGATAAAGGCGTTGGTTAGATCCAGTGACAGGACCCAAAGAGTGTGAGTTCAATACCCCGTTAAGGCAATCGAGAACTTGGAGAGGGGAATTAACAGGAGATAACTGATAACAGACATACATTAAAACATGGCACGTGGAACTAGAACAGTCTACCCCAGTTAGCGAAATAAAGGGTTCATTTCGATATTCCAACCACCTGAAGAAGGCCGGAGCGTACAAGGGCCGAAACGTGATATATATGGCGACAAAGATCAGGACAATAGTCCGAATAATGTAAATAGTGTATATAACATCTCATCTCGGAAATATAGACAGATATATTTCTATAAAATCAATTTGGCAGGAAAATAGGTTTATCGTGTCCAGTAACTGTTATTGATCTTTACAGTAGTGATCGGTGTTTACAACATCTCGGTTATGTCGTTATTTTAATTCTTGATTATGTAGTAATAACATCTTGGTTATGTCATTAGTTTCATGTGCATTTTAGCTTTTGCCGTTGTTGGAAGTCCTCGAGTCATGTATATTTCCTTCTTCTGTGTCCGTTCAAGACGTTAGCAATCATGGCTCTCAACAATTTCCTGTCATTTTTGGCTCTTAGTAAATGTTTTCTTTTTGCTATCTCACTTAAATCCTGTTCTGACAACCTTTTACACAAGATCGTACGTCTTCTACCATGTACCTTGTACGTTGGAAATAATTGCTCTCCACATTTTTCTGTCCATTTAGCTCTTAGTAAATTCTATTATTTTAATATTATTATATTATTATTATTATTATTTTGCTCTCTCTCTCAGAATCCCCGTTCTGCCAATCATTTGCATATACTACTTCTTCTATTCCATTCTGTAATTCCCTGCAAGACATTGCCAATTATGACTCTCCACAAACTCCTGTCCATTGAAGCACTCAGCAAATTTTGTCTTTTTGCTCTCTCTCCGAATCCCCATTCTGCCAACCATTTACATAAATTTCTTTCTCTTTTACTTCGTTGTGTCGTTCTTTTAAGACTTTAGCGATCATGGTTCTCCACAATTTCCTATTCCTTGCAGCTCTTAGTAAATTGTGTCTTTTGCTCTCTCTTTTAAATCATTTTGTGGCAAACTTTTTACACAAACTCATTCTTCTTCTAGTACGTGCCGTGTACGTTCAAAAGGTGGGAGATCATGGCTCTCCACAACCTCCTGTCATTTGTAGATCTTAGTATTTTTTTTCTTTTTGCTACCTCTTTTAATCCCGGTTTTGCTAACCATTTACATAAAATCGTACTTCGTTTTCTTCTTCTTCTCCTATGTGCCGTGTCTCTGCAGGACGTTGGTGATCATCGCTCTCCACAATTTTCTGCCCTTTGTTGCACTTAGTAAAATTTGTCTTTTTGCTATATGACATAATCCTTGTTATATCTACCATTTACACAACCAAGTTTTTCTTCTATGTGCCGTGTTCCTTCAGGAAGTTGGCAATCATCGCCCTCCACAATTTCCTGTCTTTTGTAGGACTTTGTAAATTTTGCCATTTTTTATCGATCTTAAACCCAGTTCTACCAAGCGTATAGACAAGCTCATTCGGTAGGTCATGTCCTTTTTCTCCCGCTTCATTATGTCCTCCTAGGTTATCAAATTTCCCAAACACTGTTACCTCATTATGGGCCCTAGAAATGCTAACAGTCTCTTTCTGGTGTTAGGTATAAGTATTCTTCCTGTTTTCATCAGCAAAAAGATGCCAGCGAGTTTTGGACAGGCAGGTATTATTTTAAGCGATGCTCGTTTTCCGTGGAAGCGCTGTATCAAATGAAATTGAGCAAGGAGAAATAGCCAGTGAACTCCTTACGTGCTTGAATGAATGCAAAAGTTTCTCAGAGCAACAACAATAACAACAAAAAACAACAGAAAGCTATGGTGAGATACAATCTTCCGCGCTCTGTAACGAGTCTTATAAGATTGGTTTGGTTTGTTGTGTTTTACGGCATATGAACCTCAATGGGTTATTCAATGCCAACAACTTTTTTTCCTGGTAATATTTTGTTTTCTCAAAAATCTATTTCTGGTAATATTTTTTTTTCCTCAAAAATGTATAGCTGGTAATACTATTTAAAAAAATGTATTGCTGGTATATTTTTTCAAAAACGTATTGCTGGTAATATTTTTTCAAAATTATATTGCTGGTTTCTTCAAAAATTTATTTCTGATAATACGAAGTATTTCTGGTATTTAAACCCATTTTTACGCTTTTATAATGCTTTTTACCTCGGTTTCAGGGTTAACTATTTGCCCAGAGCTGGGACCCTAACAGATGCTACCACCCCGGTTGAGGATGGACCTGGGAACACCAGCAATTAAGACATGGTTCCACTCTCCTGAAAAACTCCTGCTCAGAGGCCTTGCTGTTGGACGTAGTTTATCGTCATACCCAGGACGGTAGGCCTATAAGAATGCAATAAAATTAACATGAAAAAAAGCTTGATGGTATTTCAGCATTTATCGTTTTCTAAATTCAGATGTTATTAATAATCATAACGATGACATAAGTACCAAAAGAAAGGAGATGCAATAATAAATTTGAGACACGAAAGTCCAAGTGGACAACAAATTGTTCCGTTTTATGTCGTCTGTGGCTTCTAGTGTCATGTCGGCAATATTTCAAACCCCAGCAATACAGCAGATTTTAAATAAACGATAAATTTTCATAGCTTTCTTGCTTGAGTTTTATCTCAAGGTGGGATATTGTAGTCAGAAAGAAAATTGTCTTGGACCCGTGGTTTTTTATACCACGAACTGAAATCATGCCGGACAATCTTTCCGCTGACCAGTAGTGGCACATATGTGTATGTTAAGGGCATTTCGATAAACCAATAATAAAAAAAAAGAGAAAATTATTAAAGGGAAGAGAAATTGTATAATCTTTTGACTCTAACGTCTGGGCACCAGACCACACACCGAATCAATTTCTATTACTCTGTTATCACAAAAATATCAACTTTCCATAAAGTAGAATCTGAAAGCTTAAAAAAAAAACATAGTTAAAAAGTATTACAAATAAATAAAAATATTATAAACATATATTATTAAATATAAGAGACAATAAATGTCTATTATGTCTGTTCATAGCAATCTTTTATGTCAAAATAGCGAAATATCATATTTGACGATGGATATCTTTGTTTCATGTCTACATAACAACTTTGAGGATGGCTCATGTGCGCCGAACTGTTAAGACCAACTTAAAAAATATCCAAATGTTGGACAGTTTTTTTCTTTATTTTCATCAGAAATGAAAGCAGACATTTGAAATTTAAAACGGCTCATCATTTGACATATAAGACATTAATTGTCTGTTATATTTAAAAACATATGTTTAAATAATGATCCGCTGCCCGAATACACTAAATTAATTATAAATTGTACTTATATTTGTGACAGATAGTAATGACTAGATGAATATTCAATATTTGAACAAATCTTTTTTAAATTTGTTAAGGGATCTCCCCTTTTCACACAAATAGACTCGACCGGGTTATACATATACTACTACCAGTGAATACCTTGGAGAGTCGGATCAGAGTGTGTAATCGAGTAGTATCAGAATAGTATTAGCGAAGGGTAGCACAGGAGTCACCGTCACGAGCACCTAGTCTCAGGAAGGAGTCATACCGCGATACTTCAATACTAAGACTGTATATATATTATTGCTACTAACCCGCATTCCAGGATCTACTAACCCGTATTACCAGTTTGTATTATTACGTTAATACATTTATTTGCCTTATCTATTCCTGGCGTTTGTTATTTATTGATATCTGATTTCATCACTGAATGCACAACAAAATTAGTGTCCAATATTCAATTTATCTATTACATAATTTTAAAGCCGGTAGCAAATGATCCATAGACCTGTATCGGTCCGGTGATCGGGGACCTGCGTCTTAAATTATTCTTTGGCTATTAACTATTGTTTAATATTGAGGAATTTGTTTCCAAATGTCAACTTAACATTTAAACGCGTTAAAGTCAAGCAATTTACTGGACATTATTTATAGATATGATTAAAACGGAAGAGGGTCCACGTGTGTTTCTTATAATATATAGATTTAAGAGATTTATTATATACATACATATATACATACATATATATATATATATATATATATATATATATATATATATATATATATATATATATATATATATATATATATATATATTAGTAGGAGTTTTGACAAAATTAAAGCACGAAGATTCCGACTTTTAAAATCTTTCTCTTCTTGCTTCAATTTACGCAAAACGTCTACGAATATATTCATATATATATATATATATATATATATATATATATATATGGGGGGGTGCGTGTGTGCGTCTGTACGTGTAATAAATTCCATCAAACTTATTAGCAATATTGTTATTATTTCGTTGTCTTTAATTTCTCAAAAATCATTAACAAGCCTGTTATATATATATATATATATATATATATATATATATATATATATATATATATATATATATATATATATATATACATATATATATATATATATATATATAGGTAGTTAGAAATAAAAAGAGATGAATAGGTTGTAATTAGATAGATATGAAGAGGCTGTTAGATAGATAGATAGATAGATAGATAGATAGATAGATAGATAGATAGATAGATAAAATATGAACAACGACTTTTGAAGCAATTCAAATATTATATCTATTTGCTAATTGATAGATTATTCAGTAGATAGACACAATATTCCTTATTGATAGAACAATAATGCGAATATCTAGCAATCGCCTGATAGCTATCTAACTAGATAGGCAAATAAATAGATGTTCGTCTATGTTCTCATCAACTGGTCTTTACTTCTCTCTCTCTCTCTCTCTCTCTCTCTCTCTCTCTCTCTTTGTGCGTGTGTGCCTGTGTACTTCTGTGTGAATACATGCGTTTGTGTGTGTGCGTATGTGTTTAAGTAAGTTTTTTTTTCTTTCAAGAAAAATCTTACAACATGTCATTTGCTTGGCTGATCTATGTAATTAATCGTAATTGGCGAAGACAAAACATTTTTTCTCATTTTCCTGGCGTTAACCCCCACATTACTCTCCCTTTCTGGCAGTAAATTATTTTCTACCAATCAAAGACCAGGATAATTAGATCTTAGCTAACATTTAAACGATTTTTTTCTCGGTAATCCGTATGAAACATTACTTTTTTATTATATTATTTTAGACTGAATTTGAAACATGAAGAAACGACCCCGCTCCCCCGAGACAGCATAGTAGAATTAAACTAAAATTCTAAAATGTCTCAAAATTAATTTAATACGCAAATTAAAGAAAAGTACATTACCAAGTATTTGAAGAGGAAATCACTTATAAATTCAGCCAAGACAAAATTTTGTCTGTGCGTCCCCTAGCTTACGTGAGTAGAACAAAGTATCGTACACCAGGAACAGAGAAGATATATGGTTGGGGCAATGAATAGTGTTTGAGAATTAAAAATCGGAGAGTTGCGTTCGAATTTCGGCTGAGATCGTTACATTTCAGTCAGTTATATGCCATGCGTGATAATTAGGCGATCATGTACCTTTCGATATATGACTGACGAGGCAGATTTTTTTTCCCGCAGTAGGTTGCAATTTCTTTCTGCGGTAGACCAGTTACGATCAAGGCTATAGAACCCGGTCTGAACCGTTATTTATCCGTAGCTGGGGGGAGAAGAAGAGGATTCATATCTTTTCCAAGGTTATTAGCACGTAAGTGATTCGACTGGAATTGCAATTCGGCTCTCCGATTCCTCAATCCGAGCCGCTAACCATTACTCCAGGTAAGGGCCCATCTCCTCTCCAGCCAGCTATGGTTAAATAATAGGCCTGATACCTGAACAAACAAAAATAAAACATTGCTATCGGGAAAGAATAATCTTCATTGGCCCTACTCTAAATTAACAAAAGTTTTATTTTTACAAACTAAAATATGTTTTGACATTGAATAAAACATTAAGGGTTGGTAATCTGTAAAAAAAAAATATAAAAAATAAGTCAATAGTTAATAATATTGTTTGATGTCTATAAACATCAAATGCACCACCTCTTGGGAGGGGCTAAGAATATATCTCCAGCTATGGGTTAATTAGTATAACCAATATCCGAAACAAAACTTTGCTATCTCGAAATAATAATATTATTTCGCTCACTCACTAAGTACACTAAAATATTAGTATTATTACAATCTAAAATATGTTTTTGGCTGTTGAATAACCTACGAAAGCTTGATAACCCGTAAAAAATAATCATTGACTTAAAATTAACAGTTAATATTATTGGTTGAATAGTATGTACATCAAATGTACCATTCCTTCGGAATGGTAAGAATCCATCTTCTCTCTTCCCAGCTATGGATTAAATAGTAGGACTTATATCTGGGGAAAAAGTGGCTATCACGAACGATTAATATTCATTCATCTCCACGACCAAAAAAAAAACAAGCAAAAGTATTATTACAAACTATTTTTTTAACTTTGAATAACACACTAAGCGTTAATTAAAATTTAATAATATTGATTGACGAGTATGTACATCAAATTTATCACCCCTTGGGGCAGGTAAAAAGCTATCTCCCCTTACACAGATATGGGTTAAATAGTAGGATATATCCGAAAACAAAACATTACTCTCTCGAAAGAATAATATCCGAACTCAGCTCTTCGACTCCTCAATTCGAGTCGCTAACCATTACTCCACAATGATTCGTTATTCAGTCGAGTCTTCGTTTTTATTGGTCTCTTTCCTAAATAGTTTTTTTTTTCTTTTCTCATTTTCTCTGGCACTCGGTAACCTCTTCCGTCTTAGCGGCTTTATTGCTTTACTTGTGAAATGAGTTTTTAAAAATTGTAGAAATGGGCAAATGATGACAAAATGAATACTGAAGTCCCACGCTTGCAAATCTAATCTTTCGTCATCAAACCACGACCTCCCTCTGCTTGGTCAGAACTCTATTGACAATCCCTTTCCACACTGTTCGCTCCTGTGTTGCTGTCCCTAGATTCCCAAAATCCAATCCTGAGTCCCGAGCTATGGGAAAGTCAATGTTCGTGAGAAGGCACTTCCAGAAGGATGCTATACGAGTAAGGATGAGATTTCCCTGTCCGCTCGGTGGTAGTGGCAATAATCTTTAAAATCGTTTCTTTCCTACTCAAAACTCTTACAATGGTCACTCAAATAAGAAGTCCTGCTCTTCATTAATTGCAATATGTTTCGTACAAGAAGCGCAGAAAGCATACTGAAATGGATACAAAATCCTCGAGATTCCATATCTACTCGGTAAAATAGATTATTCATTCACACTCCTGGTAGGATTGTCGCTCAAAACGTCCATCTTGTGTTGCTTTACTTATTAGGTTGGTGCAAAAATAATGTCGTTTTCTCGCAGTTGAACGTCAAAAAACGACATTACTTTTGCACCAACCTAATAAAACAAATTTAATAGTCGAAGCAGAGAAAAACATTGCAAAAGTGAACGCAAATGGGATATTTTCTGCTAATTCAACCCAAATAATGTAAAGTTATTTGTCACAAATATTAATTCACCCCAACGCCAAGAAATTATGAATCTTAAATCAAAGTTTGTTATTTTATTAAATTTTTGGCGTTCTTTTAAAATTATGAATTTTATAACAAAATTTGTATTTTTTTAAAATTTTTGGCACTCTTTTGAAATTATAAATTTTAAATCAAAATGTGTTTATCTTTCCTTGCAACTACTCCAACACTCAGAATGAAAAATTATCAGAGATCAGGGAGTCATTCACATTACGTAAGTGCGGATAATTTTGAGGAATTTTTTACAATTTAAAAACGAAATAAGAAAAAAGTTTTTGCCTTGTTTATCGGGAGGAGCGCGAACGTAGACCCCCATACTTCGACATAGCGTACCGAGTCGTCCACATTTGTGGCGATTACAAGGGTCAAACCAACTGGAGTGCAATATAAGAGCCTGGCTTTGGGATAATTTGGTCTGAAGTTTAGTAAATATAAATTGTTTTTTTTTATTTTATTTTGGGGTGAAATAACAGACAAAAATCCTACAAATATTTTAGTATTTGAAAATCTATTTTTAAATACATTTGTTCACTCAGTACAATGCCCAAGAGCCAGTCAAGTTAGAGGGTTACTGAATGAGGTTGCTGTCAGCGCGTACAAAGAGATGCATTTTACGGGGATATGTAGGACAAATAACGGTTGAACCTAGACTTGAAGATGTTCATTTGGGAAGCATCATTGCGGTCAGTTCTACAGAGTAAATGCTGTGGCAAATAAGCTATCTGAGTGGAACTTCTTCCTTACTATTTGAAATGGGAAGAGAATGACGATAGGTTGACTGTATACGTAGCATGGCTGTGTCCTAACTGTGATGCTCTGGATTGGTGAATCAGAGAAATGTAACTCTTTTGAAACTTTGATATAAAGAGAAAGGCGAGGCGATGGTGACGTTTTGGCTATGAGAGACGTGTTGTAGGGTGGAGAATATTTAACCACCCACAAGACCAGGTAACCATTTTGAACTCTGTCGACCCTGGGAAGTTGGGATTGGACTCCTCCTGTCCATGTGTCAGCAATACTTCATTTTGAGTCAGATCTGGCTCTAAAAGCTCTAGAGTATGGCAAAAGGAGTCAGGTACTTTCGGGGGGGGGGACAAGGCATCAACTATTATACCAGCATCTTTAACAGTGGATTGTATATATGAGTTCCATTCAAGGTCTAGGGTGAGCTTGAGTACCAAGTGACGTTCAAGGCAAGGAGCCTCTTTGAGAAGCCCCAGCCATCATGATGGGTGAAAGTTCAGAGTCTGCTAGTGGTGGAAGGTTACAAGATTGGATTTGGTGGTATTGCATTTCACAAGCCATTCCTTCGCCGAATGGGGCCACTAGGTTAGTCCCGAGAATTGATCAGCTGCCAGGTATTGGGCATCCATATTTTTCAAAGATTTGTTACTAAATTAGTACAGAAACAATATTACATGAATAAGCATTCAAATAATTAAATGAAATAAATATATGAATAAAAATAACCACTTTGACGCTAATCCTCTAACTTGTGTTACATTTCTCTAATGACTTATAGTGTGTTATATTTTAGTATAAACCTAGTTATACATAATAATAAGCACTGACAGAATTAATGTGATGGGGAATTTTCATTATATACATGCGGACTATTATCCTCATCTTTGTTGTTTTTATCACCCGGCTTCCATTAGAGGTATATCGATCCGGATAATCCAATAATAAATGCCAGCGCTACTGTATCTGCCAAAGCTTTAGAAAGTCCTGTGCAGACCGCTAATCATCGTTTGAGGAATTCCAGATCTACTGCATCTGCCAGAGCTTCAGAAAGCCATGGGATACGGCGAGCACAGCTCAGAAACAATGACCAAATCGCAAGGACAGACGCACAGCCTCGCGGGTATGCATTTAGGTGAACAGTGTTTCGCACATGCAGAGCTTTACGTAGGCTGCTCTCGAGTCGGGAGTAAGAATAACGTTTACGTTTCCTCTCCAACAAACAAAGCTAAAAATATTACCTACGCAGAAGTCCTATAGCCCATGGTTTGTCACTTTTAAACGCAATTTACACATCTTTATGTCAGCTGCATCGTAGGTTCCTTCATTTTTGAACCCGGTTTATTTAAATGTCGTCGTAGTATCCACTTCCCATTAACTTAAGACATTTCCTTAAAGATTGTGTTGCTCACCAGATGCTCCCTTATCACTTAAATCCCACCATAGCTGCATTCGCACTTACATGACGACCACGTAACCATATTCAGTTGCAACAGAAAACCAATACATGGGCAGGCGGATTTAATTGTCAGAGAAGTCGAGTTCCTCCACGCAATTCAGGCCTCAGCTAAAAGAAGTGGGATAAGAAAAGAATAGCAGCATGCAGAGTTATAATATTCATTCTCTGCGTACACCGTTGGTATGTTTCTTCCCTTACCATAAAGGCTGCGTTAGGTGACGGAACGTGGCCTTCATGCTCGCCTCAACTGTCTAATAAAAACTACAATAAAAATTGTGGTACTTACAAGTACTCCCCCCGGCATCTTCCCATACTTCTGCTATGTGGATCTGTTTGCGGTAGTGGCAGCGCCGTCTTTTGGGCAAAAGACGCGTCTACCTTTCACGCCATTGTGTTTTCACGCTGTTGCAACTGACACGGGGCTTCATGTAATGTCTTGCACTCAAGGATAATAAAACCATCCCATCGGAATACAAAGCTATCTGCCATAACTCACCAAAAACTTCCTAAGACCCGTGTTTGTATTCAATTTGACAACTTTTAATTGGAGGTGTCTTAGTAATGGCAAACAGCTGATTCTACCATGGCTGTCCATTGCTTCCTTTTAAGCCTTACAATATTTTCTTCCGTTGTGCTGATGAATACCGACTACTTGTGTACATTACGTTTTTTTTTACGTGGGCGGCCATCAGTTCTACTAGACTTCAGCCTTACATGCGTGTACAAAATAAGTATAGCGGTTATGACCTTCCATTCAGAGGAAGTTTACTCCCGGGCAACACCGGGCTTTACCGCTAGTTATATATAAAAATTAAATGATGGTATGAAATACGTGCGGAGGGAATGGACCCGAAAAAAAAAACTAAAATATAACAAAACACACTAAAGCTAACTGATGTTAGTAGGACCCGTTCATCCCTCGAAATAAGAGAGGCCTCTGTATTCTGTCTTTAGACAAAATCAAGAGGCCCTCTCCCTAAGCGAGAGGTAAGGGTAAAATGAATATGGGCAATGGAAAAAACTGACAAGGCGAGATGAAAAATGGAGGCCAAAAGGTGTAATGAAATTAGTGGTTCTGTCTAACAACGCAAAATGGTATAGTTTTCTTTATTTCTATTGACCATAAGTTTTTAGACGGCAGTGTTTCTGGCTCATAATTCTTATACAGAAATTTTAGAGAGTTAAGAAAAATGGTATGACACTATCTCTGCTTTTCGCTCTTGCGTTCGTTTAGTATAAGAAATTCAAACTTAAAACAATTACTAACAGGCGCCTAAGCAAAAGATAAAAATGGATGAAACAACAATTAAGTACTTATATTAATTAATATTTGATCTAATAATGACAACGTCTCCATTTGGATTTCTGGCTTTACGTTCAGCTTACCTGCTACCTGAAGGCCCTCGCTTGTGTGAAAATAACTGAATCTTTCAGCAGGACATCACTGCAATTCATAATTCCCGCTGAAAAAATGGATTTTTTTCATGACGAATAACTTGATACTTTTGGACCATCCAGAGTGCTCACCTGACCTGAACCCGATGTAAAATGGTTAGGAGTTGTTGGCAATGGAAGTCTGAAAAAATAGATGTCAATTCCAATTAGTGCATGATGTTCGTGAAGCCATCTTCATCACTTTTTGGAGTTTTGCGCAATGATGGCCGTGAAAATGACTATTGAGACGTCTTGTTGAGCATTTCTTACACTGTTTAGGATTTCTTTTAAGTATGGTCTTAAACTTTTGATCAGCTAGTATTTAACCAAATTTCTAAGTGTCCATTTTATCTTATACAGGGTACACTGGATAAATTGCTGTCTAAATTATGCAAAAATGAACATAGTACTGACATCTCATTTTAACAGATATATTTACCAAAATTACACAAAAATATCTTGAAATACTAAAGAGTAAATTTATTCAATAAAATCTCCATTGTCTTCAACCCCAGTCTCCAGATAACTTCGCAATACCCTACAAATCTTCTCGATGGTCTGCTTTTTTATGTCGGTGAATGCTACAACAATCCTTGCCTCCAGTTAGTCTTTGGTGTTGTAAGACGTTTTGTTGGTCTCTTGCTTAGAGAGAGAGGTGGCCAGATGTAAGGGTTTATGTGGTCAGAGAAATTGTTTGACAGCCATGACTAGGATTTACTGCTTGTGAGGCACGTTGCAGAGTCCAGTTGCCAGACATAGGATCCTACAGCAGACACCCTCTTGACCCAGGGCAGGACTGCCTCCTCACGGCAATTGATCTAAGCCTTCGTTTATCACAATGGCAGGAATGCAACTCGCTGCTGAGACCTCTTGTTGGGCATTTCCTACTCTGTTTGGGATTTCCTTTAAGTATAGCCTTAATCTTTTGCTCAGATAGTATGAAGCTTAATCTACCACCATTCAAATTTCCCTTATTAAATGATAAACAAAAAACTTTTTTAATTTGATTTTTGTACTGAAATAAGTGGTTGAGTCTAACACCGAAAAAGGTATATTTTTGCTTTAATTTCATTGGCTTTTAGATTTTTGCCAGCACTGTATTATATAATCTTTTCCTAATCATTAAAAGAACTGTCGCTATCTGGAAGATAATCACTGATTAATTTTATATATCGTCATCATCATCCCTTCCATGACCGAATGTGGTTGTAGAGAGGCAACGTAACTCATCGTTTGTCCTGCTTATTCCATGTATCTTTTATTTAATTATTTCACCGCAAGCAAAACATTAAAAGAGTGATATTTATTTTTACAATTATAAACAAAATTACAACCTCAATTTGAAATGCCGGTACCTGTACGGTCACCGAAGTGAAGCAACGTCGACGTTGGGCCATATCTTGATGGCTGACCGTATGGGGATATCAGGTGCTGTAAGCTTGAAATAGATAATGGCTTGGAATTGTTATCCGGAGAGCAGAGTTCCAGTTCCCGTTGGGTTCGTTATTATTCACTTACACGCAAATATCCTTGGAAAATGTATGAATTCCGCTCGTGTACCTCCAGCTATGGGTTATTTAGTAAAACTTGTATCACTAAACAGTTATCCACCCACAAATAAATTATTACATTCCAAAATATTTCTGACTATAAATAACCTGAAAACGGTTAATAATCTGTAAGAAAAAACATCAATCATTCAAAAATATAAAAAATAAATATAAATATAGACAAATACTTCTCACTATAAATGATGATATTTATTTAAAATATATAAAACTATTCCTGTCAGGTCATTCTACGTGTTAGCATATAAACCTGTCGTACCCAGGATTAGAAACACTTTCTGTCAGAGAGCGGACAAAGCTTATCATATGATCTATTTCCATGCAGCATTGTATGGTTGACTGGGAACCTTCCCTATGTATGAGATAAGTGAGCTGACGACACAACATCAATGTGCAGAGGGGTTAATAGACTTAAGTCAACGGCCATTCATTTGAGAGAATCAACCGCCAAATGTTCATCACTTAGTCAAACCTTCAAGATCAGGGCCCCTGCTATGTCTACTTGCCGAAAGCAGGATGCCCATATATTATTTATCATCATCATTTTACAGCTGAAATGGCTAAGGTCACCGTAAGTTCTAGGCTTACAGTTTCTTCCCTCGCACTTCTCACTGTCGGAACACTATTTCCGGCTCCTTGATACTTTCCAATTAAAATTAATCTTCAAAAATTTAAAGGCAATATCAATTCTTATTTTCTGTCTTTTTTTATTCCTGTTCTTTTATTGTTCACTCTCTTTAAAAGTGTTTTTTTTCTTCCTCATATTTGTGCACCGTTTGCGTTTTCACGGTCTTTATGTCTTGCTTCCTGTGAAATGGTTTTCAGGTAAATTTGCTCAGTCACGTTTGTTTCAGTATCTATCTATATTTCTGAGATGAGTTATTATGTACACTATTTACATTAGTCGAACTGTTGTCCTTATCTTTGTCAACATGGCGACAAAAATGAGAACAATAGTCCGAATAATGTAAATAGTGTACGATTATGTTTGTTCAACACTCAAATAGCCAACATTGGATCCAAACTGCCACCTTAGTTTCTGACAGGGTGCGCATAATCTGGCATCAACAACAGTTCGAATAATGACAGCTCTCAGTGGGGAAGTCTTGTGAATTTCGTTTGGATTTACAGTTTTCCTTTTCTTAGAGGGGTTGTCAATCAAGGCTATAGTGGCCGGTTTGTCCTTCTATTTACCCATAGCTTCAGGCAGAAAAATGTATGCATACCTTTCTCATTTGCGCGTAAGGGAATATAACTAACTCGACTAGAATTCGAACACGGCACTCCGATTTCTCATCTCGAGCTGCTATTCATTTCAGCGCCCGCAGATACATCTATGACTTTCTCCGAGTTGAGATTTTACCCCGATTTTATTTAATAGCCGGTGTCACAAGATTACGCCATCAAAAATCCAACTTTATCTTTCGATAGGTGCTGGAACTTTAATATTCTCTTACCGACTTTTAATAAATATGGCACGTAGATATGTAAATTCTTCCTGTACCTACGATTCGGTAGATGATAACTGATTTATTCTCTGCCAATGCCTTTGGGAAAACACGAACTGCAACCTCTCCGTGACATGTCGCATGACCAGTATTCTGACGTTTTTTTTCCTTCTTGCAACTATAGATGAGATGGAAAGGATGAAGCGGCGTATATTATCGATTTTAGGGAATCTATTACACTTAAAATAAAATTGTAACGGCTACATAAAGTATAATAAATAAAAGAAGTACAACTAATTGCTAATTACTGCATGGCATACTGGCCATGAGATTGGGAATACTTGTCGTATTCACTTTTCGATAAATCAGTTGATTAAACGCAGCGACGTAGGATCTAGTGAGTGTTGCGATTTATTACGATTAAATTAGTATAACACAAGGCCACTAATATAACTCCAATGAGGATTCTTTATATAAATTATATTCAGTCCCCTACAGTCACAATCAAGTGTTCTGTAAACCATTAGGTTCATAGGGTCGCCAAAGAGCATCAGTTATTTTTAGGCAAAATACCTCCTCTTGGAAATTACTCTAAACTAATTTGTAACACGATTATTTATCATCTCTCATTTGCGTCACTGTGTTCGGGCAGAGTGCGCTCAGGGACGGCTCCGTCGAAGGACAGAGTCACAACTTAGGAAAATTATAATGAGAGGTGCCCAGCCCTGGGGAACAGCTTGCTCGAGGCCCCGACCTCTCATTACACTAGAGAGAGGGATCGGTGCTCGCACCGAGGCCAGCGCAACCGACGTCTGCCGGGGCTCGGGCAATTTTTGTTCCTAGCCCGGGTTGTACGCACTCGAGGTCCCCACATTAAACAGACTTTGTTTCACACCGCGTGGGGGTCGAATAAATAGCAAAACTTACCACTCTACAGGCTGGTTTGAATTCACAGTTTTCCAACATTCTTTCGTCTATACTGGCTGTCAAACATGGCTATAGAGACAAGCGGGTAATGGTGAAAAGACGGGATTCATATCCGTAAACTTGCGTCATAGTGACGTTATTGCCTTGCTTGGGGTGAAATGAATAATTAAAAAAAAGTGCATGAGATCATGAAGAAAAGATAACGAATATAATTTTACTTGAAGAGTCTTAAATTGTAGAGATCGGGAAAAATGTGCAATTAAAGACGTCGACTGGAATTCGAACTCGACTCTACGATTTCTCATTCCGAGCCGCTAACATTACACCATCGTGCGAACGTACAAAGAGCATTTGAAATAAAATAATATACATATAAAGGGATTTTACATTTTACGCCACACTCAATCTACTAAAATACCAATGGTGTCTTCTTGATAACATTTGGAATGTGGAAAATACCGCTTTAATATAAAATAAAAAGAAACTGAATATAATTTAAACAAAGGAAGATGCATTGGATGTCATTCCAGTTTGACCCCTATTTTAGATACTAATATTCACCCAGTAAAAGGCCTAAGAGCTACTCAAGGTAGAGGGTTACTGCATGGCGTTGGGTGAGCGTCGCGCACGAATCCGGTAACCCATCAGGGTCGCAAGGGCGCCACATGTACTGCAGACACAGTAGAAGTGCTGTTTCTTGGGCAAGATAGCCTGACGTAGCCCAAACTTCTCTAGGTGAGCGTAAGTGAAGGAAAAGCTCTCCTCCGGCTTTTGCTTGCCAGTCGACATTGATCTTCAAAATATTATTTTTATTTTAATCCAAATCATCTCAAGCAAGTCAGTAATGCCACTAAAACACAAGTGGTAAGACTGTGCGAAATAATTAGGAATAGAAACATTAATGATGAGCAAAAATAAAACAGGTAAAATCAGGTGGACAGTAGATAGCGATTGACATTACCTTTGAATTTTTGCAGATTAACGTTGGCTGGTAAGCATGTAGCAGAAAGGAAATTCCACAAGCGAGAAGTGCGAGAGAAACAAAACTTTTAGCATAGGATATACGGCTACATCTAGTATGGTGACAATCATTACATTAATGGTGTACTTTTATTGCCGTCTCTATTTAATACTATTTTCCACATATTCTCTGACCCTCAGTAACCATTCTCGTCTTAGCGGCCTTATTGCCTTGCTTCGGATGAAATCAATTAGAAAAAATGCATGATTTTATGTAGGAAAGTTAATGGTTATCCTTAGACTTGAATACGTTACACATTGTAGAGATCGGGAGAAACATGCTGCCAGGAGTCTGTTCCACAAAGCAGCATCTCTTAGGAAGAAATGTCCATGTGGAACTTACTTCGTATTTTTAGAATACGAGGGTAATGGGGATGATGAATGCACGAGTACGTGGGCGCTGGTGGAACCAAAGTATGTAACTCATTCGAACACTTGCAATAGAAATATAGGTAGAATAGCGGGAGGTTTGCGATGATTTCGTCTGCGAGACAGCGGTTGTAATTTGAGAAATAATTCATCACCTACAAAGCCGCGGGGTTGCTTTTGAAACCTTTCGAAAGGCCAGTGAGAACTGGGAACCTCCAGCCAGGATATGACAGCAGTGCTTCATTTTTCATATGATCTGACTTTTGTAAAGATTTGAGGATAGCAGGGAGAGCCAGGTACTTACTGAGGCGGTACAAAAAAATCGACCATTTTCGCGGTATATTTAGCGATGATGAGTTCCACGTTGAACGTCTCTTAGGAGTCAAGTTCACCACTGACCTCGATGTCTGGGATGACATCCCAAGAGAAGTTCAAGGCAAGTAACTTCCTTCATACAGCGCCGATCGTATTATGATAGATGGACGTTCGGGTTTTACTCGTTGATGGTGGGATTTACTAGTTTGGTTTTAGAAGTA
>OZ038504.1:42778238-42793238 GCA_964036315.1 Acanthosepion esculentum
TATGACTGTCAGTCTGGTTTGGAGTGAACTACTATCGGCTCGACTCGATTCGTCTCTCTCTCTCTCTTTCCTGAGAGGCGTAGTTTACATAGTGTTAGGAAGAGTTTATTCTGTAGTTATAGGTAAGGACCCATACAGATAGAGAGAAAGGTCTGGGCAGATCCCGCCCAAATATGACAACAGTACTCCATCTTTGAGCTGATCTGTCTCTTGTGAAGGTAGAAGATAGCAGGAATAGTCAAGTACTTAATTAAGCGGTACAGGGAGCCGATCATTTTACCTGCTTCCTTAGCAACGGATCGTATGTACGAGATCCTCTTGAGGTAGGGAGTGTGTTTCAGGCCCAACCATCTTTCAAGGCACGGTACTTCCCCGAGAGGAACTCCGTTCATCTTGATTGGTGGTAGTTCGGTGTCAGATCGACGAGGATAGGGACGTAAGTAGCTTGGTCTTCGAGGCAATGTAACCAGCCAGTTTTTGCCACATTTGATAGTTTGTAAAAGATCGGAAGGGAAATCAGTAGCCAATCTTTGGCCATCGATAGTTTTAGAGGTTCGACCGTATATAGTCGTATCGTCAGCATAGATGTTTACAAATCATTGCTAGTTTCATTAACCTAATCTCCCGTGCTCGCTAAGAATAAATTGGAAACAAGTGTCAAAGCCCTGCGGAGGTTGGAAAATAGGTATAAGAAGATTTCTCAATCATATACTCAATATACGGTTTTTATATCATAGATTTTCTCGCTCCTGGAAAAACTGACTTCACTACGTACATCAAAACTGACTTCACTACGTACTTCGGCAAAAGTAATAATTCTTATATCCCATCAAGTCATTTCAGCCCAGACAAGGTCCTAAAGCCACTAAGACGCAAGGGGTTACACACTATTAAGAAGAGAGAAACATACAAGAGCAAGAATTAAGATGATGGAATAAATAACGATTAATATTGCATTTAAATTTATAAGATCAAAGTTGACTGCAAAGAAATAAGACGGAAGAGATTTGCACAAGCGAGAAGTGCGATAGAAAAAATATTAGTAGAAACCTTAGGGTTACATCTAGCCATTTCTACTGTAAACTGATAAGACCAGACTAGCACTGTGCTTAAATTCATAGGCCAAATACTATAGAGTAAAATTCATCAGAACAATTACCATGAAAGCATGTATAGAAAAGACACAGAGAAGCTATATGGCGGTGAGGAAAAGATTCAAAACCGACATGCCAGGTCATGATCAATGACATTGCAGATTCTGCTTTGGAATTAATCAGGAATAATTTATCGAGAATCTCTTCATGTATAGCAGGAGCACCCGACCAGATGTGACAGCAATATTCAAAGCAATCACGAATCGTAGACTTATAAATATCTAAGATAGATTCTGGCGAGTAAAATTTGTCTAGCACAACAAAGTAAATCAAATTTCCTAGATGTAGACCTAACAACTGACTGAATATAATCTTTCCAATTCCGGTCACTAGGAAACGTTTCGCCAAGTTGATACAACGAGTCAATCTCTTGGAAGTTAGCTATTTCATTTTGGAGGTTACAATTAACAAGCCATTACTTGCTCAAGTTAAACGCCGATGGTAGGTCATTTTTTTCATTCAAATTCAAATTTGAATTGTCAGTTAATAAATGAAAAAAGTATTTGTTATAAGCATTAATATGAAATATGACTGAACTATGACAGATTCATGTAAGGTTACGACATTAAATAAATAAATAAAATATGTATGTAAAGTTAATTGATAATCCGTATGTATAATTCCAAGGGAGGATATAAATCTCGAGAGTTCAATGTAATAAACAGGGCAAGTAATAATTAATTAACAAATCGCCATAGGCTTTCTGAAGTCTCAGATTTGTTAATTATATATATCTATCTATCTATCTATCTATCTATATATATATATATATATATATATATATATATATATATATATATATATATATATATTAAAAGGTTTGACATTTAGCTGATTAATGTTACCTTCAGCATCCCGATTTAAGAATATAGTAGTTCAAACGAAAAACAGATATTTTCATATAATGCTAAATATTAAAAATATTGAAATAATATTAATATTAAAAGCATACACTTCCAAGAAACTTCGAAATCGGAGAAATATGAACGGTTAAGTATTTTTTTGTATATATAAACACCGTTTATCGATTGAGCATTATGGAGCAAAAGGATTATTTAACAGCTGCTGCTGATGCTTTAATGCATCGCTCTTCGTAAGAATTGAGCACTATGCCGACCCGTATAGCGTTTATATATCACGTATATAATGCGATAAAATTTCCCTTGCTCTGCCATGCATCGATAGCCCGAGGGTAAGAGTTTCTGACTAATATCAAATCGGTCAAGTTTCGATCCCGGCTATATATATATATATATATATATATATATATATATATATATATATATATATATATATATATATATATATATATATATATATATGTAAGTTTGCAGTTAGCAATGGAACAAGTTATTTTAGTTGGCGGCGATAACAACTATAAACTACGGCACATGTCTAAAGAGAAGCTTGAAAGAGAAGGAAAACTTGAAGTATCCATTTCTATTTCTGACGAGTTGCAACAAAAACTGCTTTTGTTAAAGTAAACCTTTCCCAGTTATTTTTGTTATTAATTTAACTGTTTATGTATATCAGTTTCGATATATTTCACACTTATTTATATGACAATTCCCTAATATTACTCATTTACTGTTGAGTATGGGAATAAATGATATTTTTTGTTCTTTTTGTTGTTTTTTTTTATCTACTGGAACAATTATTTTGGAACAACATGAAATTTTTTGGGGTACAACTATTTCGGAACGGAGGGAGTACAAAATATATATATGGAGAAGGAATATATATATATATATATATATATATATATATATATATATATATATATATATATATATATTCTAGCACATATAATACAGAAAAATGAGAACAATTCTCATTTCTGCCTCTCTGTCTGACCAATATTAATTGTTCTATTTCTCCTTCAGCAAAGCAATATTTTTTTGCTAGTTCAAGAAGAATTTGGATTACTACAACACACAAAAGACAATGGTTATACAAGAGCCGAAACATGTGTAGCAAAAAATATGGCAATTAAAGTATAATATATTTTTTAAATTCCACATTATAACAAAAAAAAACGTTTCCGGCTTCTCTTTTTCTTTAAAATGACAAATTGAATTACAAATAATGGTTGATGACCTAGTGTCTCTTCGTTTTTGGAAGAGTTTGTTCCAGTGATAGATTTGTTGAACCCAGACTGGTTACGCGGCCCTTGTTCACCCGGGTGACGACTCGAATTTCAGGCTAAAGATCGGATAATGCCAGGCCAGAATGTATTTCTAGTATTATTTCTCCCATCGTTTCCGCTTTCAAATATATGTATTTGTGTTCAGGTTTAAAGGTTTGATTAAACGCTGAAGCTCCGAACGCCACTTTTAATTATTAAAATATAATCTGGCCTGGTGATCCCTGACCATAGATGAAACACGTGTAGCTCAGTTATTTCCCGCATATATTTATTTACACGTCTGTGTTTATCTATACATAGATGTTATTATGTTAACACCTTTAAGAGCACTTTTTAGGGGTGTTATGGGATATTACCTATAACGACACAATGAACTCTTCCTGAGACTATAAATACTGCGCCTCTCAAGAGAGAAGGTAGAAGGAGTCGATACGGAATCGAGTTGAGCCAATAAATAAATAAATAAATAAATAAATAAATATATATATATATATATAAAATTAGGGGGTGAATAATGCTCCAGCTTTATCAACAGTGAGTAGCTGAATGTAGGAGATGGGTAGGTTCTTTAAATGTCCCGAGTTCTGGACATGCAGCAACTGCCACCACCGAGGAAAAAATGTGATCCTGTACACTACCTGTTGATCGACGACAGGCGATTGACATTAAATCAAATAGCTGATACTATTAGAAAGAGTTTAAAATACTCTGAATAATGAACATGACAAAGGTTTCGGGGGGTGGGGCAACAGGCTCATCTCATCAGGGGAAAATATGTTTGATTCAGATCTAGCTGACGTCCGTGAACGTATTCTAACCTAGAATAATTGTTGGGTTCATTAGTTTGAGCAAGAGACTATGCCATAGGAATAAAGAAACCCCTCCTCACTCAAAGAAGCCAAAGAGTTGGGAGTTCAGTTTCTGGCCGAAGCATAGTGAACAAAATTTGGAGATGTGAGTTACTAAAGGAAAATTAACTTATGCTGAGATCTCTTTTAAAAAAAAGTCAAAACACGTTGAATTATAACAATCTACCACCGTGGACTAAATATAGAGTTCGATTCGAAATGTTAACGTATATCACCTGAAGAAGGCCGGATTTTAAAACAGCTGAAACGTCGTGAATATGACAATAAATATGAGGACGACAATCCGAACAATGTAGATAGTGTAAATAGCAATCTCATTATTAACTCTTTCAGCAACTTCAAATCAGCGCCACACTTTCGACTATTATCCTCTTAATGGACAATGAGAAAGCCAATATCTAACAATCCATTTTTCTGTTCCGTTCTTTCGATAAAAGAAGTTCGACAGAGAAAGGAGATAAGAATTTGTAATCAATTTGTGAATCCAGCTTTACATTAGCAATTTAGCGAGCAAAAGGATTTGTGGAGATAAGAATATAACAGTCTTGCGGCAAAAGACAATAAAGAAAGAACTAGCAAAAGAATACATTTACTAGAAAATGTAATTATGGTTATGTCTATATTCAGAGGGATCACAAACAAACGGCTTTTCATTTATCGGGAGGTTAAGAAGATGTATGGTTTACCTTTAATGAGAAACTTATTCATCGGTTAGATAAAAATAAAATTGAATAAGTCGAGTGCATATTATTACAAAAAAAACAGTTTTTTAATCACTAAGACACAAGGGGTTACACGGTATTTGAAGAATTACGAACAGAAACATTCATAATGAGTTGGAAGAGGAAAGAGACATCAGGAATACAGTAAACAGCGATTGACATTCCGTTTACATTTTTAAAGTTGGCTGGAGAGCAAAGAACTGGAAGAAAGTACGAAAAATGAGACACGCAATGAAAGAAACTGTTAACATAGAATTTACAGCTACATCTAGCCAGCTCAGCTGTAAATTAATGACATCGCGACGCCTGTCTAGGGCAGCGCTTAAATTTTTAAAAAAATCTAGGTATCATGGTGAAGAGCGATAATAATTTTGGAATAATTACAAAAATGTGGCAGGAGGCCAAAAGATGAAATTGGGAAAAAAGGTTTCTTATGTCTTATAATTAAACTTACCTAATCAAAAACGCTAACCCAAGTACCACACTATTCCTTACACCAAAACATTTTACTTACCATTCTTACTACATCGACGATAATAACTAAGAATCTCCATGGAGTCCTCACTTGTAACTATATGTACAATTCTTGTCTGTGGTTTAAAAATTCAGCAATTTAAAATAGCGAAGAGCACATCAGAACAATTACCATGAAAGTATTTCTAGAAAAGATCCAGGGAGGCAACTTTACGGCGGTGAGAAAGTGATTGAAGACGAGAAATTAATATGCTTACGGAATTTCGTCTACTAAAAATCATTTTCTATTTGAATTTCTCTGATAAGGTGTAACTGTTTAATCTATTTACATGCGGCCTATTAATCAGGTGTTTCTTGAATTCGGAGATAAACCCTTTTTTTTTAATCCTCCCGGATGGTGGTGTAGATTGTTTTCGTTCTACTGCCCATGTCTAAGAATATATCATCTAGTTCTTATTTTAAGTAATGTTCGCCTTTTTCAACTGAGTGTATTCACTCCATTCCCCTCATTGTAAACAAGCGATCACTCCTGGATATTTCAAAGGCCAATATTGAAGGTAAGCGACACACAGGGAAGTAATACACAACCTGCCCAGCGTGTTTGAGTGAATGGACGGCGAAACCGGTTATGGGATTGATGGCAAAACGACAAAAGTGAGTTAGAGTTACAAAGGATAGGAAATTGTGGAGAGCCATAATGACCAACGTCATAAAGAGACACGGCGCACAGAAGAGGAGGATCGGAGAAAGACGTTTCGCTTTCTTGGTCATACGCTTTCCGATGATTGATGTCAAATGATTTAATTAAATCAATTGCTAGCTCCGCTGCTACGAAGGTTCGTCAACTGCGTCTTGCTAGACAATCTCTCGCGTCAGAATCCATCTTGCACATTTATAAATCTAGCATTCGTCGTGGCATTCTATATTGCTGCCATAGTTTGTCTTGTACTCCGGTTATATATCTTGAGATTCACGACAAAATTCAAAGAACAGTCTGCCATATTATCGGTCCAGGATTACCATCTAGACTTCAGTCACTTTTGCCACGCCGTGGCATTACTTCCCTCCGTCTTTTCTATAAATATCTGAACGGTAGTTCTAATTCACTCTCCTGGGAACCATGAATCTAAGCGTACTCATAGATTAGAAACTAGGTCTCATCGTTTTACTGTTCAAATAGATAGATATAACCATAAGTTATATATTATAATAGTTTCTTCTTTTCACCTGTGGCACTGCCTTCTGGTGTCTTTGATTCCGTGCCACCTTCGATCTTCAAATATTCAAATGAAGCGTTAATCGCCATCTTCTCTCTTCCCGAAACTTGCACTTTTTGGTCTCTCTCTTCACTAACATTTGCACAGTTTCTTTCGCTATCATTAGCCCTCTTACGTCTCAGTGGCTCTACCGCCTTGCTTGTGGATAGATAATTTGGAAAAAATATTGCAACCCACTTGTAGATGCTAGAAAGACATTCTGGAACCCAAGTAGTAAACATAAAATTTTAATTCTTTTCTAATTGTCAAAATTCCATAGTTGATTTATTTATTTTGTTTTACGGCATATCAGCACATTAGTGGGTTAATTACTGCCGAGAAAAATTTTTTAGAATAGTTTCGTTTGAATAAAATATGTATTCTTTGTAAGAAATCGGTTTGTAGATCAGGTTTCATTGATGTATTTTTAAGAGGGTTTTTGTCGAGAGTCAGATCAATTGCTGGTAATGTTTTTTTTTTCCAAGGAACTATTGCTGGTAATGTTTTCCAAAAAATGTATAATATTTTTTTCAATAATATATTGCTGGTAATACCTTTTTTAAATGTATTGCTGGGAATATTTTTTCTCAAAACTGTATTGCTGGTAATAATTATTTGTTAAAAAATTGTATTGCTGGCAATGAAATTTTTAAAAATACATTGCAAGTAATGATTTTCTTTTCAAAAATATATTGCCGATATTTTTACTATGAAAACCTATTTTTTACACTTTCATAGTGTTTCGACCTCATTTTGGGCGTCAACTATTTGCACATAGCTGGGACCCTAACAGGTGCTACCACCCCGGTCAGGTTGGAACTGGGAACAACAGCAATTAAAAGGTGGCTCCACGCTCCTCAAATCCTCCCGATGAGAGAGGCCTTGCTACCGGACATAGTTTATCGTCATACCCAGGACAATACATAGTTATGCATTGATCTTCACTTAACTAAACTTAGTTTTATGTTAGGACGTATATCTTGGGAGACGACGCAAAAGCATTTTATAAGGTACGGAAGAAATTTCTACATAATAGAATCAAAAATGATTTATTTGGGAAAAATATTAGAAAAATCTAGAACTGATATTGGGAGCAAATCACTTCCATACCGATATAAAAGTAATCTTTAGCGTCCTAATATAAGAATGGATTATCTCACTGTATCTATCCGAGACGTTCCCAGGAAGTCTTAGCAGAAATTATTATCAAAAATTATGTTAAAAAAGTATATATTTAATTAAATATTATTTCTTTAACTTGTGACGTCAACATTATTTAACTGGCCTAACATTTTCGATATATTTCCGACATCATTTTTTGGCAATCAGACATTTATATGCCATACGTGATACACGCTTGTACGAGTACGGACTGAAGCGACAGATGATTTTCCCGCAGTATATTGCCGCTTCTTTCTGCGGTAGACTGATTGCCAACCAAGGCTATAGGACCCAATCTGTCCATCTATTCAACAAAAAAAAAGCTAGCGGAGGAGAAGAGAGGCATTCATACATTTCCCAACAGCATTTGCACGTAAGTGAGTATAACGATCCCGACTGGAATTCGAACTTGGCTCTCAAATTTCTCATTCCTCGTCTATATCTATTATACCATAACGCACGGTACAGTAATATTATTTTTAAATTATGGAAGAATATATTATTTTCAGGGAATATTATTTTAATTAACCATTAATTTTAACTTGTCAGCGGATCATTATTTAAACGTTATATCGTATTTAATATATTTTGCAGCATTATGAGGTCGTTTAGACGTGGTGTAATGGTTACCAAGCTTGTCTTAGTTTTGTGATGTCAACGAACACTCATTTGACATGTATGTAATGCCAACGAATACCGGTTGTCACTTTCGTGATGCTCGTTGTAGTAAAGACTCTGTAATTGTTGATACACATATAGTAACGCCGTTGAACAATGCTGGTGTCAGACGCCTTCTAATATCACTCGCACTAATAGTATTTGCTCTATAATATTAGCTTGACAAGTAACTCGTATGGTGATTTGAATAGAGAAATAGTATAGTGAATAGAGTAAAGAATAGCGGTCCGTATAGTACACAGGATAGACTAGAAATGCAAATCCGTATAATATAGAGAATAGACTAGAAACCGAGATCGTTAGTCGTTAGCTACTTCCTACATATATGCGTTTCGTCTATGGCCACGTGGACTACTTAATTTAATAATGGGATCGCCTGTGTTTGCTCACTGGCGATCTATGTTCAAACTCAAGTGTCGGCAGCGACGCTTTATTCTTATATAACACTACGGTAGATAGGTTATGATCTACCTTAGTGTTATATCGGTGTGATCGCTTACGGGGAGGCGCGGTGGAGTAATGGAAAGCGGCTCGGATTGGGGAGGGCCGAGATCGAATTTCAGTCGAATTCATTATATTCACTTATGCGAATTTTCACTTAGGAAAGGTAGGAATCCTCCTCTTCTCCCCTCTGATAAGGGTAAATAGCAGGACATATCGCATTGGATTCTATAACCTTGGATGACACCTAGTCTACCGCAGAAAGAAATGGCAAACTACTGCGGGTAAAATCTGCTTCGTCAGTCATGTATCGAAAGATACATGATCGCCTATGCGTGTATCACGCATGGCACATAACTGACTGAGATCGGTTACCACTAAACAGTGAGTTCGATCCTCACGGGATACCCCATACTTTCACCCTTGTGCCACAATTAAGTTACGTAGTTTTTCGGGGATAATATTTGAAGAAATTTAAATTTAACTGCGCATTATTTAATAATATTTATAACTTGATACGGGATATTTTTTTCGGCATGATTATGTCTGAATCTTGTCCGTATATATAAACCTAAAAATTCTGCGAAAAAAAATTATTTTTTGCGGGAACAGAATTTTTAAAAGTTTTTGCAGAGATGCAGTAATTTTGCAATACCACTTTGTAAAAATTCGTCTTCAAATAACGCAATTCTGAGACGAAAATATAAATAACATCGCCAAACAACAAGTTATCGTTATGTGTACGTGTGTATGAAATTTATAAAATCGACTTTTATTTAATCGATTTTATTATATTACACATTTTATCTCATGATGTTGTACTTGTCTTCAGTGCTTTTATTGTTTCCACAAAATGCATATTGATTTGTTGAATGTCGTCTATTGGGCAATCTCAGAGCTAAAGAAAACAAATTAGCTACAATACCTGACGGCTTCTGATTATTGTGTGAAAATACTAATTAACTGACCACTTAATCAAAACAATGTTAATTGCTGACAAGCAGAACGATAAAGTCTCCTGAAGAAAAGAATGCAATCAAATAGAGAAATAATGAAAGGATTGTCTAACAAAAAAAAAACGAAGACAAATGCATACTATCATTAAAAAGACAATTATACAATGATATATGTAATAAGATAAAAAAAAAACAGGAAACGGATACCAATCTAACATGTTTCACTTTTATTAAAGCTTCATCAGAGAATAAAGATATGGAAAAATGGAGAAAGAAATTATGGTATTTTTAGTTTTGTCTTCTTTGATTTTTATTTTGTTAATTAGGCTTCACGTGTTAACCAAATGTTAGTATCATTTACGTTGTTCATAATTCAAGGAGAGACGAAGCGTCTCTTCGAAGTTACAAGAAATGAACGGACCCCAAGCCTAACTGAAAAACGTAAATATTGTTCTATGTATGTAAGTGTATAATCATTCTTGTTTGTCTATTTGCGACTCAGTTGATAATATATATCCATAAGCGCGTCTGCGTGTCTACTAGATATTATGATTAATGATTTTTCGGATGTTGATTTAGGAACGGTTTTATCTTCATCTTGGATAAACATACTGTTGTATAAAAGTAAGTGTCGTTGGCGATAGTGCGGTTTGAAAGTAGATCGCCAGTGAGTAACACGGGCGAATCCATTATTAAATAGATCACGTGTGCATAAAGGAAGTGAATAAATACGTAATAGTAGCTTAATGTTCATTGCTCCCTATTCCTCCTCTATACTCTACTACTATACGGATCACTGTTCACTCTTCTAGTCTATTCATTATTGCTATATGTTCACCCTCTCTACTCCACTACTATACAGATTACGATTCTCTTCTGATCATTATACTAGGTATCTACTTGACCTCCCACAGGGTCAGGTTGTGACACAAGGTCGGTTTTTAATGTGGGAAGGGAGGGGGAGTGGACCCGAGTTTTCACCCGGGCCGCAGTACTTTGGCTTTCGCTTTGGCTGGTCTTAGCTTGTCCAAGCTGGTCTTTAGCTGGTCATAGCTAGTCTTAGCTGCGATACTACCAGCGCAGGGACGAATCCCTGCGACCGGCCTGTATCAGAGATCGAATCTCAGCCCCATAGGCGATCGTCCAGAGAGTAATCTGAGAACAGATACTACACCGTGATCTTAGCCTTGAAGCCGAGAAACGACCGGCCGCTACCGACCGCGAGCGGCCGACAACGACCCTCTGATCATTATGCTATTTGGCAATTACTACTTGAACACGTATTACTAGTGCGGATATTATTGGAAAGCGTTGCTACTAGTACCGCCGTCTACGAAGTCTCGAATAAGAGGTGCATTTTTGGAAGTGATAACGAGGTTTCGTTTGTCATAGCAAAAGTGACAAGCGAAGCCGTCCAATATCACAAAAGTGGCGACGAGGATTCGCAAGGAATCACAAAACATACGTCAGATTCTATAAGAATGAATTCAATAAAGTTTGGTTATGTAATATGATTGTTTTGAATGTGATTTTTATGGTACTGAATATAGTTATTAGTAATCCCTTGAAGTACTTTGGAAGTAATGTTGTTTTTAATTAAGGTAGCATTTATAAAATCAAGTTTCTGTTCATGTTGCAGTATATTACGAGCAAGTTTGAATGATTGTATAAACGTAAATCCGTTTTATGTCTGCAGATTTCGAGATGTCTCTCCGATATATAAGTGCGTTTACGTTTAAGCTATTTGTTTATAAAAGCTGTATCTGAATGGGTGTCAGATTTATTTATTAAATATGTATTTGTGTGCGAGTTTGTATAAAAATAATAAGTATATATATATATATATATATATATATATATATATATATATATATATATATATAGATGTTTCACTTTGAAATATTATAAAGAAATACACTACCCCAATTGACCCGAATAAATAAATCAAATTTAATATCTACTACAAAAACTTCTGAAGAGCTAACCTTATCCTCGAAAATAACAACGGACTAGCAAATAAAAATTTCAACGAACGAACATTATGTTTAATTTCAAATGCCCCTTAAGAAACTGTGTTCCTGATCAAACCGAATTCATAAATAATGTCATTGATCACACAACTACATGCCTATCCAGACGCCTTATCTGACTACAGCTCTATTAGAACCCATTTAAACACACACACACACACACACACACACACACAAACTTACTAGACTCTATCCGAAACATACTAGTAGAAAATACAAACATAATAACCTCATCGACATGTAGAAAATGATTAAAAATAATGGAAGCCTTAATAATAAAACAGAAAAAGCCAACACTTAATTAACAACAAACACAGATAATAAAACATCTCTATAACACTAAAAACATAGAAACAAATCACACACCCAATTAAATTGAAAAAATAAAATCATTCTTGATAATGGCTAAAATTATAGCCGAAACACTTGAAATTATAAAACATTTGGACAGTTTCTACACACGGTGTCCAAAAAAGAAAACACTTAATCGAACGCAAAATAATCATACTACTCTATCTTTCTGAAGTATTGCTGCCTAAATACACAATATATATATATGTATATATATATATATATATATATATATATATATATATATGTGTGTGTGTGTGTGTGTGTGTGTGTGTGTGTGTGTGTGTGTGTGTGTGTGTGTAAGCAAATATGTGGATGAAGATCCGAGGGTATGATGAAAAATATGGAAAAGACAAAACAAAATCCGAATATGCAAGTTTACTGTTTTAATGTTGTTTTACTGTCAACCTCAGACGTTTCGGTCTAGTAGACCATCTTCAGGACATGGTTATTAGAAACATATTTAGGATTAGACGATAGTTAAGTCAACATTGTGTCTATCGTCTTTTCATGTTGAATTAAATATCATATTGATAACAAAAAATTAATAAACACATATACTAAACATTCGTGTTAACACGAAATGCAGATTCTGTGATAAATATTCAGAAACAATTGACCATTTTGTATCAGGTTGCACGGTGTTAACACCCACTGGATATAAAACTCTGCATAAGAGAGTGGGCCAGAAAAATATGCAACATTTACGGGAAGGAAACTTCAAGAAACTGGTATCATCCAGACCCGGTTACAGAGAGAGAACCTGTAACAATTTTATGGGACATTACAATCCACAGACAGAACAAAAAAATCTGATTGTCCAAATATCGTGATCAAAGACCGCAAAAAAGAATGCGCTTTATTATTGACCCTGCAGATGGTAATGCATCATTGAAGATCCCCTAGAAAGATCTTGAAGTGGAAATCACAAAAAAGTGGTATATGAAGACATCAATAATTCCAGTTGTAGTTGGAGCCCTTGATGGATTGGAGTAGATATCGATAGGCTCATTGAAGGAATTCCTAATAGCCCCTTCCTTAATGCAATACAAACAAATTCACTCACAAACAATACACAACTTTTATATTGGTAAAACGTGTGTAATCTTAAGTTTTGATTTTAGATTTTGTGTTTGTTTTTACAAAAATGATCAGTGGAAGATATCATGAACCCATTTCTGACCTAAGATCTAAGGTCGGCACCCGGAATGAGATGTGTGTACAACGGAAACCAAAGGAAATAATAATAATAATAATAATAATAATAATAATAATAATAATAATAATAATAATAATAATATTATTATTATTATTATTATTATTTTGCAAAAAAGATCAGTGTAAAATGTCACGAAACCATTTCTGGGCTCATGCTTCTTGTTAGTACCCTGCAGTCAATGTGTATACAAAGGAAATGATAATAATAATTGTTGAGTGGTGGTGGGTAGGGGAAGAGATTAGTGTCATATGAAATGTGTATACTAAGGACTCGGAACAAAATGTGTATACAACAGAAGCCATAGAAAATAATAAAAACAACAACTATAATAATAATAAGAAGAAGAAGAAGAAGAAGAAGAAGAAGAAGAAGAAGAGGAAGAAGAACAATGATGATGTCATGACTTCTTGATGGTCTTCGTCAGACCATTTCGTTGGTTTATTTTTATTAGTTGATTTGTCATTGGGTCACTTGGTCCAAGGTTGGGAATAATTCGGGTTTGGTGACCTAATGTCTCTTCGTTTTTGAAAGGGTTTGTTCCAGTTATAGATCTTCCGGCCCCAGTATGGTTCCTCTCTGAGGTACACAGCCCTTCTTGACCCGGGTGACGACCGATCCGGTATGAAAATTTATTCGTAATCATTGGAATTCGTAGAAATTTTGCGTTTTAACCTTGACCGCCTAGGGGTAATTATGTTCAAGTTACCTACTCAAGGACGACAATCGAAGAAGACCAGACAGCACGTTATTATCATCATTATTATTATTATTATTATTATTATTATTATTATTATTATTATTATTATTAAAATAATGTATTATTAACAATACAAAGATAACAAAATAATAAAAATACAAAAAATTGTTTTCACGAGTACAGCCCCCAGTGTGTTTTTTTTTAAATTGGTCAGTGGAAAATGTCATGATGCCATTTCTAACCTTAGGTCTCTGGGCGGCATCCGGAAAGAAATGTGTACACACCAGAAATCAAAGGAAATAAAATAACAATAACAATAATAATAATTCTTTAAATATGCCTTTTGGTGACCATGTCAGGAAGGCAAACAAAGCAACTCGTAAAGGAATTAATGAAAATATTCAACAAAACAGACAGCATTCCTGGAAATAATAGACAAACTATGAAGATCCGCGATATTGGTGTAAAAGTGATTGACATTGATTAAATTCTAATTTTCTTTATCAGTAAACAAAAATCGCATAAATTGGTTGTGGTTGCTTTTAATCAACTTGCCAATCTAAAGCGAAATAATATTCCAGATTTTCACATTTAATTGCTCCAAAATCATCCAATAACTTCATACAGAAAACATACACAGAGCCACACTAATTACTAAGGTTATATATATATATATATATATATATATATATATATATAATCCTCCGACAGACTGTTTCACTAGACGTCCGGTTGCCTCTAGCTAGGATCGAAACCCGACTGAATTGGCGTCAGTCGGAACTTCTACCACTAAGCCGACGGCGCACGGCAGGGATGAAGGTGAATTTTAGCGTGTTTATTTTTAGA
>OZ038504.1:42798238-42820738 GCA_964036315.1 Acanthosepion esculentum
AGGCACGAAACGAGGAAAGAGGGCTTCGAAAATCTGATACTCACAGGACAGATTCAAGGACTGAATAAATCAGCGCGTAACATGCGTGTAGCTTGGGTAAATGGATTGAAAAACAGCGTTTAGCAGTAATAAGAAATAGACAAAACTTATTAAGAGTTATACGGGAAGGAAAGATGTGGAGCGCCGTGGTCCTCTACTAACTGAAGGGACACGGCATATAAAAGAATGAAGAATTCCATTAAAGACTGACCCGCGTCCTAGTCCATTAAATGTAGCTGTACATGCATGCCACTTAGAAATCAGTGGCCATACAATGTCTCGCCTTGATTATCATATTTTTTTAATGTTTACTTAAACGAAGTAGCTTGTGTTTTCCGTGTGTGTATAGCCGTCCTCAACATTCAAGAAACCGCGTTCTTCATGTAACCGCGGACTGCTGAATCAGCCTTTCTTGATCATTAATCTTTTAATTTATCACAAATCTCCTTTTGGTGTCATCCTTAAAGCAACTTTCCTTTTTTTTTTTCGTTCTGATCCGGCTAATATCATTAATTTCGTTTTCGCAATTCTTGAATTTGTTTTCTCATCACTCAATAATATGACAACATTTTATTTCTCTCTCTCTCTCTCTCTCTCTCTCTCTCTCACACACACACACACACACACACATATATATATATATATATATATATATATATATATATATATATATATATACATACACATGTATATATATGTACATATATATATATGTACGTATATATATATACATATATATATATGTCTGTATATATATATATATATGCGTGTGTGTGTGATTTTATATATAAATATATATGATTATATATATATATATACATAGATAGATAAATATATGTGCTTATATATATGTATATAGATATATGCTTATATATATATATATATATATATATATATATATATATATATATATATATATATATATATGTATGTATGTATGTATATATGAAATTATAAAATAGATTTCAATAACAATATCCTATATATTAATTTATAATGTGACGAACAACCCTGGAGTTAAATAATAAAATCAAATCCGGCCAAATATGTTATTGTAAGTATTTGCAATAAAGAAATATCATAAGCCTAATTTAATTTGATATATTTATCAGATAAATACATCAGGAAGATTTTACCAATGTCGCTTATGAAGAGAAATAACACGTTAATAAAAACTGGTATTCAGGATGTTTAGCTGGGTTATTTCTGGATTGAGATTTTTGATTAGGTTTACAATACGTAAGCCTCTTTCCCTCTCACTATCAATTCCACCCATACTCTCTTTCTCTCTCAAAAATCTCTCTCTCTCTCTCAAGTGACTTATTTGTCTGTCCATCTATCCTTTTATTTATCTAGTCCTCTATTTCAACTTGTATATCTATCTATCTATCTTATTGGTAAGACTACTCGTTTCCTGGCAAGAAACATTCGGCATTCATTGTTGTTGTTGTTACGCGGAATTTTCAAAACATTTTTCTGAAAACTAAATGTCAGATCTCAAATGGAACACATATATACAATCCAATGCTGAAGATGATGGAAAAAATGGGCTCTTCATTTTACCGCTTCAGTTAGTACCTGACTCCACCATTATGCTCTTAGTTTTACAAAAAAGAATAAGACAAAAAATGGATATCTGCGCAGAAGTTGGCTAGTCCTGACTTTTATGACTTGGTAGAGTTCAAAAGCGTTACGTTTCCCTGTGGGTGACGAATTATTTTCCGCCTTACAACCACTTTCCTACAGACGAAACGTTGCGCGACTCTCGCTAACCTATCAATGTTTCCATGGTATGTTTTCTGACCAGCTACATTCTTTGGCTCCCTCCCCCAGCCCTGACCATTCCAGCTGGGACCAGCTAGTATACGTACACAAGGATCACCGTGATTCCCATCGTATTCCATTATTAAGAAAAATGTGTCACTCGGCCAGGTTCTTCTCAAGAACTTTGTGGAACAGACTCCTGAGAGGCTGTGTCCCCAATCGCTACATTCTTAACTTCTTCAAGCCTTGGGTTAACTATTATCTTTACTGCGTAACATCATGAACTTTACTTCTTGCCTTATCTTAAGCTCGCTCCACACCACACCGTGACCCGCTAGTGGCTCTTGGGTCATGTATTGGATGAACATTACAAAAAAAACAAAAAACAAATTAAAATATGCACGCAGATGAAGCGTTACTTTCTATCTATCTCATCCTATTTCAATCTATTTATCATTTATCTATGTCTCTGGTTTAGTTCACTTCCTTCATATGACTTGAAGGGGAACAAATACAATGAGTCAGTCACTTTCTCACTTGTCTTTTCTGTAGGTTTGTCTGGCTCTCTAGGTTTAACTATATATATATATATATATATATATATATCGATATCAATCACTTTATTTATATCAATCTGTCTGCCTATCTATCTATGTCAATGTATCTATTTCAAACTGTTTATACATCTATCTATATATCTATCTATCTGTCTATGAAAAACAATCTTTTTATTTGGAATAGTGTGGAATGTCAACGTGTTCATTATGTCAGTATTTTCAGTTCAGTTTACACATGATATCCATTTTGATTGTTGCTGCTAGTCCACAAGTGATGCGGTTTCTGTTATCTGTTAGAGTTCTTTTCTTGGTGATTTACTTGGGTTGGGAAGGCTGATCCTCGCTTATACCTGCGAGATTCATTCCATGAAACCTATTTATATCTATTGATCTTAGAACAAAAGCGGTTGTATATAGCTGAAAGTTTAAATAATTGTGACCGAATTTGGAGCCACGCATGGCTTCAACATGAAAGTTTTGATCTGAAGGGACTAATGGAGACCGTAAGTCTATTTTAAAGAAATCGTTGCTAAAATATTAAATACCAATATATATATATATATATATATATATATATATATATATATATATATATATATATATATATATATATATATATATATATATATATATATATATAATTATATATATATATGTATAGAGAGAGAGAGAGAGAGAGAGAGAGAGAGAATGTACGGTGAAGTAAACGATAGCGGCTTGTATTGAGGAATCGGAGAGCCGAGTTCGAATTCCAGTCGAATCCATTACATTCACTTACGTGCTATTAACCTTGGGAAAGGTGTGAATCCTCTTCTTCTCCCTCCAGCTATGGGTAAATAGCAGGACTGACTGGGTTCTATAGCCTTAGATGGCAACTGGTCTAGGAGAATGGCAACACTATATATATATATATATATATATATATATATATATAGAGAGAGAGAGAGAGAGAGAGAGAGAGAGAGAGAGAAAGATATGTAAGGATGCGATGGGTAAATTGTCGCCATTTTATATTTTGAATTTTGTCTGATGAACTGTTTAGTAGGGTCAGTTGGCAACCGTCTGTGAAAAAAAGAGCAACATGACGCAAGTCTCCCATCATTCTCCCAGAAATTTGGAAACGCCATGCTGCACTCCTCGACATTCGTACCGGAAGCTCCAATACGAAAACTTCAGTGTGTTTGAGTGTCAGTCTGACGGTAGTGCAAAGCATTCGCAAAAATTGGATGAGTCTAATGATGATTACGAAGATACGTCAGCTCGGAAACCTAACTCTGATTGTTCTGATAAGAAAATAACTCCCGAATTTGTTGGTTAAGGAATCAAACATAAAGTGCCTTGGGGAGGTACAGATTCCCAGGGTGAAGAGTGTCGCTGTTGGGTAACCTATGTCTTTGGTTTGGTTTGGTTTGGTTTGTTTTAAGGCATATCAACCTCAATGGTTTATTTAATGCTGACAAATTCTTTATTGCTGGTAAAATGTTTTTCTTCAAAAATCTATTTCTGGAAATATTTTTCCTTGAAGAAATCTATAACTGGTCATATTTTTTTCAAAGAATATATAACTGTTTGTATTGCTGGTATTTTTGTTTTTACGTATTGCTGATAATAATTTTTCCTTAAAAAAATATTGCTGGTAACAATTTTTTTTATTACAAATTATTTCTGGTATTAAAACCTATTTTTGCACAAGTTTGGGTGTTAACTATTTGCTCATAGCTGGGACCTTAACAGGTGCTACCACCCCTGGTAAGGGTGGACCTGGGAACACCAGCAATTAAGAAGTGGATTCACGCTCCTCAAAACCTCCTGATCAGAGGGCTGGCTGTTAGATGTAGTTTATCTTACCCAGGACGCGGATGCAGATCATCGTCATACGAAGGACGAAAACTATGTCTGGCAACAGGGTTCTGCACCATGCAACACAAGCAAGAAAACCCAGTTATGGCTCTCAGACAATTGCTGCGACCACATAACCCCTTAAGTATGGCCACCTAACTCTCCAGACTAAAACCCATTTGATTATAATGTCTGGCCATGTCGATTTCATTGATTGAATTTAATCTCTAGTATTTCAAGATATTTTTGTATAATTTCGTTAAATATATCTGTTGAAATGGGATGTCAATGCTATTTTCATTCGGCGTATTTTAGATTAAAAAAATTAATCTATCGCACAAACTATATATATATATATATATATATATATATATATATATATATATATATATATATATATATATATATATAAGGTATATCAAAAATTTATTACAAATTTTGCTGGCTGGTTCCTCACATCTAAACAAGGACAAACGTCCATATAAACGCATCTCCGCAAATCCTTCGTTTTTCAGATTACTATTTACGGTAGACGCTGTTAAATGTGCAATCCGAGATACAATCCAAATATACTTTTGCAAACATTAGGACCAGGTTCCTGGCACCAAGACAAGTTAAACTGTCCATATGAAAATATGCTCAAAAGCCCATAGTTGTACACAGCAACTCATAACAAATATTCAACATGTCCTCCGCTTACTTCTACAGACCTATGCACGCAGCCGTCGGATCAATGACTGGTGGACCCGTTTCAAACACCTGAATGATTTCGCAGGCCCCCATGACAACCTGATGAAGCCTTTCTGCATTATTAATGTCTACCACGTAAACCAATTCTTTTAGGTGGCCCCATAGATAGAAATCCAAAGGATTGAAGGCAGATAACGTGCAGGCCATGGAATTGGCCCTCGCATACCTATCAATCTTTCATAGTAGATGACAGCCAGTGCATCGCGACTAATTTGAATAAGATTTCCAGGATCCCCATCATGCCTCAATTATATGCATCTTCATAATAACAGGAGTACAGGCCTGGAAATAAACTCACTGTAGGCATCTCCTGTAAGATGTGCTGGGAGAACATATGTACCTACCTGACAGTCACCTAAAATTACAGCCTGCATATTAATCGTAAACTGATGCTGATGTCTAACTTGGATTTACTATGGGGATTCCGTTCCGCCAAAAAAGTTTGTTGTGTAAATTTGTATTCCATTTCTTCCAAAAGTTGCCTCATCCAGAAACAAGACTGAAGAGACAAACAGCGGATCGTCAATTTGTGAAATAAATCATCGGCAAATGTTCTCCCGTGATGAGAGATCAGAGGACGAAAGACCCTAAACACGTTGCAGGCGATAAAAATAGTGCTGATACCTAGATCGTCTTCGCCATCTTGCATTATGTGTTCTTCGTGGTCAGGCGAAACCCGTTTTTCCTCGTTTGTGCTGCCACAGATCCTGCTTCATCAACGCGACCATAAACAGCAGCAAAGGTTGAATGACTCAACTGACTTCGGTCTGGAAACGCAAATTGATTCAGTGGTGCAGCCTCGCATCTATTAACATTTGCGCGGCTGTATGTAAAAATTATATGAATATCCTGCCCTTGTTAAACGGTACATTAATCGTTTGAGAGAATAATATACACATTTAACGTTGAAGACTCACTAGTCGCAAATATGCACAAATGACAAATGTATCCTAGTTTGCATGATAACACTGCTACATCTACCATAAACTTACTTTATACTTAACTCAAAAACGAAAGATTTGCAAACATATTTTTATATAAAATTTTGTATCTTGTTTAGACACGGTATATATATATATATATATATGTATATATATATATATATATATTAGCAGAGAGAGAAAGATGTACAGATGTACATCGTTAGATAGAAAGTAAGATCGCAAGATAGATATATAGATAGATAAATGTAAAATATGACTAGGTAGATGGACAGACATAGCAGATTTAGGTAGGTAGCAAAACAGCTAGATGTTTGAATATATATATATATATATATATATATATATATATATATACACATATATATATATGCATGTATTATATATATATATATATATATATATATATATACATATAAGAGAATCACACGCCGATAGTAGCTAGCTAGTTAGCTAGCTAGCTAGCTAGCTAGCTAGTTAGCTAGATAGCTAGCTAGTTAGCTAGCTAGCTAGATAGCTAGATAGATAGATAGATAGATAGCACATTGATGTAGGTCAACAGTAGGTTAGACAGGTAGATTTAGATATGTACAACAGAAACATACACACAACTATATATATATAAATGTATATATATTTACATATATATAGAGAGAGAGAGAGAGGGGAAGAGAGAGAGATAGACAGATATGAACAGATTTTATATGTATAGATATAGGTAAATATATATGGGTATATATATATATATAGTTAGATAGATAGATGTAGGCATATATATATATATATATATATATATATATATATATATGTGTGTGTGTGTGTGTGTGTGTGTATGTGTGTGTGTGTGTGTGTGTGTGTGTGCGTGCGTGTGTGTGTGTGTGTGTGTGCGTGCGTGTGTGTGTACGACAAAGTGGAATTTAGTCCGATGAGGCCCTGATGGACGAAACGCATCACAAATAAACTTTTCTAATGTGTCATACAATTTCCCTATATATATATATATATATATATATATATATATATATATATATATATATATATATATATATATATATATATATATCATTGACCATTCTTTGAGGGATGTTACTCATGCCGTGAGAAAGCTCTACCTGTTGACCGCATCTTTACTAAGCTGGTGTTTCTACATGTTTCCACAAAACAGCTCTTGCGCGCTCAGCATCGGTTGTAGAATTTATTTTCTCAGGGACCTGTCGCCAGAACGTTAACTGCAGCAGAATTTGCTGTTATAAACAGCGCGGTCGAAGTTTTAGAAGCAAGTTTTTGGTGTGGAAGTTTTCATAAAATCACATTTTATTGAGACGTGTGGACTTTTGTCACCATGTCATTCCAATGAATGATAACTATCAGACTCCTGAAAGCATTCCCGCACAAAGCGAGCGGTGGCACGGCGTCTTATTGAGTTATCAAAGTGAATTAACTAAAAATGAAATACCCAAAGGCAGGACACGTCGAATTCGAACAATCTCCCTCTCCACTCATCAACTTAATAACGGATTCGTTTCGAAATTCAACTAAATATCACCAAAAGAATTCTTGAGAGTACTACGGCTGGAACGTCGTGAATATGGCAATAAAGATGAGGACAACTGTCTGAAAGATGTAAATAGTGTAATTATTTACAATATCTCATCGCCGAAATATAAACAGATCCTGAAGATGGCCGGAGCGTACATAGGCCGAAACGTCCAGAAAGTGGCAATAAATTTGAGGACACAGCCCACACAATATAAATATTGTAAATAGTTACAATACCTTATCTCAGGAATATAGACAGGTCCTGTAGAAAGCCGGAGAGTACAATGGCCAAAACGTCGTGAATATTGCAATAAAGATGTGGACAGCAGTCCGAACAATGTAAATAGTGCATTATTGTAGGATATTATTCGCTACCTGCACCTTATCTGGGGGCATGGAAGAAAACCTGAGGAATTACACAAAAGTGAAATGCAACTGGACTGGGATTCGACCTAGACTCTCCAATTGCTGTTTTCGAGTCGCCGTGACAAAAAGGCGATCGATATTGTACGGCAAAAAAGATGTCAGTGCTGCTCAGCAATGTTTACATAGTTGGAATAGATATTAAAATAATCAAGAACCTATACTGGCAGCCAATTGCCTGCATATGGGCAGAAATTTTGTTCAGCATATATACAAATATAGAAAGGGGTTTTAAGACAAGATATGACTTCTCACCGGATTTATTCAGTCAGGCAATCCTGATAAAATTAGAAGTCCTACCAGGATTCCTCATTGGCGGTAACAATCTTAACAACATAATATATGCAGATGTCACAATGTTGATACCAGACACGGAAAGGAAACTACAAATCAACTACAGAATGTAGCACAGGAAAGCTTAGAAGAAAGGATTGAGTATAAAATAAAAGAAGACAGAATGCAAACGGATGATCCCAAGATGTGAATTACAAAACGAGGATGCTAAAATAAAACAAGAACAAAAATTTAAATATCTGGAAATTGTTCTAACAGAGGACGAAAATTGTGACACTGAGATACGATGTCGCAATGTGATGACCAAAGATATATTGCAAAAGCTAAGCAGAGTATTAAAGGGTCGAAAAACTGCGTTAGAAACAAAGAAAAAATTATTAAGCACTTACATGATATATGTCCTCCTACATGGCAGGGAATACTGGACAATCTTTTCAAAGATGAAGAAGAGACTTGAAGCAACATTTATGCTTCTACAGCTGATGATACAATGGCCCGAACATCGGCGGTGTTTTAAAGAAAATGGAAACAAAAAGGGAACTTATAATTAACATCACGTCGAGGGAGTTGAATTTTCTTCGGCACATAATGAGGAAGGTGAGCTTGGAAAATCTGATACTCAAAAGACATTGAGAGAAAAGAAAGCACCGCGTGTCATATTTGCTGAGCTTGGCTAAGTAGACAGTAGAATAAGGTTTGCGAGAAATATTAGAAAGACAACTTATTAAGAGCTACAAGGGACAGGACGACATGGAGGTCCATGATCGCCTACGTCTTGAAGTTACACGGCACATAAAACGAAGAAGAATCCATTAAAGTACACTCAAAATGAATAGGGTATGAGTTTATCCTAAATGTAAAATTAAATTTACTATAACGCCATTATTAATAAGATTTAACCCTAGAATAAAGAGAAAACATTCCTTAAAACTAAACTAATGTACAAAAAGAACTTTCGCATTCCCCACGACATATTGGAGTACTCAGGTTTGGGTACCAGTTTAATATATCTATGATGCTGACCTGTGAAATTGTTACGAGAGACTAGCTGTTAATCTTGACATGATGACTTCCATCATTTCCTTTCGTGCTCGTAGAACTTGAAAAGGTACATCGTTTAGGCTCAAGATTTTTTTATACATCTCAATAATTGGAATAAAAACGTAACATATCGTGCTGGATTTTCATTTTTGATGGCAATGCACACTTTTCGTCCGCGATCTTATCTCTGATGAGAGAGCATCAATAAACCAGTTAAGTTGTCTATTCCGACCTGTTGCATTCTTTATATTAACACATTTTCATAGTAATATTCAACGAGCACAAGGCCCAATACTCACTCAAGGTAAAAGGTTATTGTTTGGTGTTGTTGTTTTTGTTGTTGTTTGGGGTTTTATGGCATATCAACCACTATGGGTTATTTAATGCCAGATCCAGTATTTACTAAATATATCAAAAACGTATAGCTGGCAACATTATTGTTTCAAAAACGTATAGCTGGCAACATCATTGTTTCAAAAACGTATAGCTGGCAACATCATTGTGTCTAAAACGTATAGCTGGCAACATCATTGTTTCAAAAACGTATAGCTGGCAACATCATTGTGTCAAAAACGTATAGCTGGCAACATCATTGTTTCAAAAACGTATAGCAGCCAAACATCATTGTGTCAAAAACGTATAGCTGGCAACATCATTGTTTCAAAAACGTATAGCTGGCAACATCATTGTTTCAAAAACGTATAGCAGCCAAACATCATTGTGTCAAAAACGTATAGCTGACAACATCATTGTTTCAAAAACGTATAGCTGGGAACATCATTGTTTCAAAAAAGTATAGTTGGAAACATCATTGTTTCAATGTGATGGAAAAAACCTGGAAGTTCACTATTTTCCCATAGCTGGGAACCCAACAGGTGCTACCACCCCGGGTCAGGGTGGACCTGGGAACACCAGCAATTAATAGGTGATTCCACGCTGCCTTAAAACATCCTGATCAGAGGCCTTGCTGCTGGATGCAGTTTAACGTCGTACCCAGGACGTTGTTTGGTGTTGTATGAGTCGAAGAGAATGAATTGTTTTAACAGCTTATCAATATTCTGCACAGTTATTTAAAGACAGAATCTAGTTTTAGATTGTACGAATTTTATTTTTATATAATAATGATTTACTGATATAAGATCTAATAATTAACCCTTAGCTGGGGAATAGAGAGGTGGATTTATGCCTTTACAAAGAGTATCTGCGCGTAAGTCAATATAACGAACTTGGCTGGAATTGGAACTCCAATCTCTGAATTCAAATTCCGAGTCATTATCCATTCCATTACCCTTACATCCCAGCTTACCGCACCTGGTAATTCCACGCAAGCTCGACGGTGCTTCAGTGATCGTGCGCGAAGTTGTAATTCAACCTGATAAAAAAGCTTCAGAGGAGGTATGATGTGCAGTTCTGAGTTTATGTAGAAATGTTAACGGTCACCTCTAAAGATGCAGGGTTTAGCAAATTATTATTACAATCCCCACAGATGCAACGTAGCCAGTCTCAGGCTTCTCTGTCCTTATTTCCATGGCAAGTGTTCTGAAGAGCAATATTCCTTTGTTCCAACAGTACTGACCTTTGCAGCTGGGACGCGCCATGTCGCGAAGAGAAATCGTGTTTATTCGTTTCGTTTTCCATTAATAAGACCCACGCAAAGTTTCTTCCCAAGACCTCCTATTTTGCTTTGCAAGATGCTTCAGCAAGATGCTTTCCCGATATTTACAATGGTAAAACATTCAAATCTACGATGAACAATTATTTTTCCGACATAAAGTCATCAAATGCGCTACTTAACTTCTCTTACGCCTATACAATATTATACAGTGACCATCTAATTTGAGCGTCTCTTAGGCCTTCTATTGGGTAAACATTAATATAAAAATATAAATAAACGGAATATATGGAAAGTCATGATCACCTACATACTAAAACTACTTGGCATTTTTGAACCCTGAATTATCCGCTTTCTTTTCGTTATAGAATAAAATAAAATAAAACTACACGTAAGACCGGAGCTAACACATTACGGTAACAAGAAAAATAATCAAGAAATATTTCCAAAAGGAAAGTACGGACATAATGTTTAAGTCTTTTTTTAATTTTTTTTTCGGATATTTCCAGCGCGGGTTCCCTGATAAATCGACCGGCTCCATCCAATGGTAAATCTAGGCCTCATCCCTAATAAAAGTATCCTTTATTAATTCCCTAGGAACAAAAGTGTACGTTTCATTGCACTGACCGGCTTTTTTGCTGTGTTCGAATATCGTTTACTGACTGAGACGCTTTTGTGAATGCATTCACAACGGCGATAATGACGTGAATACAAATTTCATTCAAATCCAGATCGAGACTGGTGCTGTTAGAATGGCTATTATTTAGTGTTTACATAATGTGTTACGTTTATATATCTGACAATGTTTATCGATACTAAATGTTCCATCCCATTATGTTCGGTCTATCTATCTATCTATATGTCTATCTATCTACACACACACACACACACACATATATATATATATATATATATATATATATATATATATATATATATCAATCTGTTCCATAACTACGAATCAACTTGTCTTTTATCTATTTATCTATCTATCTAACTATCTATCTATGTCTCTCTCTTTCTCTCTCTCTCTCTCTCTATCTATCTATCTATCTACCTCAACAATGTTTATCGATACTAAATGTTCCATCACATTATGTTCGGTCTATCTATCTATCTATCTATCTATCTATATATATATATATATATATCAATATGTTCCATAACTACTTATCTATCTTTTATCTATCTATCTATCTATCTATCTATCTACATCAACAATGTTTATCGATACTAAATGTTCCATCACATTATGTTCGGTCTATCTATCTATCTATCTATCTATCTATATATATATATATATATCAATATGTTCCATAACTACTTATCTATCTTTTATCTATCTATCTATCTATCTATCTATCTATCTATCTATCTATCTATGTTTCTCTCTCTTTCTCTCTCTCTCTCTCTCTCTCTCTCTCTACCATCTATCAGTCTATTTTTATCTATTTATCTATCTTCTTTCATTCTGTCTATCCGAATCTGTGTGCCTGTCTGGGTCTCACTCACTTTATCTCTTTCATATTTATTATATCTATCTGTCAATATATATATATATATATATATATATATATATATATATATATATATATATATATATATATATATATATATATATGTATATATATATATATATATATATATATATACATATATATATATAGATAGATAGATAGATAGATAGATAACTCCCTTCATCTCTCTCTCGCTCCCTGACTTCTCATACCTATCTATTTCTTTTTCAATATATATTCATATATCTATATTTATATATCTATATTTATATTTCTATAATTACTTTTATATAATTATTTATCTATTTATCGATATATATATATATATATATATATATATATATATATATATATATATATCCATGGCGCGATGGATAAATTGTCGCCAATTTATATTTTTAATTTCGCGCATGTCCGTTGTTTGTTTCTAATTTTGTCAGTCGCACACTATAATAGGGGCACCTATTTCTGTAAGAAAAAGAGCACCATGACGTAATTCACTCCACAAGGAATTTGAAAACAGCCTCCTTTATTGCTTGGCCGTAACTTTGGAAATTTCAAAATGTGTGAATGTTAATCTGAGAACAATGTTGAGGATTCGGGTAAAATTGGATGCGTCTAATAGTGATTACGAAGATGTTTCGAGTGATCACTAGTGATGGCGATGTTATGCCTCCATTCTTCATCTAACTCAGAGTCAACGCGGAGGCCTATATCAAGTGCCTTGAGGTGGTAGTACCAACCTTGGGCAAAGAGGGTGGCTGCTGGAAAACCCTTTGTCCAGCAATGGGAATCTGCACAAGAAGAACCCGTCATCGCTGTCAGATAATTTCTGTAACCACATCATCCCTTACATCTGTCCATCAAACTCCCCAGATTACAACCGCTTTGTTTATTATGCCTTTATTGACTGAGAGACCTATAAATTTCCTTGTACACTAAAGATGAGCTGAAGGCAAAGATTATGACAGCATTCATCAACTAAAACAAGGAGAACGTCCAGATGAGTAACAGGAGATTCTGAAGTCGTCTAGAAACTATGGATGAAGCCAATATCGATTTTATCGATTAAAGTTACTCTTTGGCATTTCAAGATATTATAGCGTAAATTTGCAAAACATATCTCTTAAAATGAGATGCCGGTGTTATTTTTAATTTTGCGTAATCTAGACGACAATTCATTCATCGCAACCGAATACTCATGTATATGTGTCTGTCTGTCTGTCTGTCTGTCTGTCTCTGTCTGTGTGTGTGTGTGTGTGTGTGTGTGTGTGTGTGTGTGTGTGTGTGTGTGTGTGTGTGTGTGTGTTAGTTATACATTTGGTATGTAATAAACGTTTATTTTTTTTCAAAACATATATTCTTGAACGTCTTTCCAAATATCAATAATACATACATGCATATATATATATATATATATATATATATATATATATATATATATATGTGTATGTGTGTGTGTGTGTGTGTGTGTGTATGTTTGTATTTGTAGATCTCTGTCCATGTGATTATAAACAGATACATCTATCTGCATATATATATGTATATAGACTCTATCTATACACACCACACTAACACACACGCGTGCGCACACACTTATACACACACACACGCACACACACACATGCACATACACACACACATACACACACACACACACACACATATATATATATATATATATATATATATATATATATATATATATATATATATATATAATGAATTATTCATCGTCTTTTCTGTCCTCCGTACTTTCACACAGACACAAACACGCGCGCCTGAGCTTACACACACACAAATATATCCCAGTATTAATTACATGTCACCAAATTTTATTCTAATTGCTTTTAATAATTATCTCATTAATCTTGAAATTGATAGCGGATGTTTTGGGAATATCATGTTATTGGTTTACTATTTATTTTTTTTTTTTGCCACCGGTCCTATTAAGTCATATGTTTGTCAACGTCTGACTCGCAAACCTCTTAGTTTTTCTCGTATATTATAGTTTGTTTTTAATAATCTTTCTCGCAAGCAAATCGATAATGCCACCAAGGAGTGAATGACTATGAGAAGTCTCCAGCCTGAAGAAAGGACAATAACAGAGAATCTCTCAGGAAGACAGAAGATGGCGATTGGCGTTGCATTTAAATTTTTGAAGATTGTAGGTGGGATGGAAGGAAATAACTGAAAGTGAGTTTATCAAGTGAGAAATTCGAGAAAAGAGACAGGATAGAACTTACATTTGTATCTGTATTATTCAGCAGTAAAAATATGAGACCTATTTACCAATCTACCAGTTCGCTTAAATTACAAATAATAGTAGACTTTAAAATTTTAGAAGTATTTTACCATCATACATTAAAATTTTATTAGTGATTTGACATTAGTCATTAAAAAATAGTATTTTACCATCACGCAATAAAATTTTATTAGTGTTTTACCATTAGGCCTTTACATTTTAGATGTCACTCAAAAATAAGATTGATGGATTCATTCGTTTTCTACGGTTTATCAACCCTTTGCAGCCTACTTAAAACCAGATATAAGAACGAGAATACATTATTTTATTTATAATTTAGTAAAGAAAATAAAAATAAAACAGTAAACTTATAGTAACATTAAACGCCTGCAATAGGTTTCTTCTGTCTTTCGTTCCCAACACTTGTAGCCAAATCACAGTTCAAACGATAGTCCTTTGTAGCAGTCCAACAGGCAACGACAAAATGAGCTGACAAATCTAAACTTCACTTCTCACCAGAATAATAAAAAAAGAAAAAAGAACGCATGTTCGTTTACCAAGCTCAGAAAAAAAATCCTGCCCTCGTAAGCGAAAAACAACGGCTTTTATTTACCAAACGATTTTTTTTCTTCTGATTGGCCACGCCACTCAGGGGACGAAAGAACATTAGCACTGATTCTGATACTTAAAATAACAGATTTTTGCTAACTACTTTCGGTCATTTTTTTCTTCGGCAGATCGCACATAACACGAATTCTTTTTCAAGGTAGGTGATTATCTTTTTTACTACAATTAATATGACACTTGATATTTTTGTCTTTGCACAACTTTTCATGTCAGTTTTTACAGACGTAGTGGAAACACGAAGCTGACTTTCCAAATTATCATCAGTAAATTGATTTTGACATTTAGCTTTTATAAGCTTCATCCTTGAAAAACAAAACTGTTCCCAGCAGTATATGCTTCCAAAACAAGAGATCATTTTAATGCCATGTTGTGTCAAATTTATATATATTCCACCGATATATTTTGAATAAAATGTCACCAAATCATTCTCACTGTACGCTCTCTCTGCAAGTCCATATCTGCCAGCAAATCAATAATGGCTGTCAGTACTGTCTTCAGCTGTCGTTTCAAATGGGTAAGCAATCAGTTTTAACTCCTTTTCATAATTTCTGAAATCAATAAACCCGTTGGCAAATTCTTCTCTCAGTTGTTGAATACTAGCAACATATTTTGTACAGCTGAGGTCAGGAATCACATTTTTGCTTCCAGATGGGAAAAATCACAAGCCACATTGATAGGCTTTGCGGGTCACATTGTTGCCCACCGACCGCCTGTTGCACATCAATGTTCCCTGTAGTAGAAGACATCGAAACAGATCAAAAAGAAAAAAACGGCAAAAATGCTGTTCATTCAAAATTTGCTTCCACTGGTGATGGATCAGACGAAAAGAGTTCGTGAAATGTGTTACCGACCGATCGTGTTAGCGCCCCATTTTTCACGAAACCAGCAGTCTTCGTAGAAGCACAGCGTCAAAGACAACCTTGCCTCCGTGCAACTTTGGCAATGTTCACACCGAGTACATAATGCCCCAGACCCAATGAGCCGCCTCCGGATACATTGGTTAATTGTAAAACAAAGTCTTCTTCGTACTCAAAGGGCAAACACGATAAAGGGAACGAAAATAAAAAAAATATTTTCATATACGTTCGGAATATCACAACATTTTGGCTCTGTGCTCCCCGGCCTTCAACACCTGCTTCTCCACTGATTTTCAGGGATAGTTTTTTTTTTCCCCGTTATCTTCCAACTTTCATTCCACTAGCTCATGTTCTCAACCGGCAATGAAAGAGGAAAGCATTAGGCCATTGATAATTCGTAATCGGACACACGCAACGATTCCGGCAATTTAATTCTTACTCCGTTAGATTCCTTAACAGTTAACCAATTCTAGCTTCATAAACCAATTCCAGAACCTATTGGCTTTCTTACAAACTATGTAAATAAAACGATTTTTATCTGATTATCAAACAATGTTTTGTCAATGCCTCTCCTAAAATTAACAAACTATTTTTAGGCGTTTCAGCAAATCACTGACTCTTTGTAATCTTCTAAAATCTGCAAACTGATATTGTCTAGTTTTACAAAATATCTGAACATCACATTAATAATAGACACTGTTACTACATTGTTCGTCATTTGTTTCGTTTTAGTATATATATATATATATGTATATATATATATATATATATATATATATAACGATTATGCGATCCTCAGACAAACTCTGGGGTTCGCATAAACGTGAAAGCGGCAAACTCATAACTATGTCACTGAATATGTTAGCTCTATTACTGATATTGAGCGCGTTCCAATACGTATCACACATATATACAATATATATAGAATTTATACATAGCGTGACTCTTGGGCTAAAGCGAATTGAGTCTTGTCGGTCACTGTGTGTTCATCTAACAATAAATTCGCTAAAATTCACTTAGAGCTCAGCCGTGAGACGATGGCTTAGTGGTAGAATTCCCGACTGACGCCAATTCTGTCGGGTTTCGATCCAAGCTAAAGGCAACCGGACGTCTAGTCAAATTGAAGAGCTGCGAAACAGTCTGTCTGTGGATGACAATAATATATATATTCTTATGAAATATAGTATTGACAAGTTGCAGAGTTTTATCCCGAGGAGCGAAATGGCCATAATAAGGGATACAACTGAGTTTTATTTTTATGTAATTCATATTATATATATATATATATATATATATATATATATATATATATATATATATATATATATATATATATATATATATATATATATATATATATATATTGCGCAGTTGTAGCCTTGACGCTTGAGGATATGCACGGATGTTTAGGAAATTATCTCGGTCTGATCATTAGTATAAATAAAACGGAATGAATCCCTCAGCCGCCTATTCGTAACCATTCGCGGGCTGTTGATCCCACTGTTTATATTGCGGAAATGTCTTGAAAGTGTTTCCTCTCTCAGCTGTCTTGGCACCATTTTGTTCGAAGATGCTAAAATGGACAAAGAAATTGAAATTAAGGATTCGGTAATCATTATCACAGTCTTTAAAATGCACGTGATGCTTCGTTAAAGGTGAAAATTGATGTGTCTATGCCAGTAGTGTTGACATGCCTACACTATCGTGCAGAATCTGTACCGATGATACATTTATCAACATAATGCCTTCCATATGTATCGTCCATGTACGATCTGCAACAGAAAACTGGGTGATCGCATTAGAAACAGCGAAGTTCTGATCAAATGCAACACTACGGATATTGACGCCATGCTAATGAAATCCAATTCATGTAGGCAGAATATCTTTCTCGTATGAACGATAACAGACTTATAAAATAAATTCTCTATCTTCTAAGAAGAAAGTCAGCTGGAAGGCCACCAATATTTCAAGGGAATGGACGCTCCTATTCAAAAAGCACAAAAATAAAATCCAACTAAAACAGTTAAAACCCGAGGACAAATTAAGATCATCAAAACCCCCTTGAGAATGGCTATAGAAGTGGCCGATGCCGCTTAGGACAATGAAAATTATGGAAAATCTCTGTACCCACCTTCTCCACCAAAACCGAAAAAACATAAGGATCCACCCTATTAAAAAGCTTCAATTATTTAAATAACCCTTTTACGATATGCAATTTACTTACGGCCTATTATGTTTCCTTTCATTCGGTTACATACACCGAGCCCCTCATATCTATTTCAAGTCAGTATATTACGGGAACTGTATTCGTTCAACCCGCTGTTACCATCTATATAATAAATGCGAATGTCAGTGTGTCACTGTGTCACACTTTTCCAGCTTTCTTCCTAGACGCCGTAGCCCAACATATACCATTTTGGAACCTGCCGTCTCCGTGAGCAAATTAAAAATATTCCGAGCACGATCAGGACACGCAATCCCGAAATTTTGAATTCACAATTTTTCGTTACTGCTCTTGTTTTCGGAATCTGTCAATCTGGTTTCTACTGATAAAAACATTTAAAGAGACTCTCTAAATTTAATATGTCATGTTCAAATGAAAAACCTACTGTTCTCAAATTACAGTGTTTCAAAGGGAAATTGTCCATGTTTTCAACTTTACTCCGAGAGGCCATAGCCCAACATATCATACCATTTCGGAATAAGGCCGATTCCGTTAGCAAATTAAAATATATACCGAGCCGGACCCTCAATCTTGAAATATTTGATTCCCAAGTTTTCATTATTTCGATTGCCTTTGCCGATATTTATGTGATTTTTGGAAACGAAATTTTTATACGATAAAAATTATTGCAACTGAGAAATAAATTTGGGAATAATCGCAATTAAATGCGAAATCCAGCAAAAGTCACGCATGAATTAGAAATATTTTTTTGTACGGAAAGTAAGGACCTACACACATCAAAATACCGTTAAATAAAGTAGCGGCAGAAGAATTATCAATAAACTTTTAAAAGATAAACTTAAATATTAACGAATACTTAAAAGCAGGGATCAAATTTGAGTAATCCGTAGTTTATTGATGCCAACGAATCTACTACTCCCAACATATTATGATGAAAGCCCAAGAGCTCTCTGCAGAAGATAGCTTAAATGCCGCCCTAGAAGGCGGATTTTACGCTAGTATATATATATATATATATAGTAATTTACAGACAGACTGTTCCGCTATAAGACAGCTCGTCAGTGTGGCTATACATCAGATTGTTTCAAGCCGGGACCTAAACCGGACCGATTTGGTATCAGTCGGAGATTCTAACCGTTAGCCTATAAAGAAAGCCGCATTTTTGCGTATTTATTTTTCTCCATAAACACGCCATTGACCTCGAGGACACAATCCGTTGGGAGAGTCTTGCATTATTAGAAGTAATATTAACTGTTTACAAGTACGACCTTTTTCCCCACAGTGCTCGACCGAATTAATTTATTTTTGGAGCTAATCTATATATGTATATATATATATATATTTTTTGTGCATATATATATATATATATATATATATATATATATATATATGCACACAGACATATATATATATATATATATATATATATATATATATATATATATATATATATATATATATATGTTTCATGGGATAAAAAGATCGCTGTATTGAAAACATGGGAATCCAAAATTTCAGGTCCGTATCCAACCTGGAATGTTTTTAATTTGCTCACAGAGTCGGCCTGATCCCAAAAGGAATCAGGCTGACTCTGATTTAATTTCGTCTTTCGTCTTTTCGTCTTTTCCGACTCTGATTTAATTTCGTCTTTTCTTCGTATTTGAGGAGATTGACCTGCATTCACTGCTATTAAGGATCATAGATATCACGTATTGTCTTTGATTCTATCTAAATGTTCCTGCTTCTTTGTACTCTGCTTAGCTTTTGGAAGGCAACTTTGGCTATCCCAATGCATATTCTGTTAGAACACTTCACAGGTATTTGCTGGGCTACGACCTCTAGGAGTAAAATTGAAAAAGTCTGACACACTGACACTCGCATTTATTATATAGATGGTAACAGCAGGTTGAATGAATACAGTTCCCGAAATATACTCACTTGAAGTAGTTATGAAAGGCTCGATGTATGAAACCGAAAGAAAGGAAAGCATAATGGGCCGTAAGTAAATTGCATATCGTAAAAGGGTTGTTTAAATAATTGAAGCTTTTCAATAGGGTTGCAGATACGCAATGACTTCTATTTAATAACTGACTGGAAAATACATTTACTCATATTTTTAGTAATGCCTATGTCAGCATTCCACATGAGTAAAAAAAAAGGAATTCTTAATATCATCGACAGAGGTCCAATTAATATTTCGACAACTCGACTACTAAGAAAGTTGTTGAACTCGAAAAATTAAGTCAAGAATTGTTTTGTTACATTTTGGTGTCGCTCTGTCTTTCTTTCTTTCTTTCGTTCTTTTTTTTTTTCACCATCATGCCTCAGAATAATACTAGATTCCTGTCGGACGATAATGTCCAACAGAAATCCATTATTTCGCCTGGTGGAATCTCGTAATAAAATTGGATATCAGTTTACACTTAACAGGTGACGAGCGTTGATCTTGTGTCAATATTTTCTGCGTCAAGAAAAACGCTCGTGCGAATCTAAAATGTCTCGTGTGAAACGCTAGTTGTGAATCTATAGCTTCCGAATCTATCGCCCTGAAACCGTCACATCAAATAACTTTTTTGCCGGCGTGACACTCATTGTAATTTTTTTTTTTATCGAAATTCTGTTTCGACAATACCGCAGTGAAACCAAAGCTGTGAAACTTTTTTTTTCTCTTATGTCTTTCCTTCCGTTTTTCCTTCTTTATTTTCGTTTATCGGATTAGTTTTCCATGTAAATAAATAAATAGAAATAAAGAGCAAAGACTGAATTTATCAAAAGGACAAAAATAAAAAATAAGGTTTATCGATATAGTACTCAGAAAATATATTCGGAAACGATTAAAAATGGCGGAAACCAACTAGAAATCAATTAATGAAAAAAAAATAATAAAGCCATCAATGTGTTCACATATGTGCCGAGCTTGAATACTACATATGGCGACGCATGTCATGGAAAATTCCATCGATCATCTAACTTCACTCAAACTGGTTACTCTCGTTTCGCTTATGATAAAAAAAATAAAGTTTGATTACGTTGAAATACGACAATGGCGATTTTTATTTCCTGATCAATAAGACAGCGTTAAGCGACTTTCGAAATAACGGCTATCGATGATCTATGAAACCAATGAATCGAGTAAAAACATTAGAATCATCACGACGCTTCCATGAGATTAAAGACCCCGGAGAGCTAAAAGCTACACGACTTATTCTTTTTCCTGTAGCTCACACCTGCCTCACACATAAACAGGCAGACTTCTTCATGTGCGGTGTCTTCTGAGGACGTAGACGATCATAGCTCTCCACAATTTCCTGACATTTGTGGTTCTTAAATTAAATTTTGTATTTTTTTTATTTCTCGTAAACCCTGTTCCGCCATCCACTTGCTCAAGCTTACTAAGTAGGTTTTGTTTTGTTTTCCTTTGTCCCTTTTGCCTTCAATCTGACCTGTGATTAGCAAATTTACCAAGCCCTCTTTACTCATTCTGTACCCTAGAAACTTCACCTGTCTCTAACCGTCCATTATAGCCCTTAGTAAATGTGGTCTTTTTTTATTTCTCGTAACACCTGTTCCGCCATCCATTGTCACAGGCTCACTAAGTTGATTATTCTTTGTTTTCCTCTCAATCTTCCATTCAATCTGTTCTGTGAGTATCAGATTTTCCAAGCCCTCTTTCCTCATTGCGTCCTAGACATTTTACCTGATCTCCCAGATGTTAAGTATAAAATCTTTTTTGTTTCCATTTTCTGTAAAGGTTCGTCGCTGCTCACATATTACGTCTATATTATCCTCAACATCCTTCTGTAAAAACAAATTTATGCTGCTTCGTCTCTTCTTCATATATGAGGAGATGTCCTGCATCCACTGCTATGAAGGTGCATAGATATCACGTATTGTCTTTGATTCTAGCGAAATGTTCCTGCTTCTTTGTACTCTGCTTAGCTTTTGGAAGGCGACTTTGGCTATCCCAATGCATATTCTGTTAGAACACCTCACAGCTATTTAAATTGTTATATTTGTTTGATTTTGGTATCTCAAACTTGTAATTTGGGCTCATCCTTTTGCTAATCAACATGCATTCTGTCTTCTTGCAATTGATGTTAAAACATTTTACTCGCTTTCCTTCTCTACCTTCTGTAGGAGATTTTGCAGTTTTCTTTCTGTCAACTCCTTGCCATTTGCATGCATTTCCAAAATCAGCATTCAGATGTTTTGTCATTCAAATACTGAGATAAGGATACTGGTTGAACAGAGTGCCTTTAATCAGAACTAA
>OZ038504.1:42830738-42878238 GCA_964036315.1 Acanthosepion esculentum
ATATATTCCGAAAGGGAAACGACACCATGGATAAGTAAGCTGCTGGGTAGGCAGATTTATCCTCTGCTCAGGCAATGAGTCCCGAGCTAAAGAAAGTAACCTTACCGTTTAGTCGCTGTAGACGAATTGAATATGCAATATCAAGAAAAAGAAAAGAACAGTGCAAAAAATAATATAAAGCAAGCAAACAATTAGGAGATTAACATTAAAAAGGCACAGCAACGTTAATAAGGCAAAAATCTCACAAACTAAGAATTGAGGTTGACACACAAAAGCAAGTTCGGATAAGCGAGCATAGTGTTCGGACTTCAAGACAAGACAGACAGGGACTGCGTCAGATGAAACCGTGAACCTGTCTATTTTATTGGGAAAGTGCTTTGCAGTCATTCCCAGTCGAGAATGTAACCAACATCCCATGATGCCTCTTTTATTTTAGCTACTCCCCGGCAATGTTTATCCTCTGCTCAGGCAATGAGTCCCGAGCTAAAGAAAGTAACCTTACCGTTTAGTCGCTGTAGACGAATTGAATTTCGACTGCTGCATTTCATCACTCTTTAGAGTGATGTAACGAAATAGTTGTCATGTGACCCACGTGACTTATCTCCACCATAGGGAAATAAGCGCCATTAGTATCCTTACACGCATCTTAATAGGTTTTCAATTCCTCATGCTGTCAAGCTATCTTACCATCCACCCTTAAAAAAACATTAGATTAAAAGGGGAATTTTTAGTTTTTCACATTTTATTTTATCGCACTCCGATATTAGGCACTCACTAGAGTCTTCGTCCTAAACGTGGACCTTATATTCTTTTGTGTGATATGTGGGTGGCTACTCCGAAACTTCACATAATGTTGTTTTTTTTTAAATATGTAACTGCATATCTTAAGATTCTCTCCTATGCTTGTAAAACTAGTAAGGCTCACTGGATTCTACATTACAGAAATGTTATCCATTTGTTTGGAGTAAATTCGACTGCAAGGCCCATTCTGGCAAGGTCTGAGGTGATAAACAAATTACAGATTCTCTCGAATTTTTTTTTTAAATTTCCTTTTATCACATTTCTAATATTATAAGGAGATCTTTCGATCGAAACCAATTTCGAATGATATCAAAATATTGTTGCAATATAGTGAGAAAATTTGAAAATATGTATTCTCTATGATATCGATGTTTAAATCATTTTGCGAGATATATTATATAGATTCCAGGTAGAGATTTATCAATTATTTCACAGTTTCTTTTCCAGTTCCGTCTGGAATAAATTATTAGAATCGGTGTCAAATTTATTTTTCTGCTAGTGTCTGCATTATCGTAAATCTGTTCCATAATTATTAAATTTTACAAGAGGTCAAGGAAATATGTACAATGAAAAACTAAGTTATTCATTGCTTTCCTAGCGTTAGTTGTCAAGATAACAAACGCACAACTTCTTTTTAATCAAGACACTGCCAAGCAAACCATTAAGACGCAAGGTAATACTGGGAGGGAAAGAGAATGGAAATACGTTTGTAGAACTGTCAAACAAAGAGAACTGAGAAAGTTTGCAATATGCAATATCAAGAAAAAGAAAAGAACAGTGCAAAAAAATAATATAAAGCAAGCAAACAATTAGGAGATTAACATTAAAAAGGCACAGCAACGTTAATAAGGCAAAAATCTCACAAACTAAGAATTAAGGTTGACACACAAAAGCAAGTTCGGATAAGCGAGCATAGTGTTAGGACTTCAAGACAAGACAGACAGGGACTGCGTCAGATGAAACCGAGAATCTGTCTATTTTATTGGGAAAGGGCTTTGCAGTCATTCCCAGTCGAGAATGTAACCAACATCCCATGATGCCTCTTTTAATTTAGCTACTCCCCGGCAATGTTTATTACTTCAAAAAGCCGTGATTAGAGTTGTATTGACACCTAAACATATGAAGAAAGTGAATTTATAAATGTTCTTATTCTTGAGACACGACTGCAAAAATATTAAACACTATTTATTCATTAGATTGTTATCTTATCTCTTATACTAAATTTGTTATAACTGATCCATGCACTGAAGTACTTGTAGTGTTAAATATTTAGTAATTAAGTATTTATTAATTAAGCATTTATTAATTTCGTATTCTGAGTTTTTATGATGGATTCATCGTAGGTGTCAGGAGTGATTGCATTCAAATTCCAGATCATACTTTCTCTTTTGGGAAGGTGTATCGTGAGTTCTCCACATTTGAACACTTGGTAAGAGCCACTCAAGATAGGTTAATGAATGCAATATATGCAAGGCAAAGCAACAGTAATATGGCAAAAAGTCCACGAAATAAAATTGGAGTTCGCATACAAAACAAGTTTGGATAAGTGCTCATAGCTTTCTGAATTCAAGACACGACAGACTGGGACTGCGTCAGATGAAACCGAGAACTGGTCTGTTTTATTGGCTAGGAAGATATCCCAGCATGCATTTTGTTGTGTAGGATCCACCTAATCTGCATAGGTGACTATCAACTATATAAATAATGGTTGGTACCGGAAGACGAGGGGGAGGAATCACGAGATCCAACTAGAGACTCTGATCGACTGCGACTAGTCAACACATTCTCCAGGAACGTCTTCCCAGAAATATACAGAAAGACTATATGTACTTATTGTGTACACGTTCTTGTTATAATACATTCTTGTTCTAAGTACATTTTGTGTTGCATTATTATTCCATGCAATAGGCGAGATTCAACAATGAGTCAAGACTCAACAATGGCGACGAAGTAGAACGAACCATACGTCAAGTTTCAACAATGGCCACGAAGTAGAACGAACCATACGCCAAGTTTCAACAATGGCAGAGAAGTAGAACGAACCATACGGAAAGAAGAAAGAATTAATAGTGAGAGTTTCAACAATTGGGACAAGTCATTGAGGAACCCAGGCTGAAAAAAATAACTATTAATTCAAAGTCCAACGTTAACGTAACGACGAAGGATTCTGAACTTCTGGATATGTAAAACTCGTTAAAAGACGACTAAGCATAAAGGAACGTTCACTCAGAAAAATTGGAAGGTGTCGTAAACGAGTAACGGTAATTTTAAATTAAAAAATTATCTACAACGAGACACCCTCTAAAAAGAAAAAATTGGCCGACTACAAAAACATGCATGGATTAAACGGAGCACAAATACACCGTGTCGATTTTGAAAGGTAACGAACTTTAAAAAAATTGTTTTTTTTATTTGTTCAACAATATAGTGACGAATTACCTCTGATAAGAAAATCAGACGTTGTCATTGAAATACGCGAACAGAAGTCGAAAAAAAAAAAGTCCGACGCTCTCTGTTCACGAAAAAAAAAAAAAAAAAAAATACCAAAGTTGATTAGCACGGGCGTGAATGTAAAAGCAAGACATAAAATAGAAAAGTCGTACGTTGTTTCGATTTTTTTGGTCAGCTTATATGATATTCGTGGATACACAAATTAAAAGTATATTCCTTGTTGCAGGAACACTATCAGCTAAAAATGGAGGAACTATCCAAAGTCATATCTGAATTATTAAAATCCCAGCAGTTGAGTCAACAACGCCAGCAGGAACAGTTTTCCTTATTAATAAGGGAACAACAGATAACACAGCAAAAATTTCAAGATAAACAACAAAAATATCAAGATAAACAAGAGGAAAGACAACAAGAACAACAGATAGCGCTGCAAAAATATCAAGATAAACAAGATGAAAGACTTTTAGAAATTCAAAAGTTAACACTGGAGAAATTAAACAACTATCAGGCAAATGAAGGAAATTCTTCATATTCTAATAACACCATATTTAATTCGCTGGAAACTTTCAACTATGTGCCAGACGAAGAAAAAACGTTTGAAGCGTACTTTAAACGATATGAAGATATTTTCTACACAGACTGTGAAAACTGGTCGAATTCAAGAAAAGTCAGTCTATTACTAAGAAAGCTAGGTACAGCAGAACATAGCAAATTTGTAGATTTTATTCTACCGTGAAAAACAACTGAATTGGAATTCTCGGAAACAGTGAAATTGCTAAAAGAGCTGTTTGGAGCAAATATGTCGCTTTGGCATGAGCGATGGTTATGCATGAATGTCTCTAAATCCGACGATCAGGATTACTTAACATATGCATCTATAGTGAATAGACATTGTGACAATTTCAGATTGGCAGAGATTACGGTTGAAGAATTCAAGTGCTTAATTTTTGCTCAAGGACTGGTATCCAGTAAGAGTGCCGAAATAAGACGTAGAGTTTTGTCTAAACTCGAATCTGAACAAGGCCTTACCCTGCAAAATTAGCAGAGGAGTGTCAACGGGCCGTAAAGTTAAAGAAAGAGTCGCAAAAAATCGAAGAAGCTGGCATTGCTTATATTAAAAAAATAAAAAAGCAGTCAAAGTACCCATTAGAGAAAAATTGGAGAAAAAATTCAGCGTATTTTAATAATAGACAAGAAAATAAAAAGAACGAAAATAAAAAGGTCCCACTATATAATTGCAGACGTTGTAACAAAAGACATTGGGAGATAAATTGCCCATATAGAAATAAGAAATGTTTCGTGTGCCAAAAGAATGGTCACAAAGGATCGTGTTGTAAAACGAAAAAATTCAAGAGCCGAATTAGACAAACAAATTCGAATATCAAATCAGATAGAGATTTGAGGAAATATGTGACGACTGAAATATTCAAAAAGAATATCAAATTTCAACTCGATTCGGGGTCAGATTTAACAATAATGAACGATAAAACATGGAAAATTTTAAAATGGCCTACAATAATGAAGTCAACGAAACTCGCTCGAACGGTAACTGGAAAGCAAATTAACTTCGAAGGCGAGGTTGTACTTCCAATGAAATTGAATGGGATCGTTAAAAAAATAAAAGTTTTCATTCTGAGAAATGGAGAAAACTTGTTGGGTACAGATTTTATTGAAACATTCGAATTGTGGGATAAACCGTTAAACTCATTCTGCAGAAAAGTAGAAAGTAATACGCAAACAAGACAGGACATTAAAGATGAATTAAAGAAAAAGTTTTCGGAAACCTTTACACCTGGTCTTGGAAGATGTAGCAAGTTTGAAGCTAAATTGGAATTAAAGGAAAATACTATGCCTATATTTAAAAAGAAACGTAACGTGCCTTTCGCAACTGTAGAGAGAGTAGTAGTACCAAAAAAGTTGCAGAAAAGAATCCTACGGGACTTTCATATGGGTCACCCGGGGATTAATAGAACAAAAAGCTTAATGCGAAGCTTTGTATATTGGAATGGATGTGGATATCGAAAACATGGTTCATCGATGTAAAGGGTGTGCGTTAGCAGCTAAGGCACCACCTATAGTACACAAACCATGGCCAAAGACGGATCATCCGTGGGAAAGATTACACATTGATTTCGCTGGTCCAGTAGAAGATTATTACTACTTAATAGTGGTAGATAGCTTTACAAAATGGCCGGAAGTACTACGCTGCAAAAAGCCTACGTCCAATACCACAACAACTTTTTTGCATGAACTATTTGCACGGTTCGGTGTGCCAGAGTGTATTGTGAGTGACAATGGTACACAATTCACTTCTGACGAATTTAAGGAATTTTTGAGTTATATCAAATTAATCACATAACGACGCCGCCGTATCATCCGAGATCCAATGGACTCACAGAAAGATTTGTAGATACGTTAAAGCGCGCTCTGAAGAAAGCCTCAGGAGTTCCAACGGAAAAGGCGCTTCAGCAATTCCTACAAGTATACAGAATCACGCCTAACCAGAGAACACCATCAAACATTGCACCAGCAGAACTAATGTTCGCTAGGAAAGTTAAGTCAGTGTTTGACAAGCTTTTGCCAGGAAGAAATAGAATAAAGAACACTATGTATACAGCTAGAAAAAGATACACCCCCGGAGAGAAGGTCTTTTTCAAGTGCTATAGAAACAACATTGAGTTCTGGGAGCGAGGCATAATGGATAAGAGAATCGGTGACCTGATTTACATAATAAAAGGGCCGAAGAATACTCATAAAAGGCACCAGAACCAACTCAAAAAATGCTACGTGCTAGAGCATGAAGAGAGTATACCGGATGAGGAGGAAGATCTCATTGATGTAATGTATGATACTTTTCAAGTAGAACCTCCGCAGAGTGCTCATGAACCGAGATGATCCGGTAGGAAACGGAAGTTCACGGACCCATTGGACGTAAATCCAAAACGAAAAAGATATTGAAAAAAAAACAGATATACATATGAACTATGCAAAGGGGATCTACAAAGAAATAACCATAATCATCATCCCATATAGAAGCCAGTTTGAAATCCAAAAGGATTCCAAGGCTTGGGAGGGGGGTGTTGTGGTAGGATCCACCTAATCTGCATAGGTGACTATCAACTATATAAATGATGGTTGGTACCGGAAGACGAGGGGGAGGAATCACGAGATCCAACTAGAGACTCTGATCGACTGCGACTAGTCAACACATTCTCCAGGAACGTCTTCCCAGAAATATACAGAAATACTATATGTACTTATTGTGTACACTTTCTTGTTATAATACATTCTTGTTCTAAGTACATTTTGTGTTGCATTATTATTCCATGCAATAGGCGAGATTCAACAATGAGTCAAGACTCAACACATTTCTATGCTGCTGCCTGGGGAGGAGAAAATGTTTCGCAGTTATTCCAACGAATAATGGAACGAACAGCTTTAGAATGAACCAGAAAGCCAAGACTAAACGCATAACAAGTAATAAACCTCTACTCATTTTCAGAACACCGAGTAGAAGTGGAAAACTGGACAATAGGCAAAATGATCTACTCCTGTTAACGAAATAAAATAAATAAATAATAATTAACATGCCAGCGTTTAGACGGAGATGTAAGACGTATAGAGTCGGATTATACTTTACAAGCAACTGGGAACACAATCCTAGACAGGAAACAAGTGATAAACCAATACACCTATTCAAAAAGCGGGTTGGCGTCTGAACTGATCAATAGGCGAATATGTCAACTATTATTAAGGAAGCAACTAAAAGAAATAAGTAAATAAAATACTAAATAATAATACAGAGTTTAAGCGGACATGTTAGACGTATAAAGTTTAGTTATAACCTAGAAGGAACCGGAAACCCAAACCTAAACAGGAAAAGAAGGAACAACCTCTACTCATGTTCAAAAGTCCGAGGAGGAGTATGAACTGGATAGTAAGCGAACCTATCTACTTCAATTAACAGTTTTACTAGAAGATCTTTTAAAAACAATCCTGTGCTTGGAGCAAACGGTTCCACTATTTTTGAATTCTTCATGTCTACTGATTACTCATTATTCTTTGAAATGACGCAAACTTTCGGTGGGATTGTTGCTTCTCTCACCAAACATTATTTGGTTTTGATGATGGAAACACTTTATGGGATATTTCTATTTCTAATGAAGCTGTGGTACCTATTAAATGTTATCACAAAACTTCAATCTTTCACACTTACCATTTTAATCAACTCAAATAATTTGTCAGATTCTCTACGTCAGTGTATTGAACCAGCGGACCCGTCAATCTTCCCGTGGTCCGAGCTGCGGACCCTAAAATCTTCTTTGTCGATATCTGGAATGATACCCGTTTTCAGGCGATTGTTTATATAATAGCGTTTTTCACGATTTTTTTCTAACGCTTCCTAAACCCGGTTTAGCTCTGAGACCAAGAGCTTCTTCATTCGGCAACCGAGAGTGATACTAGGTCATCATGGACACTGCTTGGTTGATGGTTTCATCTGATCAGGTATCCGTCAATATATATATATATATATATATATATATATATATATATATATATATATATATATCACTGACGATCCGCTTAGGTGAAACCGTGGTAGGTTTGTCTGGCTCTTTAGGTTTAATTTAGGTTCGCTCTACTTAGCGTATCGAGCACTATATTTAATTATTTTAATTACTCGTATCGGTTTTTTTTTTCATTTGGACTCTGAACTTGGATGCGAGACGATTATTTTCGGCTGAGGTACATGTTCTCTGTTCTTTCTTTTTTGTACCATTCTTTCCCTTTTGTATTGTTTTCTTTATTTGCAAATCAAGAAACCGAAGGTTTTCCAGACGAGTATAATAACTAGTATACATATATATATATATATATATATATATATATATATATATATATATATATATATATGTATATATATATATATATATCCCAACTGTTAAATTTCCCAAGCCTTCTTTCCGCATTATCTGCCTTAGAAATTTCAGCTATTTTAAAAAAATTCTAAGTACCATTTTTGTTTCTATCTTCTCTGGAAATTCAGCGTTGCTCAGATTTTCGGTCAATAGTATTCTCTGAATCCCTCTCTACAATCACATTTCCGTTACCTCAGGTCTTTTCTTCATCTGTGATGCGACGGTGCCGTATTCACTGTTATGATACAACGGTATATGGCTGCACCTCTAAAAACCCTCGGCAGCTGATATTTCCTCTGAACTAGCTCTAACAGCTCAGTGGGGGGAAAAACTGTATGGTCACATTCAATGCCTCAAAAAGCAATCTAGTGACCTTCCAGGATCATCGAAACTAGAACTGTAATCAGTCGTGATGAATTGATGTTCCCCCAGGAAGGTCGCGTGCCTTGAGCCCCTATTTGGACTTAAACACAACCTAGACCTCAACTGGAACGCGTACATATGAGTCATCGCTAAAGATGCTGTTAAAATTATAGACTTCCCTGTACTGCTCCAGCCAGTACATCACTTCTCTTGCTATCCGACAAGAAATCATGCCTAAATTGGAGTATTGCTGCGATATAATGGCGGGAGCTGTTGAGTTTTAATTTTCATGTCTTGACAGTGTCCAAAATTGTATCTTCGTTCTTGTGGCTGACGAATTGTTTTCCACTGCAATATCTTTCTCAAAGAACGTGAAGTCGAAAGCCTCTCACTGTTCTATGTACATCGAGAGTGTTCAGATCAACTACACTATTTAGTTCCATCAGTCGTTATCTCCACAGCTAAAACTCGCCATGACACGCACATAGAAGCGGACCACTCTTATCTTCTGCATAATCCCCGGGTGGGGATGTAAGTTATTCTCAAGCAGCTTCTTCCCTCGAACCACTGCATTGGGGAAGCGACCACAAAGAGGATGCTTCCCTGTTATTTTAATAGTTATTTTCCACACTTATCCGCATAAGCTGTAACTCTTACTCTGTTACCTTTTACTTCGAGTAGCATCCAAGCCTTGAACAGGGTAAACACAACTGTTAAAAAAAAAGAAACAAAAAACACATAACAGTTAGGTACTGTTTTATTTGTTTCTAACTAAATTTTCCTGTTGCTCGGAGCACGGGAAGATTGACGGGTCCGCTGGTTCAATAGACTGACGTAGAGAATCTGACAAATTATTTGAGTTGATTAAAATGGTAAGTGTGAAAGATTGAAGTTGCGTGATAACATTTAATAGGTACCACGGCTTCATTAGAAATAGAAATATCCCGTAAAATGTTCCAATAACTTGGACCGATTTTAATGTGAATTAAATTTAAGCGTGTAATGATTTTTTTCTATTTCTTTCAGATTTGGCGGATATTTGGGCGATATTATTTTACACACATAATTGCCATGACTTAAATAACATGATCCAATAGAGAAATAAATAAATTTTCACCAATAACACTGATTTATTTAGTGGTGACATTGATCCGTCTTAATGAAACACCCTTATATATAATCCGTCTTAGTGAAACACGCTTTAATTTGCTTAGCATTTGGAAGACATCTGTTTTTATTCCAATGCATCTTTTGTTTAAGGCGTTACATTTTCTGTTTTCTTTTAAAGCACTTTTTAAACTTTTAAATTGTTGACTTCCTTGATACAAATTCGTAGTTCGCATCTTGGACTGTTTCCTTTCGTGAACAACCATACATTCTGCGTTCTTCCAATTAAACATTCATTCCGTCTTCTCGCTTTCCATTATTACCTTCTGTAGGAATTCCTATTGTTATCATTCTATGTCTGCGATTAAGACCGTTATCTGCATATCTTATATTGTTACGACTGTGGTCGCCAATAATGAATGGTGGCAGATCTTATAATTCTCGCAGAATCGTCTCATTGTAAAAATTGAATAAGTCCGGAGAGTAGACACATGCTTTTTTCACATTATTTACATTATTCGGACTATTGTCCTCATCTTTGTCGTGCAGTTTCAATGGATGTCAGTTATCAGTTATCTCCTGTTAATTCCCCTCTCCAAAAATTAACAGGAGATAACTGACATCCATTAGACATGGCACATGGAACTAGAACAGTCTACCCCAGTGAGCGAAATAAAGGGTTCAGTTCGACATTCCAACCACCTGAAAAAGGCCGGAGCGTACAACGGCCGAAACGTTGTAATAAATATGGCGACAAAGATGAGAACAATAGTCCGAATTATGTAAATAGTGTACATAATACCTCATCTCAGAAATATAGACAGATGTTTGATTCACATCATTTTCAACTTTTGTATAGTTTAATCAGTCATTTATGTACCATGCGTGATACACTAACGAGGCAGAATTTTCCCCGAAGTAGGTTGTCATTTCTTTCTGCGGTAGACCTGTTGCCATCCAAGGCTGTAGAACCCGGTCTGTCCTGATATTTACCCATAGAGCGAGAAGAAACGGGATTCATATAATTCCCAATGGTATTAGCAGTAATTCTTTTTTAAAAACACATTACGTTGTGATGTATTTATCAAACACCTTTGCATATGATGTCAAACAGAGGTAGGCTTCCTTTTCTAAAGTTCTTTCTAATTAATGTAATTGATTGAATTCGAACACGGATCTCCGATTCCTCTATCCGAGCCGCAATCCATTGCTCAACCGTGCCTCCTGCATATGTACTGACTTCATTTTCTATCCATATGTCGGTGGTTGACTTTCAGTAACTCCTGGAATCTTCTAATATCCTTTCCAAATAAATCAGTCTTACTTAGCAGTAAAAAAAAAACAACACATTACTTTGTGACGTATTTATCAAACACCTTTGCGTACGATGTAAAACAGAGCTTCCTTTTCGATGGTTCTCTCTGATATCACAAATATCTCATTTCATGTCTCAGTGTCTTTTACAAAATCGCACTTTTTTTACATTCTATTTCCTTTCTAATACTCCTACGCGCACTGTTCATCAGAACTCGGGTCATAATTTTTACCATGTGCTTCATTCGTCTGATTTTCCGATGAAGGTTACAGCCGATTGGAGCCGGCTTCTTCGGCAGCATTATGAAAATATATCTCCTTCAATCTTCCGGCCTATCCCACTGTCCTATATACAAATACATCTGGCTCTACCGCCGTTGTTCTTGTTTCGTTTGGCAAGTGCTGAGTTTCATTCATCTTTAATATTTCTGGTCCTTCCATATTTTTTGGTTATGGCAGGTTTTTCTCATTCGTCGTAGAAACGGTCTCCAATATATTCGTCCCATTTTTAAGTAATTTTTTCTTTTTTTTTATTATCAGTCTACCGTTTAGAGGGGTTTGGATATTATAGAATTATAGTAGGAAATTAAGTTAAATTTCTATAATATTGGTTTATCTTAATTAACTATTATATTTCTATAGTATTCACTATCCTCTACCTCTTCAAATGTCGAAAGTTTAACTAATTCTAATTTTTGTACCCAACTCTATAACCTCTTTACCTATATTAATTATAATTTATAAACATTCCCCGACTCTAAGAACTCTCCAACGATCTTACATCCGTTTATCTATATATTTTGAAGTTATTCTTAAACCCACTTTTATTTCACTTTTAATTTTAAATTAATATTTAATTTGTCATATAAACCCTAATTACTGTTATAAGCTTAATATTTGGGTTTAATTATATAAAACTTATCCCCTGTAAGACTTACACTCTCGCCTTGTCCCCGCATTATGCCTTTCGTCTGACTGAAATATTGAAATGATTAAAAGTTGTATGAGATTTTCCAATGGATTATTTTTTTTTTTTGGTCTTACAGGAACTAAGTTTTTTATAAAATTTAAACAGAATATAAATATATACACATGTAATTTTTCTGGGTGGCGTTAAAATTAATAAAATTTCCGGTGAACTGTTTCACTATAGACAGGTCATTTTTCTGGGTGGGGTTAAATTTCATTAAATATCCGGTGAACTGTCGTATTGTACACAGGTAATTTTTCTGGGTGAGGATGCATACAATATCTCATGGGCTTCAGAGGACTGACCAATTAGAACAATCAAACGTCCCATTGCGATGAAGGAATTGGTAATTGATAAGACGCTTCGGCCATTTCATAGCAGGAGAGTTTGCGTAACAACCGACTGTGCTTCATGACTGAAATATACGTGTGTATAGGCCTACTTCAGAAATATTTTGCTAAAAACCTGATTTTTTTTCATAAAACTCGTGTATAATGCAAACCCAGTTTCTGAGGAATATTTGTAGGTCTACCGTCGGCAAATATTGCCGTATTAAGCATCATGCTGGACATATTTTATAGCAAGTAAAATGGTCTTCATTCTTCTTTTCTACAAAGCTACCCCAAAATGGTGAGGAAAAAGCACTTACCGTAAAATACCTGATACGAATATTTAGATAGCGTGCTTTTATTTACGTTCATGCCTGACTAAGGTATCTCCTTTATCCAGAGCATATCTTCTACGTAGCCTAAGTTTATTCCCTTATGTCACTACATGAAGAGCATGTATACCACTTACAATCAACAAATATCTCATATAAATGAAGAATTAACAGATTTTCGCTATTTCATCTTCGTTTGGAGTATTCCCTTTATAAAGTATTGGTAAAAATTTAAGCGGCACATGACGTTCTGCTGTAGTAACAGAAAGGAAAATTCTAGGCTTCGGAAGGCAGGATAAAGGGGCTTACCTATACAGTTATGGTAAACCAAAGGTACTGTGAAAATCTAGGCTCCACAGGTACCTTACGGTCAACGAAAATTTAATTTTATGAATTTTAACTCATCCTCGAATAATTACCTGTATATAGTGCAACAGTTCGCCGGAAATTTTATGTATTTTAACCCTACCCAGAAAAATTACCCGTGTATAGTGCAACAGTTCACCGAAAATTTTATAAATTTTAACCCCAACCAGAAAACTTCCATGTGTATAGTGCAACAGTTTACCGAAAATTATAGGAATTTTAACCCCACCCAGAAAATCTACCTGTGTATAGGACGACTCCCGAGCTGACCATAAAAACTTACAGTAAATTTTTCAATCTAACATGTATCAGATTCATTGAAGCTTCATCAGAGAATAAATAATGTTGAAGAAGAAGAAAGAAACTTTTTAATTTCTGCTGTTTGATTTTTATAGGCCAATCAAGTTTCACGTCCATTCGACTTGTTAACCCAAACTTGTATAATTTGGTGACGAAGAGTCTGATTTGCGATCTCTTCGTCACCGAGGCCCGTAGTTGGCAGGGTGTTCGCTTGACAACCTAACTGTCAGGGTTTCAATTCTCGGTAGTGGATGCACTGCTGATGATGTGTCCCAAATATATACTTTCTGCATTCTGTTGAGGTTTCAGACTCGATGAATTACTTAATTATATTTATCAAATCCTCCTAATATATAATTTATAGATATAGATATATAGATATATATATGGAGAGAGACGAGAGAGTGGGATATATATATATATATATATATATATATATATATATATATATATATATGAAGAGAGAGTGAGATAGATGGATATATATGAGCAGACTGATATAAAAATAAAAGTTGGTGAACTTTCTCGGTACGACAAACGATAATCTGACAAAAAACAAAGCTCCAGTTTTCTTAGTTGCAAAAATTTTTTTTCTTTAATAAAATAATTCGGTATTTGAAATATATTTCGAATTTATACTTTATTTGAGACTTTTAAGCGAAATGAAAAATTTGAAACATGAGACTGTTTTCATTAAATAGATTCCGATTTTTTTTCCGTTTTCATTGTTCCACAATGAACAGGAAAACTACAAAAAAATAAACAGATACGTTGTGGCGCATTTATAATGGCCATTGTCTGAAGATATCACTGTTCTATTGAACATGTCATCTGCTGTCGGCGTGTCTCCCTCCCCGCTCTCTCTCTATCTCACCCTTGCTCTGTCAATATCTTGCTCTCGCTCTCGGTCTCTCTCACTCTCGCTCTCGCTCTCTCTCTCTCTCTCTCTCTCTCTCTCCCTCTCTCTCTCTCTCTCTCTCTCTCTCTCTCTCTCTCTCTCTCTCTCTCTCTCTCTCTCTCTCTCTCTCCAAAACAACAGCTTTTCAACCGATGTATTTATCTGTCTTTAATTCCTTCTTTCTTATCTAAGGGAATGCTAAAAAACGAAAACCTGTAAAAACTTCGAATAAATAATAATAATAATAATAATAATAATAATAATAATAATAATAATAATAATAAAAACGACAAAGATTCCAAACAAATTAATTCTTTGCTCCCTTTTGTACAGAAATTCTTTATCCAAATTCGTTGATAGAATGTAGTTTTCTTTTAGATGCGCATGAATGTTGAAGCGCGTGTTATGATTGACAAAAACAATGAATAAAAAGAAAGAGAGAAACGTGAGATTTATTAATAAACGTACTGAATTCAAAATAAGTACTTGTTTGTATATATAAACATAGAATATTGATGGGCAGGACAAATATTATATTTAGCGTCTTAAAAGCGTAAACATATTTTGAAATTTCCATCTGCTTAAAGAGTAGAAATTCCTGAAAGTAAGTAATAAAGCATTTCAAATTTTCTATACCAGTTGACAAAACCGCCTATTTCGTCTTACATTTATTCGGAAATCTAGTCGAATTTATTATTATTAAAAGCAAAGCAAATTCACTGTCCCTCAGTTTTATTCAAAGTCTCCTGTGGATATTTTTTACTCATGATTTGGAAAGACAATATTCCGTTGCCTGTAAAAATTTCAAATGACTCAATAGGTTAACAGAGAATTAAAGCAGAATTCCCTTCTTTTGTTTTTAATTGAGACAATATTAAGGTAAACCAATTCTACTGATCAACATTTGCTTTAGGCAGACCAGATAGTAATATGTATGTGTTCCTAGTTAGGCAGGGAGTGATGAACTTCAAATGTGGCTCGAGTTACAAGCCACCTTCCAGCTTATATATATATATATATATATATATATATAAAGTGAACATAGAAATCAACACTTAGAGGCGACAGTCAGTTTCATGATAGATGCAATCGTCGGGCCACCATTATATAGATAATGATAATTGCGTTTAGCATGAAACAGTCTGTAGACTCTGACGGTTGACTTCAATGTTCACTTCTATATATATATATATATATATATATATATATATATATATATATATATATATATATATATATATATATCCGATGCGATGAGAACGAAAGTAATATATAAATTCCAACGTTCGCAGCGTTAATTCAATAAAGAGCTCGATACAGATAGTAGAGGGATAATTATTTATTATAATTTTATCATATAGTCAAAACCATTTTACTCATGACAAATGGTTTTGTCTATATGATAAAATTATAATAAATAAATAATATATATATATATATATTAACGCTGCGAACGTTGGAATTTATATATTACTTTCGTTCTCATGGCATCTGATATATATATATATATATATATATATATATATATATATATATATATATATATATATATATATATATATATAAAAGTGAACATTGAAGTCAACCGTCAGAATCTACACACTGTTTCATGCTAAACGCAATTATTATCTATATGCCAATTTTCATGTGGCCTGATGATTGCGTTTAGCATGAAACAGTCTGTCGCCTCTGAATTTTGACTTAACTACTTACTTTTATATTTACATACGCTCACCTTCTGATATTGAGCATTTTATTCCATAAATATAGCATAACTTAAAACTATATTTCTTCATATATATATATATATATATATATATATATATATATATATATATATATATTATAATTAATGTTTTTAAAACATGATTCCATCGCGACACAGAAATTAGTATGTTTCGAAACTGGTCAGCAGTATTTAAGTTTAATTCCAATATTAAACCTACTTGGTGGCAGTTCCATTCTGAAGTGTCAAAAGTACTAAAGATCTTCGGATCAGCGATCTAACAGTTCTTTCCTATGATAGCAATACACACACAAAACATACACAAAACACCACACACACACACACACACACACACACACACATATATATATATATATATATATATAAACCTAACCATACAATTTCTTTTAAAAATATGATTCCATCGCTACATAACCGGCGAAACCAATTATTTTAAATTTTAATTATTATAATTGTTAATTTTAATTATTTTAGTTATTAAAATAATTGGTTTCGCCGTTTCTAAGTAATTAATATTACGAATGTATATGCTTATAAAGCTATGGAAATTTCAAGATTAGTTATTCCAAAATTCGCTTGAGGATTAAACAGGGCTGGATTTTTAGCTTCTTTTTTTGAAACATGAGAACTCTTATGTAGCGATGGAAACATTTTTTTGAAAAATAATTATAATTTAGGCTCTACTTACGTATTGAACTTTTTAAAAAAAAATAAAACCAAAAAATACTAAAGAACTTTGGATTATTAACCTAACGGTTATTTCCTATTTTTCTATATATTTGCACACACACACACACACACACACACACACACACACACACACACACATATATATATATATATATATATATATATATATATATATATATATATATATATATATATATATCTACAGATATGAGTTAGCGATATATATACTTTATATATGTAGAACAGAGTTGGGGAAATTGTATGAAAAGTGTTACTTGTGACGTATTTCGTCCTTCAGGAATTCATTGGACTAAATTTGTTATGTTACTATAACTACACATGCGCACAAACGAGGAGTACTGGGTATTTTATGTTTTGTTTTTTATATCACGCTGAATATTTTCTTCCAGTCACTTTTTCTTAGCAGTCATCCCACACTGTGATATTAGAAGATCTGTCAGGAATTGTGAAATGTTGTAAGAGGCAGCGTGCAAATTTACTATGGATGACCTTGCCATCTCGGCATTCTCTAGACATTTACATCAAAAGAGAAAAATAAACTACTAAACCTATATATCTAGAGAGTTTAACTTTCCCTCCCTGTAAACACCCCGTGTCTTAGTGTATTTATCGCCTTGCATGGGCTGAAATGATTAACAAAACAACAAAATAGGCTAGACGTGATATTAAACAGCTATATCTATATAATATTCCCAAATTTTCCAGTCAACGGTATAACAGGAACATATTCAACCACTTTTACTGCGAGGGACCGATATGTTATGCGTAACAAGAAAGTGAAAGTTAGCGTAAGTCCAGAAGGTCTTGGGTGAAAATCATTGCCTGATTCATTGCACCAGCGACACTATACAGACAGTCTGGGAATTAAATTATCACACCTAATATGAATCTTACATAATGTCTTCCATGTGTTATATCTCGATGATATAAGCTATTCTCAAACATTTAAAGCAAGAAAATCGACGACAGACAGACAGACAGACAGATAGATAGATAGATAGATAGATAGATAGATAGATAGATAGATAGATAGATAGAATTATACTGAAATAGCTTGATAGACCTGTCCAAATTTAGATAGGTATATATCTCATTTTGGTCAGGTCTATCGATATATAGAGAGAAATGAACTGATTGAGATAGATAGATAGATAGATAGATAGATAGATAGATAGATAGATAGATAGATAGATAGATAGATAGATAGATAGATAGATAAAAGTGATCAGATTAAGATAGATAGAAGTTATCAGATTAAGATAGATAGATAGATAGATAGAAGTAATTAAATTAAGATAGATAGATAGATAGATAGATAGATAGATAGATAGATAGATAGATAGTAGTGATTAGATTAAGATAGATAGATAGATAGATAGATAGATAGATAGAAGTGATTAGATTAAGATAGATAGATAGATAGATAGATAGAAGTGATTAGATTAAGATAGATAGATAGATACATAGATAGATAGATAGAAGTGATTAGATTAAGATAGATAGATAGATACATAGATAGATAGATAGATAGATAGATAGATAGATAGATAGATAGTTAGATAGATAGATAGATAGATAGATAGATAGATAGATATGAATACTATGATATAAACATAAAAGTTGGTAACCTTTCTCGGTACAATATGCTAAAATCTGATAAAAACAAAGCATCATTTTTTGTTAATTACAACAACATTTCTTGTGTAAGAATATATTTTTGATATTTGAAATATATTTCTTATTTCTACTTTATTTGAAATTTTTATACGAAGAATTTCCAACGTTTTTTAAAAAAAACCTAATCAACGACTGATTCCTGTCGACTTTTGTGGATTATTTCAACTAATTCATCATCAGGCTACAACTGGAGAAACTAATTGTATCAGAACGGTCAGCTTGTGTTTCATTCATTCTATCTTTCGTCTTCTGGGTGCTAATAATCGAAATGCCGCCCGCAACTCGCATCAAAATTGTTAAAATCAATACATGTCTATGCTGTTAAGATTATCAATGACCAAAGATGAATTGAGTGTCCAGTGATTTCATCTCACAGCAATATTATTTTACTATCATAAGCATTCATGGACGTATATCGTAGGTGATGCCTGTATTCGTGTCATTCTAAAAATCAAAATTATTTTGCATTATAACCGCTTCAGCCGATAGGCTCTAAGGCCTTGAATATTAATCGAATATCCTTTTATTTTATACAGTATATTTAATCGCTCTTATAGCCGGGACTAGACATCGTTAAAAGTATTATTGTTATATTCTCTGCGGCCTACTTCTTGGAATTGAACAAGATTCGCTTTATTAAGATGTTTTGACTAACACACCAAACATTGAGAACTAAATGCGATACGATTTCGGATATATTTTGAAAGAAGTACATCAAAGTCTGCTGATAAGATTGTAGACTCATCTACCAAGAAAATGGAATAAAACGGGGTAAAAAAAAGAATAATATCCTCCATTTGTGTGACAGCTTGAAAGTATTTTTTCGTGCGGTGAGCAGCTGTTGGTATTATGGCCGTAAATAGATTGTCCCGCTTTTGTAAATAATGAAAACGAGGCTCTACACCAAGGAGGTCGTTTGCGTTCGGTAACAAAACTTGATTATTAGGAATGCACATTAGTGAAGAAAATGTCTAAGACGAAAAATAAACTCAGATTTATATGTGTAAAACAGTATATATATCCTTGGACACAAATGAGCAACCTGCTTGCATTTTGCCGAGAGTTAAGGTTTCATTAATACTTAACTGTTAATAAATGTCTAAATGCCAACATTAATCTGAAAAAATGTAAATGCAGTGCCAATCGTTATCTACTTTTCTCCTGATTACTGTTTCTTCTTCCCGATCATTATTAATGTTTCTATTCCTAATTCTTCCATACCCTGTAACCAATTGTGTTTCAGTGGCTTTACTGCCTTGCATGGGTGATACCGGTTAAAAATGTGCTACAGACGTGAGGATCATACCTCTTCAAATCTTTTGAACTGGCGCTACATAATCGTAATTTATTTTCTACGATGGTCGTTCAAAAAGTTATGTGCCTTACTGTTGAAACTTGACTAATGCATGGAATAATAATGCAAACACAAAATGTAGTTAGAATAAAATGTATTGAAACAAGAAAGTGTACACAATATTTACATATAGTCTTTTGTATATTCCTGGGAAGACCGTTCCTGGAGAATGTGTTGACTAAGTCGCAGTCGGGCAGAGTCTCTAGTTGGATCTCTTGATTCGCCTCCCTGTCTTCCGGTACCAACCATATTTATATCGTCGGTACTCCGCTATGCAAATTAGGTGGATCCTACCACAACACTTACGCAAAAAGAAGAGCCGTAGCTGGACATTTTTATTGTGGTAACATACTTCCCGTTCTTATGAAAACAAGATAAAGTAATTCAGACTTGTTTCTCAGTAAGGCCCATATAAATGCGATATGTATGCACAAACCTAAAAATGGGCAAAACAGAGGCCTAGTGGGTATAAAATATATGCAACAGAAAGGTATGACACCAAAGGAAATCCTTGAGGACATGGCACAGGCATTTGCTGAGGACTACTCTTTCTATGCAATTGAGATGCGGAATTTATTCGGGGCAGGGACAGCACAGAAGATGATCCTCGATCAGGTCGTCCGAAAATCTCAACCACTGATTAACAAGTTGATGCCATTCACCAGATGGTTTTAAATTACAGACGTCTTACTTTCCAGCAGATAGCTAAGTTCATAAGCATAAGTTCTCAATCAGTCCATAGTGTTTTAACTGAGATCTTGGTGATGAGCACGCTGTCTGCGTAATGGGTTCCACGAACGCTGACACCAGAGCAGAATTTGAAGAGTTAACATTTCCATGGCACCTCTGACTCACTTCCAAGCTGACCCTGAGAATTTCCACCGTAGATTAGTAATTGAAGATGGAACCTGGGCTCATCACTTAGAATCTGAATCAAAGATTCAAAGCAAACAATGGAAATACCCTGGTTCTCTACCCCCGAAGGTGTTTATTCTGGCAGCGTCTGTTGACAGGGTGATCATTTCTGTTTGGAGAGTCTGATGTAATAATCATAGATAGACTTCTTGTTTGTTTTTTTAAGCTTTTCACCCCGAGCAAGGCTGGAAGCCACTAACACGCAAGGGGTTACAGAAGGTTTGGAGGAAAAGCATGTAGGAGTGGTAAAGGAGAGGATGTGGAGAAAGATAGTGGATCGATCAAGGCAAGGGGGTTACAGAAGATTTGGAGCGAGAGCAGATAAGAATGAAAGGGGAAAGGATGTGGAGAAGGGAAATGGATAGATCAAGTCAACTGGAGATGTCGATTGACATAAATAGTTGGAGACTATATTTGTCAGGGAAACAGGAATAAGGAAAGGAGTTCCACAGGCGAGATGTGCTAGACATGAAGCTATTGGAGTAGAAGAGACGTCTACATCTAACAGTTTCAACGGTGAAGAGGTGGGAACGGGATGCCAGCCTCGTAGACTACCTGAAAAAAGGAAGAAATATTAATGGACTTGGTAATTAAGTAATTATTTCTGGAACAGTGATATTTGAATAAGTAAACAATAATTTATCAAATGTATTAGTCATACATAGAAATAAATCCAACCACAACTTTGATCTAATGATTGTCACATTTATTTAAAGAGGATGTAATTTCCTAAGATAGAAAATTCTCGTGAGTGATGCTACCGAATCTCATCAAAATAAAAATTTGCGCTCCAGATTTCTTCAAAATAAGTGAGCCTCATGAATATTCATGAGCGTTTCTTGAATGTACAAATGTTGAAAACGAACAGTATTTTCATTTATGTTTATAAATAATTGTTGAAAGACATTATCCATCCAGTACCCCTGATGAAGTCCACCAGAATCCGAAACGCGTCGGATAAGATTTCCTTCGTCTTTATTCACAGACTCAAGCATACACACACTTATACGCGACGCTCGTGCACACACATACACACACACACACACGAACACACACACAAACACACACACACACACACACATATATATATACATATATATATATATATATATATATACATATATATATGTGTGTGTGGGTATTTATATATATATATATATATATATATATATAATTATTTATTCGAAAATTATAACATAAATTTGTTATAAAATCACTACGAAAATAGCCATTTTGTTTCAACACTTCTGGTGTCTTCTCAAGTGATGATGTTGAATGTAGTGTAAAGAAAACCCTTTATTCTACATTCAACATCATCACTTGATAAGACACCAGAAGTTTTGAAACAAAATGGCTATGTTTTAGTTATTTCATAACATATTTATGTTATAATTTTCGAATAAATAATTATATTTCCACTACTCTGTATTGAGCAATCATTTAAGAATAGTATTTGTTGATTATGGGAATTTATTCCGTATACACCAATCCTATATTTGAGTACACACACACACACACACACACACACACACACACACACACACACACACACATATATATATATATATATATATATATATAGATAGATAGATAGATAGATAGTTTATACAATTAGATCGATGTGAGTTTGTGACCCTGGATTTCACGTCTTTGTGATCTTCAGACAAACTGATTAATTTTTAAAAAGTTTGTATTTATATAGGGTAGCGTGTATTGGTGTTTTTATGGAAGTGGGAGGAGAAATTGTCGTTGTGACGACACTCATACTTACGCAAACATACATACACGCCCGTACACCCATACAAACTCACATCAATCAAAATAATGTTAGCTCTATCTCTGATATTGAGCGCTTTCAAATATGTACCGCGCATATATAATATATAAATAATATATATAATAAACTGTATATATATATATATATATATATATATATATATATATATATATATATATATATATATATATATATATATATATATATACAGAGAGTGAGAGAGAGAGAGAAAATAAACAACTACAACGTATATATCTAGAGAGTTTAACTTTCCCTCCCTGTAAACACACCGTGTCTTAGTGTATTTATCGCCTTGCATGGGCTGAAATGATTAACAAAACAACAAAATAGGCTAGACGTGATATTAAAAAGCTATATCTATATAATATTCACAAAATTTCCATTCAACGGTATAACAGGAACATATTCAACCACTTTTACTGTGAGGGACTGATATGTTATGCGTCACAAGAAAGTGAAAGTTAGCGTAAGTCCAGAAGGTCTTGGGTGAAAATCATTGCCTGATTCATTGCACCAGCGACACTATACAGTTTGGGATGTAAATTATCACACCTAATATGAATCTTACATAATGTCTTCCATGTGTTATATCTCGATGATATAAGCTATACTCAAAGATTTAAAGCAAGATAACCGAGGACAGATAGATAGATAGATAGATAGATAGATAGATAGATAGATAGATAGATAGATAGATAGATAGATAGATAGATAGAATGTGTTCTAGAGGCTTTTTTGACTTTCATGGGGTGATACCGATTAAAATATGCTTCAGTCGCATAAACACTGTAGATAATTTGAGCTAGGACCATACCTCTTCAAACATTTTGTACTGGCGCTACATAATCGAAAACAAAAAACACTTCGAAACAACAGTAATCACAAGAAATTATGACGTTTACAGCAATGCCAACTAAAAGAGGTAGCTAATGTTAACGGAATAGAAAATGATGACATATTCAAGATGTTGACATTAAATTGTCGGCTAGCCGTTTTGAATATTGCTTAAGCATGATTATATACTCCTGATCAAAACTTTAAGACCACTTGAAATTTTTTATAAGAGACTGTTTGTCATGGATACATTATAAACTTTTTCTTACTTAAGGTTACGTATTCTATAATCTAAAAGGTTATGTAGAAAAAAAGTTATAATCCGATCAATTTATTCAGAAATGGACATTTTTATAAAATGAGGCGTTTTACACTTGAATAAAATGATAAAACCCGGGGGTATAAATTGTAAGATCTAGGGTAATTCCAATGTTTAATTCAGTTAAATATTAGCAATCACTGCGTAAATGTGTCACAAGCAAACTTACCGAAGTTGAGCTCGAATTTTAGATTTCCATAATCAAGGTTTTTCACAGCGGTCGATCGCAGGTAAGGTAAATCGCAGTAAAACTGTGATTTGCAACTCTACTGTTATCCCCACCCAAAAAAAAAAAATTATCCGGCATTGAGTAGAAAAATAAGACGGGTTGTTGTGAAAGCCAGTTGTTTTTTTTATTGTCAAATTAAGGCAACGACAGATACTGATTGTAGTTCAGTAACCATCAGACGGCACTTAGGACAAAAAGGCATGTTAAATAAAAAGAGCAAACAAATTCCTCGGCTGCTTTCACGTCACAAAGTCAACCGTTTAAGATTTGGTCGTGAATACCAAACATGGGACATTGAGGATTGGAAGAAAGTCCTGTTTTCTGATGAGAAAAAATTCAACCTAGATTGTCCTGATGGCTTCCAACGATATTGGCATAACAAAAATATGCCTCCTGAAATTTTCTATACACGTCATAGTGGTAGAGGGTCCCTAATGGTATGGGGTGCCTTTTCTTACAGAGAGACGATGCAGCTCCAGGTGTTGCAGGATCGTCAGACAGTGGCTGGTTATGTTAGCATGCTACAAAAAGCATCGTTGGTGATGGAGGGGCCAACGTTTGTGTGGGGATGGATGATGCTGCATCCACGCTGTATGCCGGACCTTGACCTTTCTACAAAAAAATGGGGTCCATCTCTTGAGACATCCCGCATGCTCACCGGACTTGAACCCAATTGAAAATGTTTGGGGATGGATGGCAAGAGATGTTTAACGAAATGGCAAAAGATATTCAACAAAGAATGAACTTCGTGAAGCTATCTTCAGAAGCTGGAGCAATAGTCCTCGCAGCTTAATGGAAACACTAGTTTCTAGCATGCCCCAAATAATTTTTGAAGTCATCAAAACCAATGAAGGTAGAATTCATTATTAAATTTGGTTGTTGAACGTTTTCGTACAATTTCGTAGAATTTTTGTCTCTGGTCTTATAATTTTGATCAAGTGTAAAACGCCTCATTTTATAAAAATGTCAATTTCTCAATAAATATTCGGATTATAACTTTTTGTCTACATAACCTTTTAGGTTATAATATTAGTAACCTTAAGTAAGAAATGTTTAAGATTCTTCGATGAAAAACAGTCTTTTTTTTTTTAAAATTCAAGTGGTCTTAATTTTTTGATCAGGAGTGTATAACGTCGTTGTCAGTTTTTCTGAGATCAGTGATTAAGAATGACATCTATTCAATTCGATTTATTTTCTACGAGGGTCGTTCAAACAGCTCTAAGCCTCACACTAAAAAGAAGAACCGTAGCTGGACATTTTTGTTGTGGTAACATACTTCCCGTTCTTATCAAAACAAGATAAAGTAATTGAGATTTCTTTCTCGGCGAGAGCCATACAAATGTGAGATGTGCGCACAAATCTAAAAATGGGCTAAACTGAGGCCCCAGTGGGCATAAAATATATGCAAAAGAAAGGTATGAGATCGAAGGAAATCCTTGAGTACATGGTACAGACACTTGCTGAGGACAACCCTTCGTATACAAGTGAGCTGCCAAATTCAGGCGGGGCAGGGGCAGGGACATCACAGAAGATGATCCTCGGTCAAGTCGTCCCAAAATCTCAACCACTGATGAACAAGTTAATACCATTCGCCGTATGGTTTTGGATAAGAGATACCTTATTTTTCAGTAGATAGCTTAGTTAATAAGCATAAGTTATCGATCGGTCCATATTGTTTTAACTGAGATGTTGGGGATGAGCAAGCTGTCTGCATAATGGTTCCCAAGAATACTGATACCAGAGCAGAATTTGAATAGAGTTAACATTTCCATGTTACTTCTGGCTCACTTCCAAACTGACCCTGATAATTCCCTCCATAGATTAGTAATTGAAGATGAAACCAGGGTTCACCACTTTGAATTCGAATCAAAGATTTTAAAGCAAACAATGGAAATACCCTGTTTCTCTACCCACGAAAGTGTTTATTCAGGCAGCGTCTGTTGGCAAGAAGATCATTTCTGTTTTGTGAGATTCTGGTGTCATAATCATGACAGACGATCTGAAGAAGGGAAAAACTATTAATCGATAGTGCTATGCATCAGAATTAAGACAACTGAAGAGAGCAATCAATTCGAAACGCAGTGGTAAAGTAGGACAATTGAGCTGTTGTTCCGAATAAGGCATCCCTTCACAGCGCTCTGGTTGCTGTAGCTTAAGTAGCAATCTATATCTTTGTATTGCTACACTATCCACCTTATTCATCAGACTTAGCTCCATCTGATTTCTTCCTTTTTCCTAAAATCAAATCTCACCTGTCTGCTTGCCATTTTGGATATAATGATGAGATCATATGTGCCGTGGAGGAAATTTTGGAGAACCAAGAAGCGACAATCTTCTGTGATAGTATTGCAATGCTTAAGCAACGTTGGACTAAGCGAATTGAGTGACTATATTGAGTGAAAAACTCTTATTTTTCCAAATTCTTCTGGTTAAGGCTTAGAATGTTTGACCGACTCTTGCGAGACTTATCAATCTTCAGCCAAATATTTAAAGCCTGAAAAAAATTTTAGACTATAAGAATTTATTTTTTGAGATATACATGTTTTAGCGACAGATATTACTAATTAACCCATAATTGGGGGAGAAGATGTAATTTCATACCTTTTTCAAGGTTATTTGCGTGTGAGTGAAGACAACGCACTCATCTAACCGATTAAAAACTCCCAGCTCTTATCCATTACACCACCCGCACATCCAAGCTAACAGCCGTTACCCATCTAGGTACTGACCAGGTCCGACGTTGCTGAACTTCGGTGATCTTACGGAAGTCGCTTTTTCCATCTGATATGGAAGAATCGGTTCTATGAAATTAATCCTGCAGGTAACTATTCTTCTTCGAACCTATTGAATTGGCGCTACAGAATCGCAAGCAAACCTAACGGTTTTCAATATCAGTAACAACAAAATGGATATCTTTTTTTTAACGCGGACAGAAAATAATGTTATTATCAACATGTTGACGTTCCACACTACTTCAAAGGAAAATTTAGGAAGGAAACCCACGTAAATCGTCGAAGGTTCAATAACAAATATAGGATTTTAGAACCCTATCTTCTTGAAAACATATTTTTAAAATTTTATAATTCAAATGACAGTATTACTGGCTGCTGGGTCAATGAAGTCCGAATATTTCCTTGGCATTACCCAGTATACCGATGAGTAAATTTTTATCGTACATTTTCACTGTTTTTCGATGTCTATTTATGAGGTAATGGTCATTGAGCCAAAAGTTGATTTAACGAGAGGAGCTCAATGTAATTTGCAATTTTTCCTTCTCCCTTGCTTGTTTGTATTAATGAAATTAGTTCACTCGAGAAAATATAAACAAAAAAAATCTACAGTATCTGTCTATATTTCTGAGATGATGTATTATGTAAAATATTTACATTATTCGGACTATTTTCCTCATCTTTATCCCCATAGTTATTACAATGTTTCGGCCGTTGTACGCTCCGGCCTTCTTGAGGTGGTTGTAATGTCGAACTGAACCCTTTATTTCGCTCACTGGGGTAAACTGTTCTAGTTATACGTGTCATGCTTAATGGATGCCAGTTGCCAGTTATCTACTGTTAAGAGAACTTGCAGTGGAGAACTTGAAGAGGGGAATTAACACGCGATAACGGATAACTGATATCCATTAAACATGGCACCCCAGTGAGCGAAATAAAGGGTTCAATTCGACATTCCTGTTATACATGTTTAACGTAGCCTGCATGTAGAAACCAACGTAAGTAATTTGTTCAATGAAACAACACCAATATCTAGTAACAGCTGTTCAGTAATTCTTAAGGTCTTCCATATCAGAGGGTGGCAGTGAATATTCGGAGAGAGTAAGAAAGCGTACTTCTTCAGGTCTTTCATCTGACTGATTAGCAGTTGATATTCCGAGAAAACAAAATGGCCGTCTTTATACACATCGGATTGAATATTACAAGTCTTCTTATTGGTTAACCTTCTATTGGTAGACTATAAAATGAATCAGCTCATTTTGGTTGGCTCACTAGTACACCAGGGTACACAAAAATTGTAACAATTCCAACCACCTGAAGAACGCCGGAGCGTACAACGGCCGAAACGTTGTAATAAATATGACGAAAAAGATGAGGACAATAATGTAAATAGTGTAAAAAAAATCTACGAGTTTCTGATTGCGAGGTAATCCAAAAAACATTTTAAAGTTGGAGCCCCTTCATATTTTCAGATATATTGCGTCATTGTAGAGGGAACATGCTTCTCAAATTTGAAGCCTATGCATGTCTTTTGCTACACGAATACTTAATTCGAGGTCGAACTTTAGATAAACAAACACGCATTTCATTTTCAATTGAGAGCAGATGATTTCTGTTTTTGCTCTTGATACTTGTTAAAAAAGAAAAGGCTTTGCTCACACATGTAAAACGTTGACAACTGCAACAATATATTAATTAAATGAAATTAAATAACCAATCAAACGTGCATTAGCTTATCTCACATGACCTCGCGGAACCGTTGGGGATATTTTGCGGAAACGTAGGGTTACGGGGAGCCCCGTTTGAGAAACGCTACTCTAAGGAAAACCCATTTAGACTGAGATGTGTTACTATTTCGATTCTTTGACGGTTAGAAAGCGGCTTTTTTATCGATTCTAACGTAGAAAATCTTACTAAAACGATTATTTAAGTAAACTTTACAACGTTCAAAAATCTGTTTAGATAGATTGCTTGATTTGTTTGCTTGTTTGTTTTTGCCTCTTTTGCATTTTGTTTGAATCACAAAATATTTTTTGAATTGTAAGAATTTTTTAAAGATAATGATGATATCCTGATGCAATTCATAATAGTTAACTCATAGCCCGGAGAAAAAAAGACATGGTTTCACACATTTCTCAATGATATTTGCGCGTAAGTGAATATACCAAAGCAGAATATATCGAACTTGAATTGTAACTTGGCTCTCCGATTATCCATTCCATCGCCCAGAGACTGAAGCTTACAACGCATGGTATTCCCATTGTGGGCACAGATCCAGGTACTGACCAGGCTCGATGTTGTTTAACTTCTGTGATCGGACGGGAACCGGAAAAACTTACACTGTTTTAAGCCTGAGAATGATGTAATATCGTTTATATCCGCAGGTTGTTTTTTTTTCTTTCAGTAAATAAAATAAAATGGCTAATTAAATATCCATCCCCAGTTAAGAAATCTATATTTTTGCCAGGTGGTCTTGTGTTTTTGGTACATACTGTAAATAGCTGTTGGCACTGACCTGAAATTCTACAGAAAGAAAGATGACATAGTATGTTGTTCCCGACCCATATTAACATCACAAACGACAAGAACTTTTCTGCCTCCCTTTTTTTCACTTTGACTCCCCCCATCATCACTGCATGTTTTCTCTGGTCATTTTCAAAACTTTTGCTATTTTCAATATCTTCAATACTTGCTGTTGGGGTGCACCCACCTTCACAACCACAATAGGCTGATCCTATTATTATAAATAGAACAGTAGATCTAGAGACTGTGAGTAGTGTAGCAGTGTACGCAGTCTCTGACTGTGCGCTGCTCCTGTCGAACTCTCTGCTTTGGCAGAGAGGAACCCGGACGAGGCTTTGCCGCTGGGCAAAGTGTCGTCCGGGGAGGTAGACAGTCCCTGAACCCGTTTATACGGGTTGTAAATGGGCATATTTTTGGCCGAGCCTACGGGCTCGGGGAGCCCACATTAAAACGGCCTTGTGCCACATTCGACCCACGTGGGAGGGTTGTTAAATACCGTAGTGTAGCAGTGTACGCAGTCTCTGACTGTGCGCTGCTCCTGTCGAACTCTCTGCTTTGGCAGAGAGGAACCCGGACGAGGCTTTGCCGCAGGGCAAAGTGTCGTCCGGGGAGGTAGACAGTCCCTGAACCCGTTTATACGGGTTGTAAATGGGCATATTTTTGCCCGAGCCTACGGGCTCGGTAAGCCCACATTAAACCGGCCTTGTGCCACATTCGACCCACGTGGGAGGGTTGTTAAATACCGTAGTGTAGCAGTGTACGCAGTCTCTGACTGTGCGCTGCTCCTGTCGAACTCTCTGCTTTGGCAGAGAGGAACCCGGACGAGGCTTTGCCGCAGGGCAAAGTGTCGTCCGGGGAGGTGGACAGTCCCTGAACCCGTTTATACGGGTTCTAATGGGCATATTTTTGGCCGAGCCTACGGGCTCGGAGAGCCCACATTAAACCGGCCTTGTGCCACATTCGACCCACGTGGGAGGGTTGTTAAATACCGTAGTGTAGCAGTGTAGTGCAGTGCAGAGTGAGACTTCTGTAGTGATCAGTTACACTTCCGTTTCTCGACCGGAAGATACCGTTGGACTTTATTACTATTACTTATTGTTACTACTAACCTACGTTCGTTCTACTACTAATCTCTCTGATGTAAATACCTCTCTGAATATACCAGTATTTTTCCCTACGACTGTGATTGTTCGTTATTACCATATACTCACGTGGAAACACTCAACATCTCAACACTTGCCTTGGCAGCTCCGATGTTAGATTAGAAGCTGAAGTGGTAACGGGCTGGAGATGACTGAAATTCGTCGTGGATCGGGGAACATGAGTTTTCTTCTGTTAATTGCCCGCTGAAGGTTTATTCTCAGATAACTTGTATAGCTGGTGCATTCATATCAATAATCTTCTGAGCGTTCTTTAATATGGTTTGTACCTGCCGTCATATCTGACATCGCCATCACATTTAATAACTAATTGTGTGTGAATTGATAAAACAATACATAGTTAACGCGTTTCAGCAAACGCATGCTCACCATTTTCATGAGCCAATTAGATTAAGAAAATGAATAAAGAGAATCGAAGGAACGGCTTACGAGAGGAATTAAATAAAGCTCGCATTAGAAATCTCGCGTGACGTAATTAGGAATATGTAAGCGATGGGTAGAAAAAAAAAACGTTGAAGTAGTTTTTTTACTGATTAATTCAAAAGGAGATACTGCATGTTATCATCTGTCGAGTTGAGCTTTAGATTATACCGACAGCACCTCTGAAGAGAGATACGACTTTGCCAATGACTAGTCCTTGGTATGATAAACTATACCCGGTAGCAAGGCTACAGATCGAGAGGTTGGAGGTTTCAAGGAACGTGGAATCACCTCTTACGTGTTGTTGTTCTCCGGTCCAGCCTGACACTGGGTGGAGGCACCTGTTAGGGGCCCCCAGCTATGGCCAAATAGTGAACTCCCAAACAACAATCAAAACACTGGGAAATTATAAAAATACATTTTATTAAAAAATAAATCTACGAAAAATACGTTTTTATATTATAATTCCTAACAATAGATTTTTATAGTAAAATTGGCAGCAAAAGATTTTTATAGCAAAATGACCATCAATATTTATATTTAAACTTGTTGACATTTAAATAAAGACCCTAAAATGACGGATTTAACGTTATTAAGGCTTTTCGTCCAGTTGGTTGAAATTGATGTTACCTATTTTACACACACACACACACACACACACAAATACATACATATATATATATATATAATATACTAGCAGGTGTATCTGGCATTGCTCGGAGGTCCATGCCTGCCATTGTATAACCGCACCCCCTGTATATCCGCTCCTCTTGTCTAGAAATGTCTGCGTGCATTCCCGCTTGCATACATAATCCGTTGGTATACTAAGCTACCCCCTCATCTTTTTTACAGTATGTCCTTTGCAAGTGTTTGATTGTTCTTAATAAAGGATTTGCATTGTTAAAATGTTTCTTGTTTGGTTCTTGCACGGGAATAAATTGTTTTAATGTTTTAGATATTCAGTAAATTTCCTGTGGCCTAAATAAATTTCAAATAGTATGGCATTTTTCACAGATGAAATAAACAAATAAAAACAGAGATGAAGCGTCAGAGCTTGTTTCAACTTCAAGTGCAAATGCATGAACGCCCCCCTCCTTCTTCGCATGTTTACTGTAAAGCTGGAGTTAATAAGGGATTCTTCGGGAATTTTCCCCCTTTAACGCTTCAATATTCCTACTCAAAAAGTCTTTGAATCAAAGGTTGTTTGAATGCCAATATAGGGTGGCATCATATGAAGAAACTATAGGCTAAATGGCAAAAGCCGATTTGTGACTTAGTTTATCTCAGATTTCGCCCACGTAACTGAAATAATCTAAACCAAACATTCACAGGACAATTTGTGTATCATATGTAATTTACATGGCAAATTTGGAATGCATCGGGTGAAAAACCAGAGAGTTATGGCCGAAAAGCGGCCATGTTGAACATTTTCTTGTGTTTTTCGTTATACGCGGGGAAGCGATCAGGACTAAAACAACACTATCTTATTTCTTGCATGATGTCAAATTTTTTGCGACATGTTTGAAGAAAATCGCATAAAAAATGAATAAGTCATTCAAGTTCTTATATCAGTTAGTACGAAAACCGCGATTGTTTCAATACTTTTTTCCATTTTTTTGTGTGACGGTAATGTCGCAGGAAAACAATGAATCGTACTACATAAGCCTCGTAACATGAGCTATATTTTACATTAAGTGCAAACAACATGAACTCATCCAGTAAAAATTTCTTCTCGCGTATCTTTGCCTTGGTTTTTGTCAAAAAGTCGTAGCCACCTTCAAGTCTTACCGATTTTCTGCCAAACCTAGGCTGTATATTAAAATGTTAGATTTGATCAATTTTGGTAAATTTGCAACATGTGCAAACAATTTAATCCAAATCGGCAGAGGAATCTTGACGTGCATAAATATCATACGCACACAGACTGACAGACACATGTAGTGGACCAGGGGTGTGAAGATGATATCTCTCTGGGTTAAGATTTCCCGCTGGCCGGGCCACCTACATAGGAATGTTGGACTTTAATGAAGTCCAAAGAAGATAAAGAAACAAACAAGACCGATATACATGCATGCAAACAAATATATATTAATAACAAATTACAATGACATGAAGGGTTACAGAGTGTTGTGTGGAGAAGGTGAGTGTGTTGAGTGTCCGTACGAAAGCGTATATTGTTTTTAGCGTGTTCCCGGAATATGGGAAACGCAGTATGTGTGAGAGGTCACATATTGGAATAAGTAAAAAAAAAGAGAAAGTTTTTTTTTTTTACCTCACCTCACGCGCGAGGTTGCGGTCCGAGGCCTAGGTCGAGGCAGCTGGCCGCACGTGTGCGTAAGCCGTAAAAAGAGGAAGAGGCGAAAGGTCAGCCAGTATTTATACTCGTGGGAGAGAGAGACTCCTGTTGACGGATTAAGGAAATGAGGAGGAGCTAACTGCGACACACGCACACAGACGGGCACAGATACAGTCACTCACAGACAGACACTGCGCAAGCTGTATCAGATTGCGTTTCCAAACCGAACGCAGTGCAGTGATCGAACATTTTTCCTGTTTATCCTTGCTTTGTTGAGACAGGATCCGTATCACCACAAACTATGGTAATCAATATATTTGGATTGGATCTTGGATTGGATATTTAACTGCGTCTACCGTAATCTTTAAACTTAATAACTTTAAAACGATTTTCGGACATATGTATATATGGACTTTTGCCCTTGTTTTGGTGCAAGAACCCGCCCTCAACGTCTGTAAAAGTATTTTGATATAGCATATATATATATATATATATATATATATATATATATATATATATATATATTGTAAACAACGTGAGTGTTTGCTGGGGCTCGCTGTTATTTGCCTCTAGCTCCTTTTGCTCATTTTGTTTTTCCCTCCTCCTCCACATTTCCTTTTATTGTACATTTTCTGTGTTTTTAATTGAAATTAAATCTCCCGTCGGAAGCCTGATGAGCGGGAGCGTAACCGCTTGCTTCGCCCGTTTTTAATATGTCTAGTAATATCAAGCTTCATACGTTTATTGCTGTGATAAAATTTTGTACCTACAAAAATATCTTTAAATATATATATATATATATATATATATATATATATATATATATATATATATATATATATATGCTATATAAAACAGGGGTGACCTGAAGAGTGCATCTAGCATGAAACAGACTGTCGCCTCTAAGTGTTGACTTCTATGTTCACTTTTATATATATATATATATATATATATATATATATATATATATATATATATTTGCACTAATGCAAAGCTCTTCAGTAAAATGAATGGACCACTTTGGCTGATTGGCATTTGTTTACATTTGATAAAATAATATGCTAGATTTAGTTGTGTAACTCTACCGAGTGAAGATAGCTCTGGCTGACACCAAATTAGTTGTGTTTCAATCCTAGCTTGAGGCATTCGGAAGTCTAGTCGCACTGAGGAGCTGTGATACAGCGAAACAGTACTGTCTGTGAATGACATAATATATATATTAGGTACCTTCATGAGCGCGTGTTTTTTTTTTTTTTTGAATTTTCTTTTTTAATGGGAGCCGTTAATTTTGAAAATCTTGTAAAAATAAAAATAATTGTCGGATTTTCATGAAACTTTCAGTAACTATTCACAAATGATGGAAATTATTATAAATGTCTTTATTTTTTTTTTTTTAAATCATGGTAATTTTTTTATTTTATTTATTACACCCCCCCATAAGTAATTTCATGAAAACTCATGAAATTCTAAGGTGTTCCAATTTAGCGACTAATTAGTTAAAAGCACAAGGCTTTGACCAAAGCAAATCCATTTTACTTATTTTTTTATTTCGGACCCGTCTACCTTAAAATCAGCTCTGAATTGTAACATACAAAACTCAATAAAACAAAGATATTATTTAATTTCAAAAACCTTTAGTTGCTTTTACTTATTTGTATGACTATGAATAACATTTCCTGAAAGCAAAAAAACATTTTCGATGAAAAATAAGTTTTTACAACAATTATTTGTTATTTCTTATTGTTAAATTTATGTTTATTGCTTAAAGTTGTTAAATATTTTAAAATTGATCAAAATGGTGTTGCAGTTAGTCAATGTATTATTAAGTAGATAATATCATTTACAGATTATAAAATAAACCTGGTTACAATCAGAAAGTTGCTTTTAGGTAAAAATCTAATATAACATGTTTTTTTTTTGTGTCAAAAATAGCTTAAATTCAAATATACGGAAGACCGGAAACGAAACATCATGAAAACAAAAGAAAGCCACGTGGTTTGCATGACTAAATGTTGTTCTCCACTGTCAGTTAGCCTTTCCATTTCAAAATTAATAAAATGAAGGGAAATACAAATAATACCATGAAATAAAATATAATAAATGTATATATTTATATTCTACACTTAGCCTTTCATAAGAAAGATACCTAATTAAAGTAATTACAGTGTAACCCTGACATAAGAGAGTTGTCGGGGCCCGGAGACGAAGTCTCTTATATCCAGGTTTCTCTTATCCGGGTTTGATCTATTTTGTTTAGGTAAGTATGGCTCTAATTTGGGACCACATAAAATCTCTCTTATATCCGTGTTTCTCTTATACCAAGGTCTCATATCTGAGTTACACTGTAATTAAATTATAATTTGTATGCACCTTTATGAAATATTTTCTGTCAACAGTCTTAGTTAAAAAATTTTCATAAAGCATCGTACACGTAAAGATGGAAAGCTTTATTTTCATAAAGCATCGTACACGTAAAGATGGAACGCTAAGAAACAATTAAAAATTAAAACGCTGTAATTTTCCCTTAATAACTGGTTACGTAATTCGGTTCAATAAAAAGCTAAATTATTTCCCTTTTGTCCATCCGTACGATGAAATTAGGTCTCGTAAGCTGTCAATTCTTGATGACAGCATCAATCAACACATCGAAAGTGTCGCTACTGTTCACACCTTCTGTCTTTTTTTTTTAAAGTACACTTTTCAGCGCGTAAAGTAAGTAATGTTTTCTTTCAAAATATGTTAAATAAGCATTTAAATTTTAAATTTTGTAAAAATAAATTTTTTTAAAAGTGTAACTATTTCTTGGCAGAATTTTAAACGGAAAAATTTAACTTTTTTTTACAAAATTTTAAAAATTTTTAAAAATTGAAGACAATCGAAAAAAAAAAACATGATTTTAAACGACAAATTTGAACGTGCTCGAAATGATAAAAAAATTTTTTAAAATAATCAAAAAATACTTTGATCTTTCCTCTTGATTATAATATAAACAGTTAGACAAATAAAAATTATTTTCGTCAAGTTTAAGGCCATTTTTATCATGCTATGCTCATTTTCTGGCAATCTCATGAAGGTACCTAATATATATATATATATATATATATATATACTATAAAAACGTACTTTTTAAGAGCAGCAAAGGACAGGAAATGGTGGAGAACCGTGATCTCCCATGACTAGAAAAATAATAACCTTGTGTAATGGGTAATGGGTGTTTGTCAATTGGCATGATTGATTCTTGTGTAATAAAATGAAGTGCATTCTGTATGGTTTTATATTCAATGCTGACATTCTTTTAGACTAACAACGAAGGCTAGACAACCCAATATATACCCTGATATTTTCATCCGTTGTTAAAATGAGATTTAAGGGCAGTGGGGGCATAAATGGGAGAAGAACGGCATAAATAATTCTGTTTATATAACGCCGTAATGTCCTCAATTGAAGTCAAAGGAAAAGCAATATATGAAATTGTACATTGTCATGATTGTTTTATAGCAAATAAAACATATTGCCTTCTGGTTTATGATTTTAGACTGGACTGGACTGGACTGGTAAAAAAAACCAAGGCTAGAGTGGCCAGAGTCTCGCAATATTTTCAGTTGTATCAGGAGCGTAATGACCACCAACTCTGGTTTGAAAATATTTACATCACATTTATCAGGATCTTGTTTTTGGAATTGAGAGTTCTTACATTTTGCCTCTAATTATCGTGGGCTCATCTCTATCAGTTGTAAAACACACATAAGGTGTATATTTGAACAGAATTGTCACGTGCAAAATAGAATATTCGTTTTCATTTTTATCCTTTTCTAATGTATCTTAATTTTATGCATGTTTGCATTCATCCTGCCACTTTGGACCTCTTTATGGATTCGCTCATTCATCACGATTCCCGAAAATAAACTCACGATTTTATCTCCCCTCATGCAAATTAGCTAAGGTTTCTGAATTTATTTATCGGCTTTCGATTTAACTTGCAAAGACCTCGGGGAATATTCATATTTGCTTTAAAGCACAAACTGTTTTCCATATTTTATGCTAAAATCATAATCTCGATCGTAATATTAGTTTTGAATTCATCAACAAAATATTGTCACTAATTATTCAAAATTATCTTCTTTCCTTTTTTTTTTCGTCATCTTAATTCTAGTTGCTTTTTATCATAACTACAATATCATTATTCTATGTTACTTTAAAATTAAAAGAAAGAAAAAGTCCTCGCAAATCTTGGGCCTGTATCCCTTAACCTTGAGAGACTCTCTTAAGGGGACAATTTCAATTTGCATATTCAACTAGCGCCGGATTAAAGATTAAGCAAAATAAACAACGTGCTTAGGGTATCAAGAGAAGAGGGCACCATAGAAATTATTATGATATGACTTTGTTCTACATGTCTAAAAGAATGAGACGAATACGAATAACATTTGAATCTGCTGGGTGCCATTATGGCGAAATGACTGAACCAAGGCAAATATTTATTGCAATTCTTATTAGTTAATAAGAGAAAGGGCTAAGGTAGATAATGAGGTTTGCAATTACCTTACTAATGGGAAATGTAAGGTATGAAAACCGGAAAAATATCCCATCTTTAAAAAAAATATAGAGGTCGGGAATAACATAAAAATTCCCAGTAGGCTTTTAATCGAAATATCCCATTTTTTTTTTAAGTTGAAAAATTTCTACTGGCATGACTATTCCAGATGGCATTTGAATTTGGTACAAAAAATCACTTACAGTATTTTATTTTATATCTCAGGGCACCAAACTGGATACAAACTTGTTGTCAGCTGAATGAGGAAACATCCAACATCTATAAGTAGATTGCTTTCTCGAAGTTATGATGGCGATATAAGTAACTGCAATTTTCATTTTGGAAACAAATTATTATTATTATTATTATTATTATTATTATTATTATTATTATTATTATTATTATTATTTAAGAGAGCAAAGTGATGCTGGGCTCCAAATATGCAAGACCCAGTATACACAGCATAATGCCAAGTCTGATAAGTTTATAACAGTTAAATACATCACAGGCAAATGTGTACGATTTGGTAGACTAGAAGCTTCCTGTTTCACCAAAACCTACTCCCGTCGTCCATTCCCTATCGTCGTTTTGTTTTTTCAATAGATGGTTGGAGATGAAAGGAAATCGGGGTACAAGAAAGTGCCGATGGCATGAATTTCTTTAACGTGGATCTCAACTTCCCAAGAAGTGACCCACGCCCTTGAATTCAAGACCTTTCTCTTTGGCACATATGGAATGACTATAAAACGTAGCAAATAACTTCTCACGTATGCTTGACGAAAACAAGGCAAAATAGCGCCAATATCGAAAGGAAGAGTCACTTTGGCCGCAGTAGTCTGATTATTTTTGCCATATTGCGTTTCAATGCACGTCGTTCCCTATCAGTAAGTTTGCAAGTCCGACCCGAATTGCTATGGTTGCTGGAGGTTTTGCCCTGTTTCTCGAATTGCATCATAGTTCTTGATAAGATAGCTCTTGAAAAAACAAACAGTTCAGCAACCTTAGTGATATAGGCTCCTGCCATGCGAGCTCCAACAATTTGCCCTTTTTCGAACTCTGAGAGGTCACGCATTTACCTTAAATATTACTAAATTCTAAAAATAGATAGGACAAAGACAGTAAATTAGATGCATAAACGTATTTACAATAGATATAAACTGCAGTTATGAAGTTTTAGTTAAAATTCTTAATATAATCGGTGTTTGAAATATAGGTGTGAAATTTGCAGCTGTTCCAATTATCTTGCCCAACCCCTGTATATAGTTTATAATATATATATATATATATATATATATATATATATATATATATATATATGTTATGTCTATTTATTTTTTGTGATCCTCTTATCGACTTCTTAATGTTGATATTAAAGACATTGTGGAAGCCACCGTAGTTTTTTCTTTCATTTTCATTTTTATTATTTCAAGTACTTTCAATCTCAGCCATAAAAATTAAAAAACAAAAACTACGACGCCTTCCTTAATGAATTTAATGTCAACATTAACATGTTGATACAAGAATTCGAGAGAATTAAAATAAAAATTAATAGACTTAATATATCCAGATTATTAAACCAAACATGCTTGAATGAAGATATGCTGCCTATACATACATATATATATATATATATGTTTGTGTGTGTATACATATATGTATATATATATATATATGCGTGTATATATATATATATATATATATAGAGAGAGAGAGAGAGAGAGAGAGAGAGAGATTGAGAGAGAGAGAGAGAGATGACTATAGTCAAATAGTTTCATAAAACGTCGGTGTATTTTATTCGCCCGCTTGATTGATCGCACGGAATGAATAAAATTTCAGGCAGCGTCTAGCTTATTGATTAATGTTTTGAAATCAGTTTACGATCAAATGGTACGTTAAAAACAATTTCATAGAAAGATAATATCAAACATCGAAAAGTAGAAAAGATATTCCCAAATAAAGAGCTTAGTTGCATTAAATATTCATTTTCTTTTCGTAACGAAAGCGAAAACACGCGGACAAGAAGGCAATGGCTTAGATCGATATAAGACATTTCAGAGTAAGAACATCTAATGTCGGAATAAAACGGAAAAGATTGGCTAGACTCCTTCTAAAAACAAATCTAAGGTACAAGAAGAATAGGCCCCTAATTTATATTTTCCTTTCCCTTTTGTTTACTCAAGACCCGCAAGCCATTCAAGATAGGGGTTATTGAATCGGGTTAGTTTATGGGCGTAATAATTGTAGATTATTCGGATATGTAAAATAGATAACCCTTGACTATAGTCTTGAAGGGATTAACGCCGAAAATGCATGATTTCAGGAGTCTGTTCCACCAGGCAGAGGTTCTTGGGAAGAAGCTATGCGAATAAAACTTTTTGAGAATGGAATATAATGGGAATTTGATTCAGCTCTCCGTACGTGGCATGATGGATTCGTAGTTGTAATGGTGGGAACTGTGGGATCTCGCCAGAACATTTTCCCTGACAATAGATATTGTTTATAGATTTAGGCTTGGGACGATGCTTCTATGACAAAGGGACGGTATGGCGGAAAATACTTCATCACAACGTCGACGCTGTAAAGAAAGTATTGAGCAACTTCAGGCCAGTTATGACAACAATGGTCCATTTTTGGTTTCATCTGGTTCTCTTAAAAGTGTGTGAAGCCCGCTACTTTCTGGAGTGATATAAGTATCTTACGCTTTACTCAGCGTCTTTACCAATGAATCTTTCTTGGAATGTCAGGGTAGAATTCTAGCCCCAGGAGATGCTCAAACCATGTATTGTGAGTGCAATCATTCATTGGTCTGGGTTAGCTCTTGAATAATTGAATCCAGGAGCAGCTCTAGAATGATAGAAGCCGAGGTCATCTCTCGAATGATAGAATCCCGGGTTATCTCTCGAAAGAAGAAATCCAGTGCAAGCTTTCGAATGATGGAATCCAGAGTTAACTCTAGACTGATGGAATCCAGTGTCAGCTCTAGAATGATAGACTTCAGGCCCAGCTCTCAAATGATGGAATTGATTGCCAACTCTTGTATGATGGAATCCAGGGTTAGTTCTCGAATGATGGAATTTCATGGCCAGCTTTCGAATGATGGAATCCAGGGTCAAATCTAGACAGATGAAATCCAGTGTTAACTCTACAATGATGGAATTCCGGGTTATCTCTCAACTGATGGAATCCAGTGCCAGTTCTAGAATGATAGAATCCAGGGCTAGCTGTCAAATGATGGAATCCAGTGTTAGCTATCGAATGATGGAATTCAGGGCTAGCAATCGCATGATGGAATCCAGGGCAGCGCTCAAATGATGTAATTTCACAGCTTACTTTTTGACGTAGTAACAACTACCAACTTCTTTTTGCTCATTGGATAGTCACAGCTAGTTCAGATGAGAGATTATCTGACAGGTTCGGTGCACCTCGATTTTTTAGGGAATATTCTGGTAATGGCAATGGTATGAAATAACCATTACTCTATAAGGAATCATTCTACGACATTCTTTAACCGAAAATTTGGCATTCCCGGTTGAAATTTCTAAAAACTTCCTCTTGAAATAGTTTTCAAGAAAATAATTTTTTCATGACCATTGTTTTCTTTCTTGTATTTATAGAAGTTTCTTTCCTACCCGTTTCTTTAAGCTCGCGTGGAAAGTAAAGTTATTGTACATATCGATTCCCTTTCTAGTTACATATGTTATCCTTCTTTGTTGATGCTGATAGATGTCTTTAAGTTGCAGTTTCTGTCATTTAATAAAGTTCTCTGTGATTATGTAGCGACAGACTACGAGATCCGGATAAGTACAGACCTCTTCATGACTCAAATAGCCCACTCGCTTGAATCAGTTTCTAATAATGCATGCTAAATAATACATAACGTCCATTAGCGATTAAGAGCAGACGTACCTTTATAAACAATATAACTAGTTTTCGAATCCATATTTTGATGTTGACTTCAATATTTTAATCTTCTATATTTTTTTACGTGCGGTCATATCTCTCCACGATGTCCTATAATAAATTTCTGAAGTTGACTGTTATCGCTATTTCGAAATTTATTGGAATTTCCTACCTAACCTTTAGTTTAAGTTCGTGTTGAAGGCCAACGTATTGTTTATATCAACCTTTACACCTTCTAGATAAGTGTACTATTCAATATTTCGCTGTTGGTGCTATTAAAAGTTTACAAATATTGAGGTATCTATTGTTTTTTTAATCATTTCATCCCAAGCAAGGCAATAAAGCCATTAATGGACAGAGGGTTACTGAGTGTGAAAGAATATAAGAAAAACATTATTAAGAAGCACGAACAATAAAAGAATATATTTTAAGCAGAGAGAAGATAACATCTGATTTTACATTTACATTTTTGAAAATGAATCTTGACAGTAAATCAAGAAGCGAGTTTGAAGTGCGATAGAAAAATTTTTAGAATAGAATTTACGGTTACGTCTAGTTATTTCAACGGTAATTTTTTTTTTTAAGCGTATCACCCCAAGCAAGGCTGGTGGCCACTATCACGCATGGGGTTACAGAAGGGTTGGAGGAAGAGCAGATATGAGTGGTAAAGGAGAGGATGTGGAGAAAGAGAAGGACGGAGGGTCGATCAAGGCAAAGGGGTTACAGAAGATTTAGAGCGAGAGCAGATAGGAATGAAAGATGAAAGGAAGTGGAGAAGGAAAGTGGATAGATCAAGGCAACTGGCGATGACGATTGACGCTACACTTAAACCGTTGGAGATTGTATTTGTCAGGGAAACAGTAATAGGGAAGGGAGTTCCATAGGCGAGATGTGCGAGACATGAAGCTATTGGAGTAGAAGAGACGTCTACATCTAACAGTTTCAACGGTGAAGGGGTGGGAAAGGGATGCCAGCCTCGTAGGACGTTTAAATTCATGAGGCCTAGAGACAAGCGAAAGCAACTCCTCGGAGCAATTACCGTGAAAGTACTTGTAGAAAAGGCAGAGCGACGCAACATCGCGTCTGTGAGAGAGCGACTGCAGACAAGATGACAGATCAGGGCCAATCACATTGCATATCCGTCTCTGATGGGGAGATCTTGTCGCCAACCTAGTAATGCGCTTAATTTAAAGAGTCTAGTTACCGTAGAGGAAAGTTTATTATAACATTTACCATGAATATTTAGAGAAAATGCATAGCGGAGCCGCATTCCGGCGACGGGACAGTGAGTTAAGGTGAGATGCCTTGTCAGGATCAATAACCTTGCAGATGCTTCTTTGGATTTTATCAAGGAGCCTCTAAATATATAGAAGGAATGATACGCAAGAACAATATTCTATAACATATAGGAGAGGCACCAGTGCAGATGTGTCCACAGTATTTATAGTAAGAACGAATGGTAGACTTATAAATGCATACGATAGATTCTGACAGGAAAATTGTTTAGCGCGATACAGTGAACAGATATAGAAATTGATTGAATATAATCTTTCTACTTCATGTCATTGGAGAATGTTAGTCTGTGATATGCAGCCCCAAAACTAACCTGTTGTCTAAGTTCGTTTTGAAGTTCAACGTACTAATTATAGCATCTTTTCCTCTCCTAGATAAATGTGAGATTCAATATTTTTCTGCTGGTGCTGTTGAAAGGCTTCGAGTAATGATGTTTCTGTTATCTTTCTTAAATCATTTTGTACCAAACAAAGCAATAAAGTCACTAACAGACAAAGGGTTTTTCATATAGGAATAAAGTTTCGCTGCCGAGACTTGAAGTTTGAATTGATTAGATCAATGACGAGTAAAGGAATATACATATATATATATATATATATATATATATATATATATATATATATATATATATATATATATATATATATATAGGAATTAGCGGCGTCTTACCGAGTGTTGTTCGAAAGCGTTACTATTATTGTAGTGATTTACAAAGTATCTCCTACATAACGGACATTACAAAAGGGTTACTAAGTGTGAAAGAATATAAAAAAACATTAAGATGAAGCCCTCCGTCAGTCAGGTTTGAGCATGGGTAGCATCCTAGTTGTCTGCTTGGCTGGAGCATCGACGTCAAAGCCGACAAACTCTGTTGCAGAGGTCGCATGTGTGTTCTGTCTCTGGACTTTTGAATCTGTCACTTTGCTTTCTGCGGGTCCGCCTTTTCTGTTTGCGACTTGTGTCAGTTTCTGCTCCCCTGACTTGAGGTATTTGGTCAGGGTTCCTCTCCATTTGGATCGTATGGCTGCCAAGCTCTCCCAGGATGTCCACAGCTTTCATGTCGCGTCTCACGATACCGCAGCTGTGGCCGCACGGTGGGTTTCCTTCCAGCGTCCAGCTCTCCATACAACCGTCTGGCATGCGATGAATGTGTCCCAACCAACAGAGTCTGCGCCGTCTGAGCTTATTAAGAAGGGAGAACGTATTAGGAATGGAGATGGTTGTCAAAAAGGGTTCACACAGACAATAAAAAAGAGAGGTTTCGTTTTGTAGGCGTTAAAATTAACAAACCGAGAGTGTTGTCTTTTCGTCCTCATTTTAATCATTTCCACAACCCCAGCAAGGTGACAATATCATTAATAATTAACAGGCTATTTAGAGTGAAATAGAATGAGAAGACTTTAAGTAGGACAGTCAAAAAAACAGAATTCAGGAAAACAGAATATGGCGATTGACGTTGCACTTAAACTTTTTGAAGAACATGGCCATGAAACTGTTGAGGGGTCCTCCCCTTTTTTCACAAATGGATTCACCCACGCTATACGTATACCACTGCTAGTGAATACCAGAGGAGCCAACGAACGAGAACGAACGAACGAGAGCGTACGAACGTAGCCAGCAAGAGTCACAGCGAGCGAGTACGCAGACTCAGTAAGAAGTCATACAGCGATACATCGATACCAAAGATTATATATATATTTTTCTACTAACCCGCATTCCTGGAACTACTAACCTGTATTACCTGTTTGTATTATTACGTTAATACATTTATTTTCATATATTCATTCTTGCCGTTCCTTATTATTGGTACCGGATTTCATCCCGGAATCCACAACAGAAACAATAAACTTGAAGAGTGTTCCACAGACGAGAAATGCGAGAGAAGAAGCTAATTAAATAGAACTTACGGTTACCGCTTGCTGTTTCGACAGTAAAACGATTAGACGTGTTTGCCAATCTAGTCTTACGCTTAAAAAAATTCATGAGGTCGTTATATGCATGAAGAGAGTTCACAAGAACGAGAACAACTTCCATGGATATATTTATAGAAAAGGAGGGTAGGGATTCAAGGAGAGAGGCTCGATCAGGGCCAATAATATTGCTGATTTTCCTTTGGATTTTATCAAGATTCTCGGAATACACTGCAGGTGCACCGAATTATAGGTGGCAGCAATATTCCAATCATGGACGAATAGTAGATTTATGAATATGTAAGATACATTCTGAAGATAGAAATTGTCTAGTATTACACAGGGACCAAATTGTTTAGCACCAGATCAAGCAATGGATTGAATAATATAAAAAAGTGTTTTCTGCAAACATTTAGAATTATACTCAAAATATATCGCTATAGTTGCCTGATAAATTGTAATAAGTTATTGGAAATAAAGTTTAATATATATTTGAATGAAATGTAATTGTGGCTCATTTTCCTGAAAAATAAATTTAATGGACATCGGCGATCATTATTTATGACCTAAGCTAATAAATATTTTATGGACTCAAGAAAGGAATTCAACCTATTTTTACTTATAAATACAAAGATAAACAAAGGCAGACTTCGCCTACCGAGTAAAATATGTAATCATCGAATATCTATCGATAGCCTCAAGTATAAACAAGACCATTGTTTACCTATAGACAAAATTAAAATTACAACAGATTTTTACGTTTGGGTTCATTTATAAACACGACCAATCAGTGTCTATGGACAAAAGTATTTTCTTTAAATGAGATAATACGATGCGCATTGATACCTTATAAATTTCACCAACCATTAAACATAGAAGAGAAATAGGGACTCGTAGAATGCCTGAGATGTATTCATAGACAATACAGTATTATTTTTGTTCGGCCATTTAATTACTGATTAAGTCTATGTGATAATTATCTAATTTCGATATTACGCGGAATTATCGCTAATAAAAAGACATTAAATGTCGTGATATTAATGCATTCTGATAATGTTCGACAATGATACCGCGTAAAATATCGCTGTATTATCGTCTTAAAGACACGCACTTTTGCATACACACAACCGCCATGTTCTTTTTTGTTTTATCGCTTATTCCTTGCAAACATTGTGCAAATATATTCCTCTATTTGCTTCCCGCAAAAGATGCAAAATAAAAGGAATCAACGTAGAGAAATTAATTAAATCACCAAGTTTACAATATCACAGCATCGCTCATTAGGCATTTTTCCTAAAGCCGAATATCAAATTTGGCTTAATTCTTTGAAGAGAGCCATACGCATGCGTAACTATTGTCGCTAGCATTGATATGTCGTAAAATCCATCCGCCATCCACCTAGAAGATAAATAAAAACAGATGAAATTCCTGAGCTATATTCATGAGATGCCAGCCCAGGACCGATTACACTAGAGGCCATTACTGTGATTTTGTCGAGAATCATGCCAGATATATTCAATGTATGGGCGAATAGAGGTTTTACCGGACCTTGTATCTACCGATTAGATTTTTTTCTGATCGATGCAAAACGCTTTGATGGGGAAAACTTTCTCTAATGAAAACCGGATGAAAGAATTCGGCGAAAACATCTTTGTTACATCAGAACCTACACAATTTTCCTCAAAAAGCATCGAATAGTTGTCTGATAAGCGACAGCAGATCATTGCAAATATATATATATATATATATATATATATATATATATATATATATATATATATATATATATATCAGAAGAAATTAGAAAAACAAAAACAGCAATTCGTTCTGACTCAAATTTCCGTCTGCATGTGTGGTGTTCCTTTTACAATTATACACCATTTTGACAAAAATCGTTCACATTATAGGCTAATCTAACAATGTTTTAAAACTTATATACATACATAATATATATATATATATATATATATATATATATATATAATTGTTCGTTTGGGCAGTAATCTCTCTTTTATACAAGTTTCGTTAAAAACAACTGGAAAGGAACTTCGGTTAAGTTTTTATTTTATATAATATATAGAGTGCTTAAATTTTTTTTTTCTTTTCTGAAGATAAATTATGTAGAAATTATCCGAATGTTCTGTTCGTCAGATTTCTTTTTGGCTTTACTATTAGTCCTTATCAAGTATAATTTTAATTTTAACTTAATATATGGATTTTTATGTATTTATCTAGAGTTATAGGAATGTTTTCTTTTCTCAACCCGGAAAACACATTTCATTTTTGTTCATAATTTATGTTATTGAGCATCAGCTTTTACTTTTTTTAATTAATAATGCTTCCATTATTTTTATCCATTTTTGCATGTGGAGCAGGCTATTATTTATGTATGATCAACGAGTTCGTTGCAGATGGATTTTGGTAGGTTCTTAACGGAAACATCAATAGCCTGACGTCTTATGAATATTTCTCGGACATTCACGCTGGTAAATTTAGTTAATACTGTTTATTATAAACACAGCATTTACTTGAATATGTGTATCTATAAAAAATAACGTATAAATTTACTATATACATCAGTGATTCATGGAGTCTGAAACCTCTACAGTAATGCAGAAAGCACTGGACGGGCGTTTTGTCCTATATTTGGGACCCATCAGCAGTGCGCGTCCACTACCGAGAATTGAAACCCTGACAGTTAGGATGTCAAGCAAACACCACATCAACTGCTCCAACGGTCCTCAGTGACGAAGGAGTAGCAAATCAGACTCAATATAGCGCCGCTCACTCACATATTCCGTGGTGGAACTCTACTGAAATTCACTTTAACCATAGGACTGCACGACTACTATCACCAAGCCGCTCACTCCAGAGCATTAGAAGCCGGTTCAAGCAATGATATACATTTGAAATTATTAGAATTTTGATAATTATATTTAAGTGATCCATCGAGTCTGAAACCTCTACAGAATGCAGAAAGCACTGGACGGCCGTTTCGTCC
>OZ038504.1:42883238-42903238 GCA_964036315.1 Acanthosepion esculentum
TTTAAAATACCGCAAGAGAGAAAAAAAATTGAAAGGTGATGGATACCTTTTATATTGCTTCCACTTCCATGAAATGAAAATGTGTTACTTCTTTCCCGCTCTTTTTCCTTTCTTTTAGTCTATGATTTTTTTTTCGAAAGAAGAAATATATATATATATATATATATATATATATATATATATATATATATATATATATATATATATATATATATATATATATATAAATTTGAAATATATATGTGGTGAGATGTGTCGCTCATATCCGGAAATTCTTTGACGTTTAAAATCGGCTCAAATATGACAACATTGCACATTCGTGAATCTCCTGCCTTCGGAGGAGGGAAAATTGGATCGTAGCGAGCACGCACACCATTTTGCAGAAGGTAAAAACATCTTTATGAATATCCGCTCAAATTTATGATCGCTGATGCTAAGGTGAATAAGGAAAAGAATATATTTTTTTACACTGATTTTTTTGTTTATTTGCCTTATTCATATTGTTTTAGATTATTTTCGCATAAGAAGGAAACGAGAAACATAAGGTTTAATTATTTTTCTACTATTTTTAGTACATAATTGTTCCATAGAATAATAGCCAGAAAAGCTGCAATTTGATCGATGCAGTAACGATTAAAATTATATGTAGAAGTGTCTTCATTTTAGTAGAATTTCAAAAGGAACAATCACTTCAGAATATCTATCTATCTATCTATCTATCTATCTATCTATCTACATATCTATATATCTATCTATCTATCTATCTCTTTATATAAATATATATATACATACATACATATATATGAGGGTCATTCAATAAATAAGTTGAATTTTTCGGTATAAGAACTTCTAATACAGATAGAAGCTTACTCTTTTTTATTTTATTTTTTTGTTTTACTTCTTTTTCACATGGATTTAATTTCTTTTGCAGATTAAAAAAAACCTTTGAGAGTTTTTGGCGATTAACAAAGATGGCCGACCAAGAAGCATGCTCCAGGATTGAACAGCGGTCAGTTATCAAGTTTTTGGTTGCTGAAGGGTGCAAACCACTTGAAATTCATAGGAGAATGTCAACTGTGTATGGTGCCACATGTTTCAGCCAAAAAATGTCTACAAGTGGGCTAAATTGTTTAAAGAAGGACGGAGCAGTGTTGAGGATGAAGACACGCCTGGAAGGCCTACAGAAGTGAGGTCTCTTGAGGTGATCGAATCAGTCAATGACCTCATTCAGTCTGACAGAAGGGTGACAGTGGATGACATTCCAAGGACTTTGAGCTTATCTGTTGGAGGCAAACGCAGGAGTCATCAGTCAGAAGGAGTCATCTTGCATCATGACAACGCAAGGCCTCACACAGCAGCCCAAACGGTGCAGATCATCAACGAGCTGGGCTGGAAACTGCTCCCTCATCCCCTTACAGCCCAGACCTTGCCCCTTCAGACTTTCACCTGTTTGGTCCCTTGAAAGTGTTCACGAGAGGCACGAAGTTTAAAAGTGACCATGAAGTCAAAAGTGTTGTGAGCGACTGGCTGAGACATCAGTCCAAAGTTTTTTACGCTGAGGGAATATGGAAGCTTGTGCACAGATGGTAAAAGTGTGTGACAGTGCTGGGAGACTACGTTGAAAAATAATGTTTAAAAAAGTAAGCTTCTATCTGTATTAGAAGTCCTTATAGCGAAAAATTCACCTTATTTATTGAATGACCCTCGTATATATATATATATATATATATATATATATATATATATATATATATATATATATACATATATATATATATATATATATATATATATTAACAGTAATACTCGCTTGAAAAACCTCGGATGACTCAACTCGTAGACACCTGAGGGCAAATTGGTACCCGAGGAAAAAATTGGAAGTAAAAAAAGAAATAACTAAAAACATCAGATCAAGGCAAAGCAAATCATCAAGTATCTTAAGTTCTTAGTCCAAAGAAAAAACCCAAGCGAGTATGAAGATTATATTTTAATTATTTTTAAAAAATATGTATTGCTCCCGACAGAGAAATTACCATGTTTCAGAGCCAAAACGTAAATCTTAAATTAAACTTAAAATTTAAATTTCAGTTCATTTTCAAGTGATACAAAATAACCAGTGAAAAAATGTTTTACTCTATATATAAATTTAAAAAATGATTTACTCCATTTATAAATTTACAAATCACGTATAAATTAAAAATGAGTGATAGTGTAGGTAAACAAAACAGATTGCTATATTACCATCAAGGACCATAAATCCGATTTTGAGGCTAATCCTACAATCAGAATCATACATACAACCCGGCCTGTGATCGGGAAAATTGATAAATAAAATCTTAGAAAGACTTAACAAACAAATCAAGGATTACCTGGGATTAACACATTGGATCAATACCAAAGAATCCACCAATTGGTTTTCAGGTAATAAGGATGAGTCAAATTGTACCATTATACAGTTCGACATCAAAGAATTTTACCTATCAATATCAGAGGAACTTTTGGCAGCTGCCCTGGGATATATTACTCTATACTCTGATCTATCTGAGGAAAAAAGCAACATAATTATGAATGCAAAAAATTCACTCCTCATTCATAATAATGAACAGTGGATAAAAAATTCTGAAGACAATTTTGATATCACAATGGGATCGCTGGACTCTGCTGAGTCTTCCCACCTTGTTGGTCTATTTACTTTATATAATCTTAGTGCACACGTTGATATTAATATTAAAGTCTTGGAACTGTATAGGGATTATGGCCTTTGGGTTGTGATGAAGTATACAAACTTTAAAATTGATAAGATTAGAAAGCTAATACATAGAGAATTTAAATTCCTAAATTTGAAAGTTACTGTTAACACAAAATTAAAAAAGGAAAACTTCATCGATATAACATTAGACTTAATGAATATTATATACCAAACTTTATAAAAAAAAACTAATACTAATCCTTTATATATACACCCGAAGACAAATAATCCCCATCTGTAATAATTCACGTGTCTTCATCTACTGAAAAAGAATAAGTATAAATTCTACTAATGGAAAAATATCTATGAACACAGAAAATGTTATAACAAATTCGACCTTGCTAACCGAACGCTCTACTGTGGCCAAATAGGTTAAAGGTACGTCAAGCTATGACGGTACCGTTTTGGTTACAGGTTCGAATCATGTCGGAGGACGAATATTTTCTCTGAAAATTTCTCGGACATTCAGGTCGGTAAATGTTATTTAATACTGTTTTTATAAACAGAGCATTTACTTAAATACTTGTATCTATAAAAAGCATGTTAAACATAAAAAATGTCTTTAAATAATTGTCGAACTTTGTCCATTTCATAATATATATAAACAGAATGTATAAACATAAAAATATATATATATATATATATATATATATATATATATATATATATATATATATATATATATATATCAATTTGTTCATATATATTTATCTATTTATATTGTTATCTATTTAGCTATGCCAATCTTTTCATATCTGTCTGTGGCATTCTATTTGTATCTATTTATCTGTTTGTTTGTTTTTTAAAATGAAAACAAATTATAGAGAGAAAGCAATGGGTGGTCATTATCACTGATATCAAGTAGACGTTTTATAATTTTGGGAGCCACATCTCAATCGACGCACGTCTAAACAGATTAGCTTACCGAATTGAATTTATTTCTAAATCTCCTGCCAACTGCGTCCTTATGCGCTGCTTTCATATGAAGCTGTTACCATCTCTTTCTTGATAAAACGTTATTAAATTTGTTTTGCGGTGTATACATTGGGATTTTTTTTGCATTTTACCCCGGCGTCAATTCTTGGCCTGCAGTTCACGAAAAAGAAAAAGAGAAAGGTTATATAGGAATAAAAATGTCGCTGCGGATAGTGGAGGTTGAACACAGATCACCAGAGAGCAAATACAGACAATCTTATTTTGAATAAATATATCACGTGATGGTAAAAGAAATGTATATATGGGAAATCCGTGGCGTCTCAGTGAATTTTTTTTTCAAATCCCGAATTGATTTCGTCCAGTGAACTGGTGTTACTGCTACATTTAGGGCTTTGTTGTTTTTTTTTGGGGGGGGTGTTAAGCTTTTCACCCCAGGCAAGGCTAAAAGCCACCAGCACGCAAGGGGTTACAGAGGATTTGGAGCAAGAGCAGATAGGAGTGATAGAGGAAAGGATGTGGAGAAGGATGGTAGATAGATCAATGCAACTGGAGATGTCGATTGACGTTACATTTGAATAGTTGGAGATGATAGTTGTCAGGGAAACAGGAATAGGGAAGGGAGTTCCACAGGCGTGAGGTGCGAGATATGAAGCTATTGGAGGTAAAGAGACGTCTACATTTAACAGTTTCAACAGTGAAAGGGTGGGAACAGGATGCCAGCCTCGTATGACGCTTGAATTCATGGAGCCTAGGACCCAGCGATAGCAGCTCATCGGAGCAATTGCCATGGAAGTATTTATAAAAGAGACAAAGAGAGGCGACGGGGCGTCTGTGAGAGAGAGACTGCAGACGAGAGGCCAGATCAGGGCCAATTGCATTGCATACCCGTCTCTGTATCTTTATTACTAACAACAATTTTGTTTAGTTTCTTGTATATAGTTTGTACACATTTGTAAATACTCATTGGGGATTTTTAAAATTTTAATTGTTATTTTATTTCCCTCCCCCCACAAACACTGAATTGTACATATCGGGACTAGTTAGGACTTCATAGAGTTTCTGAGTTTATTATGGTGTATGAGGTAAGAAACGTTAGTAAGAATGTGCTGTTTTGGTGAAAGTAATATTGTTAATATGGTTGGGTCAGTGTTTGCGGCTAACTGAGTTGAAATGTTAAGACAGAAGAAGACCATCCTTTTCCCCATACGCCCTTTTCGGCCTTGCGCCACATTTGTACATATAGTGCAATAAATATCATCACTTTACGGATTACTTCGGAAGTGTGCTTGTCAATCACTCTGCGAACCCAGAGGAGGCTATCCCAAAGGGCAGAGACTCCTCTGGGTCTATGGGGATATTTTTGCCGGAGCCTACGGGCTCGGATACCCCACAATGAACTGGCCCTTGTGCCACATCCGACCGCATGGGACGGTTAGTGAATATCGTCACTTTACGGGTTATTAATCGGACCACTAATCGGTGGTTACTTTTCGAGCGAGTATTATCGAGTAAGTACTATTAGTGCGAGTATTATTCGAGGGCGTCTGGCACCAGTTTTCTTTAACAGCGTATTATAGTTGTATCTGCGATTACAAAAGCTCTACTACAACGAAAATTACAAAAGTGGCAACGATTATTCATTAACAATGACGAAGTAGCAACGAGTGTTCGTTGACATTACAAAAAATAATAATAATGTGAAGAAGAAGAATAAGAATAAGAAGAATAAGAAGAAAAAGAAGAAGAAGAGGAAGAAGAAGAGGAATGACATCAGACATGTTAAATCTTAAATTAAACTTAAAATTTAATGTCCAGTTCATTTTCAAGTGATGCAGAATAAACTTTGAAAAAATGATTTCTAAATTTATAAATCACGGATAAATTAAAAATTAGTGATAGAGTAGGTAAACTTACCAAAAAAAGATTGCTATATTACCATCAAGGACCATAAACTCGATTTTGAGGCTAATCCTACTACCAGAATTATAAATTAGTAATTAAAATATTAGAAAGAGTTAACGAACAAATGAAAGATTACCTGGGATGAACACATTGGATCAATACCAAAGTAATCACCAATTGGTTTTCAAATAATAAGGATGAGTCAAATTGTACCCTAATAAAAGAAACAGGGTCTAAGATTCAGGGGACTGAGGATTGAGTGCGCAGGTTGCTCACCCATCACAGACTGGCTGAGAAATTTAACGGAACACAGGAGGGAATAGAGTATGTTAAGTATGAAAGCTTCGAATTTTTCATCAAATCCACTTCGTTACTTTCCACTGAACTTTGAATTTGCAGCAAACAAATTTGAACTAAATTGACGGGATGTATAGCTAATGAATTCTGTAAATATAGAAAAATAGAAAAGTAAGCCAAGGATGTGTCATTTCCCCGTACTTATTCAACATATATCGGATGTAACTGAAAAATTGTCCAAATCGTGTAAAAGGTTACAATAAGTGTCCATTCCACAAAATGTATAATATCTTAAAAAAAAAAAAAAAAAAACACTTTCCTGGTGGAGCTTCTTTTCCAGGTTTTCAAATAAGACGTTTAACCATTTTAACACTATTTATCGTAAGAATCGCTGGAAAAAAACTTTGAGTTATCCAGCTAGAATCACTATGTCTTCCCAGTTGAGCAATGGTGAGCAGAAAACTATGATTCAGGCCTTCAGTAATGGTACCACCATTCATACTCTAGCTTCCATCTTCAAAGTCCAGTCAAGAACCATCAAGAGAAGGGTGAATCAGTTTAAAAAAGATGGAACAGTAGAGAGGGAAATTGGAAAAGGAAGTCACAATAGCAAGATGGATAATCATTTCAACTTAGAGCTAAATAGATTCTTATTGCTCAAAGTAGAGTATAATAGTGCTATAAAACCTCAGAGACTTCCAGTAAGATATCTTTAATCATTTCTAAGATACAACGTTTCAAAGCTTAATCTAACAAATGGACAATTTTACTGTTACGCGATTTGGACAATGTTGCTGTTACACTCGGAAGTGTGATGCGATTCGGAGAATTACAACTTCTATCTGGATTCCTCGTTGGCGGCGATATACACTAGATATACAAATCAAAATGTGTTGATAGCAGACACAGAAAAACTACCTTTTGGAGGAATTCGTGTAGTTTCCTTTCTGTGTCTGCTATCAACATTGGTGATACATCTTCGCCAAAGAAGTAGTGTACCTAAAAGCCGAGACACCATTGCAAAGAGCCTATCCGAACAATTACCATGAAAGTATTTATAAAAAAGGAAAAGGGAGGAAACCTTACTGCGGTAAGAAAAGGACTGACTCCGAGAGGTTAGATCGGTGCCAGCAATATTTTTGATTCTTCTTTTGCATATTATCAAGGGGCCCTAGATAGACAGCAGGAGCACCGGACCGTATATGGCAGCAATATTGTAAACATGGTAGACATAGATATATGTAAGATAATCTCTGGAGCGAAAAACTGTCGAGCACGGCCCATTGAACCAATCTTAATGGCAGCTGAACTAGCAATAGATTAAATACAGTCTTTCCACTTCGTGTCAAACGAGAACGTTAGCCCAAGAGGGCGCAGCAAGTATCTCTCCTGGAAGTCAGCATCAGCCAAGCTGATCGAAAGCAGAGAAGATTCTCGTACGATTAATTTAGATCGGTTTAGTTCTGGAAGCGTTAAAATTAAGAAGTCATCATATTCATATCTTAAAAACAGATTGAAGATCGTTTTGCATATATATAAAATCCATTTAGCAAGTAACATTTTAGCCGTCAAGCGGGTCTCGAGTTCGAAAGATATCAGAATAAATATCTACACGTATAATGAAAGAATAAATTCATAAGGACTTCAATACAGCACTGATAAATATACCAATACCCTGACACTTGTCTGGAGTAGAGGCTCCAAGTCTCGCTGCCGTAGAGCACTAGGCTGACGACACATGCCCTATAGACTGCCATTTTTGCGGTGGGAAAAGGAAGGACCCCGAGAGGTCAGATCGGTTCCAGTAATATTGCTGATTTTTCTTTTAGATTTTATCAAGGGACCCTAGATAGTTAGCAGGAGCACCGGATCATATATGATAGCAACATTCTAAACATGGACGAATGGTAGACTTATAGATATATGTATGATAATCTCTGGAGCGGAAAACTACACAGTGAACCAATCATTCCTGTCAGCTGACCTAGCAGTAGATTACATATATAGTCTTTGCACTTCTTGTCAGCCGAGAACGTTAGCGCAAGAAAGCGCAGGAAGCCCCTCTCCTGGACGACAGCATCAGCCAAGCCGATCGAAAGCAGAGAAGATTCTCTTACGATTAAATTTAGATCGGTTTATTTCTGGAAGCGTTAAAATTAACAAGCCAACCTATGCATCTCTTAAAAACAGGTTGAAGATCGTTTTGGATATAAAAAGGGACATTTATAAAATCCATTTAGAAAGTAACGTCAAGAGGGTCGCGAGGTCGAAAGATATCAGAATAACTATTTGCGCGTATAATGAAAAGACAAATCCACAAGGACGACAATACACCACTGGTAAATATACCAATAGCCTGACCAATGCAATATGAGCAAACTGGAAGACATATAATGGAAAATTAAAATATTAATAATATTACAGGCTTGTTATGTGTCCAACATACGCTGAATTGCCTTCCTGTTAGTGCTGTCAGTGTCGGACTAATTCACTCTCTATGAGGCAAATCCGGTGATATTGTTCCTGCTGATTTCTCGCCACAGGCCAACGGGAGTTTTTACGTTATCGACAAAGCGCGGGAAGAGAGAGAAGGCAGCAAACGGTGGGAGCTTCAGTGGTCATGACGATAGATGTGAACAAGAGCAGATGCTTATGAATACTTAACGCAAACTATGTTCGCATATAATGTATTTCAATTAATGATTTATAGTGGGGAATTCAAACATATAGGCCTGCTTCATATTGTTAAACAGGAGCGCACGTTTAAAAAGGTAAAAAAATGCTCAAGTTTATTTTTGCTTTTGTTTCTTTCAGATATAGAGTGTCAATCAGAAATACCTCCCACATGTTAAGACATCGCCTATGTGTTGCTAGGGAACATAGGCAAGTGGCAATTGTGTCTTCATCTAGCTATTTTTTTTTCTGATAAGATCAATTATTATCATAGCTTGGACCGATGCACACCGCGCGTTTGCTTTTGAAACTTTACCTGTTGGAACTACTCAGCAACCTTGATATTATTGGCAAATATATTAGAATAATCAAGAACCTATCCTGATAGGAAACGGCATTCATCCGGATAGAAAATGAGTTCAGTAGATATACAAAAATAGAAATGGTTGTAAGACAAGGATGCATCCGCTCACCGGACTTATTACAGCTAAGGGATTTTGAGAGAACTAAAAGTCCTATCAGGATTCAGTATTGACGGCCACAAACTTAACAACATAATGCATACAGATTAAATCTACAAAAAAATACAAAAACAACAAAGCAAAAAAAAAAAACATTCCGAAGGTAGTGAAGGAAAGCGAGAAGAAGGGATTGCGCATTAATTGCACGAAGACAGAATGCATGGTTTTTAGCAAATGGACGAGCCCAAATTGCAAACTTCAAATCGGAGAAAACAAGTCCGGAAATTTAAATATCTGGGATATCTTTTAACAGAGGTCGGAGAGTGTGACACTGACATCTGAAGGCGTATGTGGGTAGCCAAGAAAGCATTCCAAAATCTAAACAGAGTAAAAAAAATCGTTAAAAACAATGAAAAGGGCATTAAACTGCTACGGGACATATTTCCATCTGTATGGCTGCGAGAGTTGGAAGATCTCCTCAAAGATGATGAGGAGACTTGAAACAAAAGAAATGTTGTTCTACAGAAGGATGCTGAGTATGGAAAGGACCACACATGCGAGCAACGACGAAATTTTAGAGAAAATGGAACCGAACAAGAAACTTGTACTTAACATCAAGAAGAAACACCGGGATTTCTAAAGCACATGATGAGGAAAGAGGTCTTGCAAATTAAAATAATAAAAATATATTTCGTAAATTTTTTTGTATGCACACTTTTTTTTAGATACACTCTATTCGATTTTATAATTTAAAAAAAAGTATCCAAGTGTTAAACTATTAGCAGACGTGTAGTCGTCTGATAATATATATTTTTTGTCGTAGACATATATTACCATCTCTTTTCGTATTGATTTTTTTTATTTACTAGTGGGAAAAGGAAAGAAAAGGTTATTGTAACAGCTTATTTTGCACTTATAGGGTATTTTTGTGTGTATGCAAATTGACTCATTTGACTTCATCCAAACTTTGCAGATGCTCGTAAAAGAGCGAGTGCGCGCCATTTCAGCCACGGCTGTCTACAAAATGGTTTTATTTACATGTCTGATGTTAAATGATTTGGAATAATTCCATAGCACTTAAACCAACTATTTGTGCAATCCAAGTATTTTTCATTTATGTCTACATCTAACAGCTGTTTATATTGCGGGTAAAGTTTCTCTTTCATATTTCTATAACAGCGAACTTTTTTTGTAGTCTGTTTCCTCGTCGTCTTTATTTAAATTTTTATCCTTTATATGGGACTGGGTGTCGCGTGTTCTTGAACCTAAGGAATTTCATGCTGTTCCCCAAATTTTTGTGCCTAGTGTTATCATTCCGTAAACGTTCGCGTTCGCAGGTGTCAACCTCTGTTTTTTTTTTCCCCGATAAGTGGGATTTGAAAATTTAATACAAGACAAATTGGAGGCAAGAGAGACAGAGGAAAGCAACGAATAATCTACTTAGTGTGTTTGAGAATATGGATAGCGGAACAGGTTTGTGGACTTAAAAAAAGAATGACAACGTTTAAACAGAGCGTCACGGGATAGGAATTTTTGTGGGGATCCATCATCGCCTAATTCCATAGGGGACACGTCACGTAAATAATAATAATAATAATAATAATAATAATAATAATAATCTGTAATTGTAACACAGGGGCTTTTCCTGCTCATTTTATGTTACGTCGGAATGCTGTTGTTCCAGATAGAAAATCGATATCGCTATTTGAAGTCAACATGTTCATCTCAAGCAAGCCACCAGGAGGACATCGAAGCGCTCGATCTTGGTTGTGGAAAACTTTAGGAATATTCTACAACAGTGTATGGCGAAAATAAGCCACCACTTGGAGGATGGGATTTACAAAAGTAAATGAAGGAAAACAGTTAGCTCTTTGTTTAAACAATAGTGAAATCAATACTAATTATTTCGTTCTTTTTGTCAACCTTGAAAATGTGGGGAGTATTCCTCCGGAACACAGGCTTCTGTGTGGGATTTCTTTCTAATTTATTCATTTCAGTATAGAAAAATATTTGTAAAGAAAGTATATGTATTCTCTACAGAAAAATAATTATCATTGATGTTTCCTGTTTCTGAAACAAAAGATGTTTACACTTATGATCTTCCCTAGCGAAAATCACGAATGGTTTAAAATGATGACAAAGTTTGTTTCTTTAAAAGTTTGAAAAATTCAAGAAACGTAGTACTTAATCATTGATTATGTATATGGTTATGCATGAAAGAGTGTGTGAGTGAACAAGTGAGAACGAAACGAAATCAAATTTCAAGAAATGTTATTTTCCTTATGAATTTAAGCGTGCCATTGAGAAAGATCAGAATGTCTGCATTTGACCTGCATGCCGAAGTTTGCCAAGGAGTGCACTAGGTTGTTGGTGATTTTAGTGACATTAGTAATTCTGTGTTCAGTCCTGGAGCTAGGACAGACTTCGTCTTGGTAGAAACAGGGTGAGTATTAAAATGGCAGTGTTGTAGATTTAAATGAAGAGATTCAGTTCACAATTCCTATCTAACTCCTGCTGTCATGATTTATCTTTATAAGAGCCAAATCAGACAAAGATGGAGTATCGCTGCCATATCTTGGCTGGTACTGCATAGAACTCGCTGTCCAGCCAGCCAAAAAAGAAAAGTGATTATGTAGCCTTGTAGGTGATGAATTATTTTCCACCCGGCAACTTCTTTCCCCGCTACAATGTTACAAATTTCCAGAGACATTGTACTTAATCAGTGTTTACGTATATGGTTATGCATGATAATATGTGAGGCAATAAATGAGAATGAAAATAAGAGAGCATTTTAATACTCATTATTTTCCCCAGAAAACCAATCAGGCTATATATTGATTTCGGGCCGCAGTTTATCTGTGTGTTTTCGACAGCCTTCTTCTTGCATCACTTTTGCCTCTCTCCTGTATAACAGAGAACGACAAACCGTTCCATCCAGATGAAGAAGTAACTTAAAGCAACAGGGATGTATTTCTAGTAAACTACAGACTGGTTATGGATGTAATGAGCACGTTTTAAGGGGAAGGGGATAAAAGGTTTGTTTTTTTATAAGAATTATAAAGGCTGTTAAATTTTCTGGGTCACATTGAATGGAAAAAGTATGTGAAAAGCGAAGAAAAAATTAATCTTCAAACACAGCTCTACAAATTAAAACAAACTATTATTGCGCATAAAAATAACGTTTGCTTTCTTTTAAGATGAATGAAATAAGTTATAAACTTCCTCGCAGACATTCGTAGAAAGAAAGATGTTTTGGTTTTCTTTTTACTACACAAAAGAAATGAAGTGTGTTAGTATAGGGTCAAACGGGTATGTGAATTCATCAAGCGAAAATCCACGATTTACGTTATTTTATGTGTGTTTTGTGGGATTTCATCAACAGCTGATAAATAACTGTACTACTATTGCTGCTAAAATTACGCTTTATTATTATGTTTCGTTTGGATATTTTCGTAATGTAAACTGTACAAACTGGTTTATGAAAATACTTTAAAAGTGAGAATTAATTCACAAGAATTAACTTAATACTTAATAAATTGTTTTGAGTATGCGAAGATTTGAGTATTCAGTAACATTTACATCCCCCAGTCGAAGATATACTGAAAGATTATTAACTTACACTACGCTATTTGTAAGAAGAAATCGGAACACAGGAACTTAAAAATTATATTTACTAAACTTAGAAGTTTTATTTTTAAATTAATATATTTCCCAATATTTAATTTCGGTTTCTAGGAGAGAAAATATTGTTAATCATTTTCTGGCTGTTATCCTTCAATTTTTAAAACAAACAAGAATGTTGTCTGCTTTTTCAAAACATCAATAGCGTTTGAGACAAGGTCTTTGATTGATTAATAAATGCTGAGCCTATTTTGGCACACAATTGTAGTGGTGTCTGTATGATTTTACTTTTGTCCAGAAATGAGATTTTAGGGATACTTTTTAAATCTATTGAAGTTTTTCTTCAATTTTAAACGGGGTTCTACACACATCATGAGGAAGTGATCGCAAAAATTAACACAACCAGGATATATTGAATAGAGCAGGGGTAATGAGAGAATAAAGTAATCTAACTTTTGTAAATATCTTGCAGAAAGTGATCGAGATTTATAGGATGTGGACATTTATTGATTAAAAATGGTCCGACTTTGCAAGTCATGCGATTACTAAAATTTTTTTTTAACAAAAATGGAAGAGTTGTTTTCGTTCGGTTTCCGTATATATTTCCGTTGATTTTATAAGAAAATGATAGTTTGAAGAAAGAACTAACTACCAATTGTAATAAGACAGAATGCATTGTCGTTAATTTTGAAGGATAACTCAAATGCCAGATACGAAGTGGAGACATCAAAATCAAGCAAGTGCAGACATTTAACTATCTCACAAATATCAGAAAAGAGAACGGAAAATGTTGTACAGAGATCCATAGACGGATTGGCATATCGAAAGATGTTTTCATGAAGCTAAGGAAATTATTAAGAAAAATGAAAATTTCGTTAGAAAGGAAAGAAATACTGAAATACAATGCCATATTAATCCTTTATTATAGCAGAGAGTTCTGAGCAATTTCCTCACATATGAAAAGGAAAGAAGGCAATAGAGAATATGAGAAAAAAAACATGGACGGAGCATGTTAGCAACGAGGAAGTTTTAAGGAAAATCGAGACAAAAAAACGACACTTTACCTTGAATCTGAAAGTTTGTTCTGTTTGTTTCTCAACTCCTTAGTATTTACCCGATAACTCCTCACAAGGCAGGATGTACCACAAAGCTGTTTTTTTTTCTTTTTTCGTGAGTCGTTCCGAGCCTGTATACACGGGGCCGGGCAGCTGTCCAGACGAGACTCTGACCTTCTGCGTAGCCCTGTCTGCGTTGTTATCCACCCAAAGGCAGGGAGTCGATAAGCAGACTTAAGTTTCATTTGTAACTCCTCGCATATTGTTAACGCCTATCAACTCCTAATGAGTCATTTAATACCGATATTTAATTTAAAATAAGGAGCATTAGTGAGTTCTTTTTAAAAAAATGTATATTTTTACTATGAAAATTTATTTCTGGCCCCTTCACAAGAAAAGTGTATTTCTACACTTTCATAGAGTTTTGACAACTGTTTGTAGGGTCAAATATTTGACCATATCTGGAACCCTAACCAGTTGTATTAATCCGAGTCGAGGTGGACCTGGGAACAACAGCTGTAAATAGGTGGCTTCTGAAAAACGTCACAATCAGAGGCCTTGCTGCCTGATGTAGTTTATCGACATATCTCGGACGTTGAATCAGAAATAAATAAAAATATATAAATTAGTATTCGGCAGGCCTCGAAACGTTCATAACACTGGAAAACTTGTTTTCGACCGAAACAATGTTCGCTAAAGCTATGACGAAATATTTCGGAGAACTCTGTAGCAATTTTGTCATGCGTCATCCATCAAAAATATGTTTATATTGCCTGATATTTCAACTCATTGTAGAGATTGCAGAGTCCCCGCAAATTTACGTTACAAGCGTTCACGTATTAACTGAACTCAAGTTTTCGAAACAAATAAGAAATCTTACCTGGATTTATAATTGACAAGTACAGTTTTAAGAGTATAGAGTATGCATATCACAACGTTTTGATAACAGACGCATAAAAAGAACTGATTATGCAAGGTAGTAATGATAAGATGGAACAGAAGTCCAACCATTAATTGTGCGATGAGAGAATGCAGGGTCGTTAGTCAGTGGGGGGGGGGGGCAGTTTAGGATATGCTTGAAGAACTGAAAATACCCAAATAAAACCTGTACAGTTATTGAACTATCACTGAATATTGTAAAAGGTAACGGAAAATGGGACACAAAAACCGAAGGTGACTCGAAAAGGATCAAAATATACTTTCCAAAACTTCGTTAGAAACAGAGTATATATAAGAACCACTTATATGGTACCGGCGCTCCTATATGGCAATGAATGCTGGTTAATTTCCTCACAGTAGAAGAGGATACATATGAAGGCAGTGAGGTGGATCTACAGAAGGACGCTGGGAATGCCATGGTCGAAATATGCGAGAAACGCGAAGGTTTTAGATAAAATGAGAAAAAAACTTAAATGTTTACTTAGAATCAGAAATCCACAGTTGGAATTTCTAGGTCTCATAGTTAGGTCAGACATTTTGGAGTGTGTCACATTCAGACGACATACTGAAGCCGGGATAGGGTGAGAGGAGGGAGAACAATAAAAGAAAAGGAAAAAGAAAAGGAATTGAGAAGGTAAGACAGAGCATTTAAATTTCAGAACAACGTTGACCGTGAAGAAATAATCCGGAAGCATTCTACAAGAGAAAAGTCCGATAGAAGAAGCTATTAGCATAGAACTTACAATTATAACTAGCCAATTCAACTTGAATTTATGACACCAAATGAACATGAAAGTATTTATAGAAAAAGCACACGGAAGCTACATTACGAACGACAGTGGAAATGCCAATATATATATATATATATATATATATTTGTGATCCACAGACAGACTGTTTCGCTGTTTCACAGCTCATCAATGTGGCTAGATGTCCGGTTGCGTCTAGCTAGGATCGAAACCCGACTGAATTTGCGTCAGTCCGAACTTCTCCATCACTAAGCCATCAGTGTACGGTACGGGATGAAGGTGATATTTTAGCGTGTTTATTTTTAGATTCGGATAAACACACAGTGACTGACAGTGACTCAATTCTGTCGAAGAGTCGTGCAGTATTAGCTTAAATAGTCACTGTTTACAAATTCACACCTGAAACCAGAGGGCTCAACCGAAATTAATTTTATATATATATATATATATATATATATATATATATATATATATATATATATATATATATATATATATATATAAATGTACAATGAATGGAGCACTTTGGCTGATGGCATTTGTTTACATTAGTAAAAACAATACGCTAGATTTAGTTGTGTAACTCTACCGAGTGAAGATAGCTCTGGCTGACACCTAATCAGTTGAGTTTCAATCCTGGCTTGAGACATTCGGATGTCTAGTCACACTGAGGAGCTCTGATACAGCGAAACAGTACTGTCTGTGAATGACATAATTTAGCTCTTGAAAATACATTTCAATTCAGCACTGTTGAGTGATAAGCTAATTCTATAAACAACAGCCACCTGCACTAATGCAAAGCTCTTCAGTAAAATGAATGGAGCACTTTGGCTGATGGGCATTTGTTTACATTTGTAAAAACAATACGCTAGATTTAGTTGTGTAACTCTACCGTGTGAAGAAAGCTCTGGCTGACACATAATCAGTTGAGTTTCAATCCTGGCTTGAGGCATTCGGATGTCTAGTCGCACTGAGGAGCTCTGATACAGCGAAACAGTACTGTCTGTGAATGACATATATATATATATATATATATATATATATATATATATATATATATATATATGGATATTAATTTTTTTTTAAATATGATTTCATCGCTACAAAAGAGTTCTCATGTTTCAAAAATAGAAGCTAAAAAAAACAGCTCTATTTCATCGTCAAGCGAATTTTGGTTCCAAAATCATATTTTTTTGAAAAATAATTATAATTTAGGCTTTACTTATGTATTGTGCACTGTTTTTTTTTTTAAATAAAAACAAAAATACTAAAGACATTTGGATTATTAACCTAACGGTTCTTTCCAATTTTTCTATATATTTTTTCTCTCTGACACACACACACATATATATATATATATATATATATATATATATATATATATATATATATATATATATATATATATATATATATATATATTATGAGAGATTATATTAAAACATGTTGAAATCTCTACGAAAGGCATTCATGTTTGAATACTAGGATTGTACTTCTTCGGGCGATGGTACGTAACTGGTAAAATAAACTAGTAAAATCACCAGTTACTTACCATCGCCTAAAGAAGTACAATCATAGAATTGAAACATGAATGCTTTTGTGTAGCGATTTCAACATGTTTTTATTATAATCTCTTATAATAATAATGATAATAATAATAATAATAATATAGTTCTCGACTTTGTATTGAAAACTTTTCTTAAAAATAAATTCTACGAACAGTGGAATTTTATTCGAAATGTTCTTTCTCTCATTCGCACACACACACACACACACACACACACACACACACACACATGTGTGTGTGTGTGTGTGTGAGAGAGAGAGAGAGATGAAAGGGAGTAAGAGAATGGTATTCAAGGAGAAAATGGCAATAAACTTTCAATACTATTATGTTATTTTTAATTAGGCCTTCGGGCAGATAAATTCATATTTCCAATTAGAAAACCTGTTACGGATAAAACCTTAGAAAATCATGCAAAAAGAAGAGGCAAGGGGGAACATCAAAGGTTATTGCGTTGAAAATGTAATTACAATTGAACCTCGGTGAGGCAGGAGTTTTGGAAATTTCCCAAAACTTCTCTCTGAAATGAAGTTTTCGATATCAAATTTTATAATTATTCCAATTGTCAATGAAAACATATCGAACTTCAATGCCCCAATTAACATTCAGGATTGTCTGTTCAATTTTGTTTTGCTTGATGTGAGATTCCGTCACAAAGACACAAAGACACACACACACACACACACACACACACACACACACATATATATATATATATATATATATATATATATATATATATATATATAATAAAAATATAGTTTAAATGTATGCTACATTTATGAATTATAGTCCCGAATAACAGGGATAGAGCGTATAAAAATAAAAGTGGACATCGAGGTCAACCCCAAGCGAGCCAGTGTTTCATGCTAAACCTCAATCTTGAGCGCATCACAGCCTGTCGCTGGACGTCAGTGTCTAAATTATACACATACCCACAAACAAACACACACACACACACACACACACATATATATATATATATATATATATATATATATATATATATATATTCTGACAGACAGTTTTGCTGTATTAGAAAACCTGTTACGGATAACATGTGTGACTAGAGGTCCGTTTGCCTCTAGCTAGAATCGGAATCCGGCTGAATTGGCGTCAGTCGGAGAATCTACCTCTAAGCCGTTGCCGCACGGTAGGGATGTAGGTGAATTTAAGCGCATTTATTTTCAGATAAACACGCCAGTGACTGAGAGAAATCGATTTGTTTCATTGAAGATTATTGCGTTAGTAACTGTAATAGTCACTGTTTGAAAACCCACTCTTAAATATCTCTCTATATATATATATATATATATATATATATTTATATATATATATATATATATATATATATATATATATATATATATATATATATTGAATTGGACATAGTCCGACAATTTATTTAAACACATTTATAATATGTTTAACGTTCTTTTTATAGATACAAGTATTTAAGCAATTATTATTAAACAGAGCATTTGCTTAAATATTTGTATCTATAAAAAGAACGTTAAACATATAAATGTCTTTATACATATATATATATATATATATATATATATATATATATAAAAGTGAACATTGAAGAACAGAGGCGACAGGGTGTTTCATGCTAGACGCAATCGTCAGGTCGTGCATTCTTAGGAAACTCTGGCGATTACGTCTAGCATGAAACAGCCTGTTGCTCCTAAGTGTTGGCTTCAATGTTCACTTTTATTTATATATATATATATATATATATATATATATATATATATATATATATATATATATATATATATATGTTTATTATAAATGTTTCGTTAAAGTCGGTTGACAATGCACTGCGATTAAGCTTCATATTTCATTTTCCTTATGTTCGTACACGTCTTTTCTTTTCTAGACACAAACTGTGTAAAAATTGTAAAAACATTCTACATATCCAAACACTTTCAGCTATTCTTTTAGCCATTATCAAGGACGATTTCTTTATTATTGTTGTTCTTGCCTGAATGTGTGGGTAATCATATATGTTTCTGAAGTTACAGAAAAGAAACTACTTATACGAACACAAATAAAATAAAATAAAACGTTTAATCGCAGTATCTTGTCTGTCCTTTTTAACGATTCTTGTGAACATCTAAGGGTTTTCTCTTCTACACAATTCTGTAAATATTGCCCAAATGTTCTGCATATCTGAATGATTTTTATTATTATTTTAGCCATAATCAACGGTGATTTTTATTTTTAATTGAATGCAATGATATCTAGAGTTATATGAATGTTTTATTTTCCAAACACTGACAACATATCGTGGCCGTGTTCATGGTTATATTACTGGGTGCTGGATTTTTTGTTTTATTATTAGTGCTTCTATTATCTATAGTCTTTTTTATATGTGAAAGAGGCTATTATCCTTGTATATTTTACAATTTTAATTGAGCAATAGTCAAAGAGGTGTTACTTGAGTTTTCTCAATAGTCATGAATTGGTATATCCAACGTTATTATTTATAAGTTTGACTTGATCAAGAACGGCGTTCTTATATGAAACGCATAACACACAATTCTTATAATATATAGGTATAGTACACCGACGAAAGAAAACTGAGAGATAAGTATATATATCTCTTAAGATCTGAGTTGAAATTATGATCGCTCTTTCTGTTGTGACCTCCTAATACAGTTTCCGTCTCTACTATTCCCTCTTTTTTAATCTTATTCGCCGTTCTCTTGAGGGTTCTGGAATGGACTTTGAAGATGACGCCAGAGAATGACTGAAGGCCTGAATTATCTTTTTCAACAGCATTGCTCATTTGTGAAGACAGTTTATGAAATATATGGTGTGAAGAAGGCTAAACGTTGTATCCGAAAACCTGGAAAAAAAGCTTAATTAGTTTAGTGTTTTTTTTTAGATATTAAACATTTTTTAGGTTGGATAATTATGCTGTTACACGATTTGGACATTGTACACACACACACACGCGTGCGCGCGCACACACACACACACATATATATATATATATATATATATATATATATATATATAACAATTGTGTGTGAGTGTGATAAA
>OZ038504.1:42910738-42925738 GCA_964036315.1 Acanthosepion esculentum
GGCAGGTCAATCACTACTGTGTTGGCCAATTTGTTTGGCATTATCGGGGTAATTATCCGACTTTAACTTGTATCTTTTTCTTCCTGTTATTTGGCACTGCGTCGATCTGACTGTCATTCTACAATCTTTAGTAAACAATGCAAGTTGTAACTGTACGGTTAAGTTTAAGAACATCCAGTATAAAAATGATGGTACTCAATTCAATGAATCACAATAATTCAAAGCCTTCTTATGCAATATAAACTAGTATCCTGTGTCGCCAGCGTTCACTTCGTTCTAAACAACTGGCTATAATATTCTACTGAAATCCCAGTGGCCCAGACTGACTTGATATTGTCTACAACAGCCTTGGTATTGTTTAATTAGCTAAACATTCTAAGGTAGCGACCTTGACCTTTTTAAAGCTGATATGTTTAACGTCACATCATCTTCTTAGGGTTTATTTTGCGTTCGGAGTTGAATACATGGTAGATTATACTCATATTTCGTGTATATATATGTTTGTGTAGACATAATTACTAGAACTGGTGATGTCTGTGTTTTATTTTGAAGTTTTGTTGAAGTTATTTTTTTCGAATAGAGTTTGATTTAAGAAATTGGAGAATATTATATGAATTAAATGTTCTTTCATGTTGTTTCTTTGGTTGATTTTGTTTAGCGACATATCAACACCTCTGTGGGTTATTTAATTATCTACAGATAAAATTTTATTGCTGGTCATATATTTTCGATCTCTTTATATAAAAATGTATTGCTGGTATTATTACTAACAAAATGTATTTTTATATACTCATAGAGTTTTTTGGGGGGACTCACTACATGCCACGTGCTTCAGGCTGATCTGTACGTTGGTAGCTCTCAGGAGTACCGGTATTGTCATGTCAATCCATTTTGTAATGCTGTCTGACCGGCTCCTGCCTTGCCATCTCTGCTACATCCGCCTTCAACGGTGCCTTGTTTGCAAGGTCTTACAGAGGCTGTTATACCGTGTGACGTGGCCTGGCAATGCCAACTTCCGACGTTTAATAATGGCGAGGAGAATTCAGATATCTTTCAATAAAAGAGGAAAGATCATTTTTGCTCGGTTAATTTAAACTTTTTACCAAATCTGTAATTCACTAAGGACCTACGGATCGTTATCTTCCTCGACGAGATACAAACGAAATATTAGTCAAAATAATGAATAATTGCTATTATTCATTTTTAAAAATTCAAGTACAGTTAAAAACAGGATTATTGATGAATTCCTCGTCTTTTAAACAAGAACGTGACTCTCTTTCTCTCTCTCTCTCTCTTTATCTATCTCTCTGTTTCTCTCTCTCTCTGTCTCTCTCTGTCTCTCTCTTTCACTCTCTACGATTATTCCAAACGTTTTCTCTATAATATTAATATTCTCTAACAAACATAGAAAACTAAGACTTGTTTTTAATCTTTTCAGTCCGAAGAATTCAATAAAGCGACGAAGAGGCAAGGGGTTACTGAGTGTGTCAGAATATTAGAATTAAAAAAGAACGTTATTAAGGAATGAGAAGAATAAAAAAAAAACATGAATTAAGAAGACAATATAACGACTGACATTACATTTATTTTTAAGATCAAAGTTGATTGGGAAGCAAGAAGGTGGAAGACAGTTCTACAAGCGAGAAGTGCGATAAAGAAAGTGTTAGCATAGAACATACGGTTAAATCTACGCATCTCAACTGGAAAATGATGAGACGTCACCGCCAACTTGTATTGCACTTAAATTTATAGAGTTTACTTAACATGCAGGAGAGTTAATTAGAAAGATTACCAGAAAATGTACAGAGAAGCTACGATACGGTGGTGGGAAATAGACTAAAGACGAGATGCCAGGTCAGGGTCAATATCATTGCAGACTATTCTATGGATATCCAGAATCTCTAAATATATAGCAAAAGTGCCAGACCAGATGTGACAACCATATTCAAAGCATAGACGGGTGGCGGACTTATAATTATGTAAGATAGATTCTAGCGAGATAACTGGTTGCAAATGAAATCAATTATGTACGGATATGACAGCGAAAAAATGTTACCATGGAACTTACGGTTACAAATAGACATCTCTGCTGTAAATGATGAGACCTCATCGCCAACCTAGTACAGCGCTTATATACATAACATCTAATTGCCATAGAGGAGAGTTCATCAGAACAATCATAATGAAAGTATTTTTAGAAAATGCACAGGGAAGCTACGTAACAACAATGAGAATATGGCTGAAGCCGAGATGCCATGTCAGGAGTATTAACATTCAAGATTATTTTTTGGATTTTATCCAGACTCTCTAAATATATAGCAGAAGCGCCAGACCAGATGTAACACCCATATTCAAAACATGGACGGGTAGCAGACTTATAAATATGTAAGATAGACTCTGGTGAGAAAAATACTTGGTAATACAATCAATTATGTACGTGTATGAGAGGGAAAAAAAGTTTCGACATATTTGCTTAGTAAAAGCACACCAGTGATAACGATTTACATGAATGTCTTGTAATAATAACAAATGATTGTGAAATCAGGAAATATAGTTTCACTAAAAACAGACTCCGGGCTTTTGGTTGATTTACGGATGTATGAAGTACAAGAAAAACAGAGATTATCAAAAGAAGTTTCACATTGTTTTTGTAGACTCGTTAATTCATTCATATTATATATGGTGAAGAAATAAAAAATGCAAGAGAATAAACGCGAGAACAGTTGAGTGTAGAGAAATAGATTTTAACATTTTTTATCGTTTTTTTTTTTTTTAATTTTTCTTGTTGGAGAAGATATATCTAAGTAGAGGACAATTGTATTCACTAATAAAACGTAATATTTAATTTTTGGGGACAAAATTCGTAGACTTTTTTTCAAATCTTAATGTGCCTTGGGATAGTGAAAAATGCCTTCGAAAAGCCAAGCAATTATTAGAAACAGAAATAAATCGATAGAAACAAAGAAAAAGAGTGTTCAGTATTTACATTAGTCGGACTATTGTCCTCATCTTTGTCGCCATATTTGTCACAACGTTTCGGCCGTTGTACGCTCCGGCCTTCTCCAGGTGGTTGGAATTTCGAACCGAACCCTTTATTTCGATCACTGGGGTAGACTGTTCTAGTTCCATGAGCCATGTTTGATGGATGTCAGTTATCAGTTATATCCTGGTAATTTTCCCTCTGAAAGTTCTCCACTGCCTTAACCGGGTATTGAACTCACACTCTTTGGGTCTGTCACTGGATCTAACCAACGCCTTTATCCACTGTGCCATATGTCTCTGTAAATAAAGGGTTCGGTTCGAAATTCCAACCACCTGAAGAAGGCCGGAGGGTACAACGGCCGAAACGTTGTGACAAATATAGCGACAAAGATGAGGACAATAGTCCGACTAATGTAAATACTGTACATAATACCTCATCTCAGAAATATAGACAGACAAAAAAGAGTGTTATGTAATATTAATCCTCCTATATGTTAGTGAATGTTTCGTTTCGCGTGAGTGTTTATTTCGTATTTGTTCTTGTGTTTGAATGAGTGCGTGTCAGTGTCAGTACTTGGGATGAATGAATGATTTATACTCCCATAGTCCCGCTTAGATTTCGGCCAGTTAACTGATATTGCTGCCACATTTAGTGATTGTGGGTTTTTTTATTAGTTATATTATTTTCTTTAGTTTCTTGTAAATAGTTTTGTATTCATATTGTAAATACTCATTGGGGCTAGATTTTTAGAATTGTTGTTTTATTCCCTTTCTCCCACAGACATTCAATTGTAAATATGGGGCCTAGTTAGTATTTTCATAGAGACAGCGAGGTATTATGGTGGATGTAGTAAGAAAGGTACGTATGAATGTTTTGTTTTGGTGTAAGGAATATTGTTCGTACGATTGAGTCACTGTTTGCGGCTAGCTAAGTTATAGTTAAGACAGAAGAAGACCGTCCTTTCCCCAATCCCCCCAACGGCCTTGTGCCACATTTCTGTATTTACAGAATAAATATCGCTCTTCGCTGTGTGGCCACTTTTATTTCTATCCCCAGGTGGTCAGTAATGTCAGATCTCTGGTGTATACAGGGCGTCTTTCGTTTCGGGTGTGATTTTCGTAAGTTGTTGTGTCTGTATGAGTGAGTGCTTGGGATGAATTAATGATTTATATTATTAAAGTCCTGCATTGATTTCGTCCAATTAACTGATGCTTGTGAAACATTAAGTATTTTTTTGGTGGGGGGGATTTACTAACATTGTTTTCTTTAGTTTCTTGAGAATAGTTTTGTACTTCTTTGTAAATATTCATTTTGGTTAGATCTTTAAATTTGTTATTTTATTCCCCCCACCCGACAATGTATAGTATACATGGAGACTAGTTAGGACTTGCATAGAGACATTGTGGTATTATGGTGAATGTAGTAAGAAAAACAATTAAGAATGCGTTGTTGTGATGTAAGGAATATTGTTGCATGTTTTGTGTTTGTGGCTAGCTAAGTTTAAATTTAAGACAGAAGAAGACTGTACTTTTCCCCATTCCCCATTTTTGTGCTTTTGCCACATTTCTGTAGATAGAAAAATAAATACCACTCTTTGCTATGTGGTGTGTTTGGGTCCATGGTTGTGGCTAGCTAAGTTGAAATTTAAGACAGAAGACGACCGTCTATTACACCATTCTCTTGTTTGGCCTTGTGCCACTTTTTTTTTTCACAAATAAATATCGCTCTTCGCTATGGTAACTATACTTTTTTGTATGTAAGCACCGTTCTAGTCTGGCGTCCTGATCTTATGAAATTACAGTTGAGCTGGCTAGATGTAACAGTAAATTCTATGCTAACAGTTTCTTCTCTCGGACCGTTTTTTTCTAGGACCATGCTCTCCAGCCAAATCTAATCTGCAAAAATTTAAATGCAACGTCAATCGCTATCTACTGATTACACTTCCTTCGTTCTCGTTGCTTATTAAAATTTCCGTTTCCAAACTCTTCGACACCTAATAACCGCTTGTGTCATAGTGGCTTTACTACCTTGTCTAGCGTGAATTTCATTCGAAAAAAAAAATATATATAATAAAATGATTTCAAAAGGAACACTTACTTTCTATTATCTAAAAGGTGAGAACAATTTCTGAAAGTGTCATGTTCTTCATAAAAATGACGATTAAAAGTTGGGTATAGAAAATCATTTATTTTGGCGATGGGAAAGCTTGACTTTTGGGGTGAGATTTCTGTTCGTGGTTTGAGGAAAATATCATCTGAAAAGAAATCAAGAAAGTAAAATGCGGGGTAATTTTTCTACTGAAACGTGCACATCGAAATAAGTGTTAAATGTCATTTGAAATTTAAACCTTGTCACGTTTATTCGAAAAATTGTCGAAACTAACTTCTTTAATTTCTTCTTGCAAACAAAAGCATAATTACATAAGCACATCCATAAACACACACACAAATACACGCGCTCACATAGATAGATAGATAGATAGATAGATAGATAGATAGATAGATAGATAGATAGATATGGACAGACTGAGATAGATAGATAGATAGATAGATAGATAGATAGATAGATAGATAGATAGATAGATATATAGATAGATAGATAGATATGGACAGACTGAGATAGATAGATAGATAGATAGATAGATAGATAGATAGATAGATAGATAGATAGATAGATACATATGGACAGACTGAGATAGATAGATACATATAGATAGATAGATAGATAGATATGGACAGACTGAGATAGATAGATATGGACAGACTGAGATAGATAGATAGATAGATAGATAGATAGATAGATAGATAGATAGATAGATAGATAGATAGATAGATAGATAGATATGAACAGACTGAGATAGATAGATAGATAGATATGGACAGACTGAGATAGATAGATAGATAGATAGATATGGACAGACTGAGATAGATAGATAGATAGATAGATAGATATGGACAGACTGAGATAGATAGATAGATAGATAGATAGATAGATAGATAGATATGGACAGACTGAGATAGATAGATAGATAGATATGGACAGACTGAGATAGATAGATAGATAGATAGATAGATAGATATGGACAGACTGAGATAGATAGATAGATAGATATGGACAGACTGAGATAGATAGATAGATAGATAGATATGGACAGACTGAGATAGATAGATAGATAGATATATATGGACAGACTGAGATAGATAGATAGATAGATATGGACAGACTGAGATAGATAGATAGATATGGACAGACTGAGGTAGATAGATAGATAGATATGGACAGACTGAGGTAGATAGATAGATAGATAATGAACAAGATTATGAAATACGTTGCCACGGATACTTACAAAAGTTGTTTTTTTTCTGTATGCGAAAAATAATTGTATCATTTTGACATTACTACACTTTTCCTATGTTAATGGATTCTAAAAGGATATATTTGTAATCGATATAATGCAATAAAACCTACTTACATTTGATATGACATTAATATTCTATCTATCTATCTATCTATCTATCTATCTATCTATCTCTCTCTCTCTCTCTATATATATATATATATATATATATATATATATATATATATATATATGTATATATATATATATATTATGAAAAGATAACTTTTAAATACCAGTTTTATCCCGACTTTGAAGTTTGTTGGTAAAATTTCCAGTACGTATAATATTGATATTTAAAAGCAATTTTTTAATACTTTTAATTAGTCTGTACATTTCTATCTATCTACCTATGTCTTTTCATATCTATTTATCTAGTTCTGTAAATATCGAAGTTTGTTCATTTCTATCTATCTATCGATCTATCTATCTATCTGTCTATGGAAGTCTATTCATTCGTATCTCTCTCTCTCTCTCTACATATTCCAATCTGTTCGTATCGGAATATCTATTTCAGTCTATCCTTCAGTCTGTTTATTATATATCTATTTCAGTTTGTTCAGTTCTATCTCTCCTCTTTATACACACACACACACACACACACACACACACACACACATATATATATATATATATATATATATATATATATATATATATATATATAGGTTGAGGAAGATTTATTTTAATCTACAGAAATTGTTAAAAAAGAACCTACCCTCTTTTTACGATCATACAGTTTCAAATTTGCAGCGGAACAGTAATTTCCACGCGATGGTTTACATATTTCAGATATGTAACGAATATTAACCTCTTATATAATACAAGCCGAAAACCTTTCTTTGCAAGAAATTTTCTTCAGTTCTTCAATCCCTTCTACTTTCACTTTCTCATTGAAACCAAGTAGCGTCACTGATAGATGAGCTCCGTGTTTTCGCGCGATCAAAACGAAATAGACCATTATTTATGCGGCGTGACGGTCGTGCGAACTAAGAAATTGAGACAAACACAATTATAATAGAGATGAATGCAGCTCATATGCAAAGACGCAAATAGGAAAAAATTGAAATTGACATGATTTCATATTTCAATGAAGCAGACGTTAAACACGCGAACCTTATCGCTTCTGTCTTCGTTTCTTAATGTAATTTTTCTCACTGAAACCATGCATTTTCTTTGATATATCAATCCCGCGGTCAAAACGGAATAGTCCATTATGTATGAGGTATTGGCAAGACGTGACGGTCGTTCGAACTAACCAAGGAAAACTAATAAAGTGAGAGTCTTAGATACAGACAGAATAATAATATAGATAATATGAAGACAACGGAATTAAAAAAAACATCACTGATGATTGGTGCCAGAGAATCTGAGAGATTTATTTCAAGGAATATGTAATATAATATACCATAATATAATAAAATGACGTGTTATATAAGATAATAATGACACTTTAAACATTGTAATGAAGAAGCGACATTTTCTTTTAAATTCTTCGTCTATAAAACTTGAATTAACTTTGGATATCTCAAGTCAAATGCAAATGGAGTCATTCTTTGAGTCATTCATAGGTTTTGTTTATCCCTTGTTCAAAATTATTCATACAGCATGAATTTTCTAAAACTCCAGGTAACTGGTTTTGTTTACCGATGTTGCTATGTGCCAATGTGATTTAAGAAAAAAAATGAGCAATATTCAAGCAAAATGTCCCAGGAAAGATGGACATAACAGAAACAAAAGAATAATGCTACAATATCATTTGTATGCACCAACAAGACAAATCAATTCGAAATAAAACAGAAGAAAAGAGAAAAAAAATGCTTTCAATGCCCCGAGGATTATTATGAAGACGACATCAGTAGTGAAATGCGCACAACAATGAGCCGGAATCTTACGATGCACTTCAAAAAATATTCATCATCATCTATCTTTTAGATTTGCAACGTTAACCTCGTATTCATCTATGTATGGCACCGGTGAAGTGTTTTAAGACAGAATGATAACACCAGTGCACTAGGATCAATAAAGGTTATTCCTCGGCGTGATCCACAGGCTTAGCTAACTGAAGGTCATTTATAAAGATTAGAAAGCGGTTATATGCAGTTGACTGTTTAGATGTTTCTGAACTGCTTTGGTGCTATGCATTGCATCCAAATGATAGATGATAATGACTCATTGTACCTTAACGGGTCAACGTTCGCAGCTGGCACGTGGTGGAAAACTGCATTGAATCCATCGCTAGATCAGCTGATAAGCGAGTCGGTTCACTGTGTCGACAGAGACATTTTTTTTTTCACTCCGGAATCTATCTCACATATCTATATGTCTACCATTCGTCCATACTTAGAATATTGCTGCCATATATGGTTCCCTGTCCCTGCTATTTCCCCGGGGATCCTCAATAAGATCCAAAACAGAATCAAACATATTATTGGTTCTGTTCTCGCTGCTCGTATTCAGTCACCTGGCGCCTTTTTTTTAGAAACACATTTATGGTAATTGTTAGGATGAGCTCTTTGTTATGGTACCTAGAGTATATGCATTTAAGCGCAATACGAGAGTAGCGGTGAGATCTCATGAATTTTCAGTTGAGTTAATTAGATGTAGCCGCAACTTGTATGCTAACTGTTTCTCATCCTGCATTTCTCGCTTGTGGAACGCCTTCCCTCTCGGCTCAATTCTTTCCAACCAATTTTAATCTGCCAAAATCTTTCTTCTCTCCGCGTGATTGCTCTTCTGATTTTGTCGACTACACAAGATAGTCGGGTAAGGTGACCACCGTCTCTGAGAAAAAGATAATGCGGACAGAATTCACTCCACCAGAAATTTGGAAACGCCGTGCTGTACTGCTTGGTATTCGCACCGAAAGCTCTAATACGATTGTTTCAGATTGTTTGGATATCAATCCGAGGACAGTGCAGAGGATTCGGAAAGAATTGGATGAGTTTAATGAGGATTACGAATGTATGGCAGCTTGGAAAACCACAGCTGATCGTTCTGACAAGAAAATAAAATCCTGAATTTTGTGGGGAGACCCTCAAAGACCAACAGGGATGCATAAATCAAGTGCCTGGAGGCGGTAGTGATGCCCTGGGTCAAGAGGGATTGTATCTGCCACACAAGCATGAGAACCCAGTTTCTCAACTCTCAGCACATCAGCCCTACATCTGGCCACCGGACTACCTAGACTGAAACCCTCTTGGTTATTATTTGTGAGGCGCTGTCGAGCGAGTGCTCAACAAAACTCCTTGTAACACCAAACTGAAGGAAAGGATTATGACAACATTTACGAAATTAAATAAGGATACCACCCAGAAGTGCTGCATAAGACTGCAAAGTCATTTGGAGGCCATAGTTGAAACTATTGGCGATTTTATAGAATAAATTTACTCTATTACATTAAGACACTTTTGAGTACTTTTTTGTAATTTTGGTAAATATACCCGTTAAAATGAGATGTCAGTGTTATTTAGATTTTTGTGTAATTTAGATGACAATTGGTCCATCGCAACCTGTATGTTCCACGTCTGTATATGTATATATGTATGTACGTATGTATGTATGTATGTATGGCGGCACACACACAGACACAGACACACAGACACGCACATATATATATATATATATATATATGAGAAACACTTGTATGTATTCATGTATATATGGGTAAAAGTATACATATAATGGCTCTAATATGGGTACGTATAAATATATATATATATATATATATATATATACATATATATATATATATATATATATATATATATATACATATATATATGTATATACATGTATATATATATATATATATATATATATAAAGAGAGAGAGAAAAAGAGAGCAAGTGCGAGTGTATATACAAAGGAAGATAGATAGATAGATAGATAGATAGATAGATAGATAGATAGATAGATAGATAGATAGATAGATATGGACAAACTGAGATAGATAGATAGATAGATAGATAGATAGATAGATAGATAGATAGATAGATAGATATGGACAGACTGAGATAGATAGATAGATAGATAGATAGATAGATAGATAGATAGATAGATAGATATGGACAGACTGAGATAGATAGATAGATAGATAGATAGATAGATAGATAGATAGATAGATAGATAGATAGATAGATAGATAGATAGATATGGACAGACTGAGATAGATAGATAGATAGATAGATAGATAGATAGATAGATAGATAGATATAGACAGACTGAGATAGATAGATAGATAGATAGAGACAGACTGAGATAGATAGATAGATAGATAGATAGATAGATAGATAGATAGAGACAGACTGAGATAGATAGATAGATAGATAGATAGATAGATAGATAGGTAGGTAGATATAGACAGACTGAGATAGATAGATAGATAGATAGATAGATAGATAGATAGATAGATAGATAGATAGATATGAACAGACTGAGATAGATAGATAGATAGATAGATAGATATGGACAGACTGAGATAGATAGATAGATAGATAGATAGATAGATAGATAGATAGATAGATAGATATGGACAGACTGAGATAGATAGATAAATAGATAGATAGATAGATATGGACAGACTGAGATAGATAGATAGATAGATAGATAGATAGATAGATAGATAGATAGATAGATAGATATGGACAGACTGAGATAGATAGATAGATATGGACAGACTGAGATAGATAGATAGATAGATAGATAGATAGATAGATATGAAGGAACTATGATATTCGCTGGCTGTACGCCATATTGGATAGTGCTGCATTCGGTGTCTTTTGTTTCTGTCATTTTGAGGGAACTTTTTTTACCTTCATTATGCCTCCCAAGCGTAATTCAGATTCGTAGGTTCTTATGTATGTGAGATCCGACCTACATCGATAATCTCCGACGTAAGTCGAAGACCCATATATATATATATATATATATATATATATATATATATATATATATATATATATGTTTCAATAAAATTCAATAAAGACAACTGACAATGTACTGTGATTGAGCTTTTTATTTAATTTTTCTTGTGTTCGTTTTCTTTTCCGGATAAAACCTGTGTAAAAATTGTCCAAAAGTTCTGCATATACGAGCGGTTCCGGCTACTATACACACTTAATTTTTATTTATTTTTAAGCTTTTTACTCCAAGCAAGACGAGGGCTACAGAGAGGGTAACTTAGGGATAAGACCGTGTATAGGGGTGGGGGTTCAGGAAAGGATAAATAGAAGAACGGTGGAGGAAAAAAAGATAAGAACGCGAGTGAAAAGGAATAACAGGGATTAAGGCTATAGAAGATGTCGATTAACATTATATTTTAACTTTTGAAGATTATAGTTATCAGGAAAGCATGTAATAGGAAGGTAGTTCCACTGTTGGGAAGTGCAAGAGAAGAGGCTCTTCGAATAGAAGTGCAAGAGAAGAGGCTCTTCGAATAGAAGTGCAAGAGAATTCAACTTTTGTTTTACCGGGCTTATTTTCGATATTCTAACACAAGTTAGTAAAAACAGTTTCTTTTTCTTTTTGCAAGTGGCACGCGTATCAGTTGTATACATGGAGAATTCTAGATTGCTCATGCAGAAAATAAATCCAACATCGCACTTATTTAATATTACGTCATTTTTTCGTGCCATGTATCGTGTCAGCCTTCTTTTTATCAGTTTACTGTTAACGATTTTAAATGTGCCATTCTTTCCTCCATACGGCAATAGTGCTAACTCTATAGATAAACCTCTTAGATTACACACACAGAAACTATAAGCAATGCAATTTCAGAATTAAATAATGTCATTCTTTTTCTTTTGCGTTTCCGATAAACTAGTATGTACTTGAAATGTAAATCCTTTTCTAGCCTTATCAAATATTCTTTTCTCGTTCAATAGCTGTCCATGTCGTTTCTCCTGTTCTCGCTATGATCGTAATCTCGCGCGAACGAGAGGTCAGACACAGAAATATCGACAGCCGATAATCACTTGGTCATTCCTCGAAAATCATTTCGCCGGAGATTACTTGGTGTGAGAAGAAATATGTAATCGAATAAAAAGATCGAAAAGATACAGCGAACGGAATAGGGACTTGAATAGTTAAGGATATGTACAGAGGAAAATGAGAAAAATCAAAAGAGAGAAAGGAAGCAAGGTGATAATATCACCAAGGGCACTGGCAGTGAACAGCATTACTAAAGAGAGAAGATGGCGATTTGCATTTAATTTTTTGGAGATTATTCGGTGGCACAGAAGCAATAAACAGATAGTGAGGTTTGAGAGAATAAATTATTAGAATAGAACTGAGCATCTAACTATTTAAATAGTAGATCTATGAGACCTAACTGACAATCGAGTAGGCTGATTAAATTTATATCTGGCTATATTTCTTAGATGAGGCATTGACACTATTTATATTGTTCCAGACAGTTGTTCTCAGTTTGTTGCGATAATGACGACGTTTCAGCCGTTGTATGCTCCGGTCTTCTTCAGCTTATTGGAATTTCAAACTGAACCCTTTATTTAAAAGAAAATATTAAGAATGAATATGGCATCAAAGATGAAGAGAACAGTCCAAACAATGTAAATAATGTAAATAGTTACAGCATCTCCTCTCAGAAATCCAGAAAAATGTTGAAGGTGAATATGGCAATAACGATGAGGACAACAGTCTGAACAATGTAAATAGTGTAAATAGTTACAATACCTCATCTCAGAAATAGAGACAGATGTTGAAGGTGAATATGACAATAAAGATGAGGCCAACAGTCCGAACAATGTAAATAGTGTAAATAGTTACAATACCTCATCTCAAAAATAGAGACAGATGTTGAAGATGAATATGCCAATAAAGATGAGGACAACAGTCTGAACAATGTAAATAGAGTAAATAGTTACAATAACTCATCTCAGAAATAGAGACAGATCTTGAAGGCGAATATGGCAATAAAGATGAAGACAACAATGATTAATTCACGTAGTCAAGTTATCATGGACGGTAGATCCTTAAAAGAAATAGGGCGTGGTACTTTTTAGCCGAATACTCAACATCATGTTGAGGTTTCACCTCTTTTCTTTCTTTTTTTTCTAGGTGTATGAACGATTAATGGTAAATCTTTATGGATTCCTGGAACATTTATTCGCAAGCAATATTGTCGGACTCAATATGAGTCCGGTTAAAAATAAAAGGTAAACAATGAGTATAATATAAACGACGATGCTTTGTTATTATCAAAAGAAATTCCATGTGAGCACCATTGTAATGAAAGGATTAAACATAAAAACTACTTATTAGAAGAACGTGCTTCTTTGTGTGTGTATGTGCGCGTGTGTGAAGCAAGCGTGCGTGATAGACATGTGTGTGTGTACGTGTGTGTATGTGTATGCGAGAGTTCAAAAGTCAACAGGGGAGCAAGGAAGCGAAGAAGGCAGCGTTCTTTATTGGCGTCGACTAAATCTGGTAACGAGAGACAAAAGAGCTAAAAGAGGTAGAAAGAGAATATGATTGCCTTTTAGAAGCCAAATACGCCCGACCACCACGACCACAGCAGCCAAGTGGGATAATCCACAGAAAATGTCATGAAAATATTTCTAGAGAAGATCGACGAAACCAGGTTGAGGACTTAAGTCGGGATGCCAGGTCAGGACCGATAATATTACAGACCCTTGATTGGATTTAATGGTTTATAATAGAATTCTGTAAACAATCTACATGTCAATACTTTATATATATATATATATATATATATATATATATATATATATATATATATATATATATATATAAAAGTAAATATAGAAGTCAACACTTAGAGGCGACAGTCTGTTTCATGCTAGATGCAATCGGCAGGCCTATCTCTGATATTGAGCACTTTATCCCATAAATATAGCACACTTTAAGACTATATTTCTTAATATATATATATATATATATATATATATATATATATATATATATTGATGTGTATTTGGGCGGCAACATTTCTTTCATGCATCTTGAATTGAAAACAGCCGACAAGGAAGATTTAATCAATCTCTTATTAATTTTTTGCAACATTTTGTCCGTTTTTCAGGTTTTAAATTTCATAGGAATTGTCTATAATTATAACTGTTCCGAGAGCTTTCGGCTACTTCTCTAGCCATTATCAAGGATGTGTTTTGGGTGACGAAATTCAATGTGTGACTGCTACATGGTGGTTTTACAGTCTGCAGTTATGTAGCAGTCACATAAGAAAGAATAAGCTCTACGTGGAATGTACGGATGGCGAATTTAAGAAAAGGTGGTACAATCACAGATCCTCGTTCAAGCTTGAGAAACATAGATATTGCAACAAGTTATCAAAGCATGTGTAGAATTTCAAAGGTAAGTGCAACAGGGACCCAGATATAATAGAGAGTACCTTGGGAAGAGTTATGGTCTGTAGATTCATCAATGACGCTTTTAGGTTTTGCAAAGTGGAGAAATTCGCTAGTGCAGCATAACCGAACAAAGACGAGTTTTTGAACAAAAGATCTGAGATCCTGTCTAAGTGTAGACACACTAACAAAAACACACAAAATTTGTATGAACCTACATGAGTTTGTACACAACAGCATTTTCATTATGGCAACTCTCACTCCCAATTGATACGTGTA
>OZ038504.1:42930738-42983238 GCA_964036315.1 Acanthosepion esculentum
AATAAAAATAGAAACAGAACTATCATTTGGTACTCACCCACATTTAACTGAATGTTTAGTACTATATTAGGATTTAAAAAAAAATAATAAAAACATAATAATACAATTTTAAATCAATGCAAAAACCCTAAGTAATACTTGCCATTCCAAAGCAGCAAACGATAATAATAGCAATATGTAATTGTAGAAATCCTAACGAGTGTCCATTACAAAATAGGTGTCAAACTCATTCCATGGTTTATTTAAGTACTATTTCTACTATAGAAAATCCAACAGTTAACAAAAATTATAACGGCAGTACTAGGAATTCCTTTAAAACTAGGTGGCATTAATATATATTATATTTTAATAAAAGCGCGTACAGAAATAGAAATTCCCTTTCTAAATACATTTGTAACTTAAAACGAATTAACAAAAACCTTACAGTAAAACGGAAAACGTTTTTTTTAAACTAGAAATTGTAAATCATTACATGAACTATGTTTCCTATGTTTACAGGAAAAATTTAAAATGATTAAATTTCATAACAAAAAATTGTAGAAGTGAATTAATTGTTAAATGCCGACACAGTATATCTTTAACCTTAAAATATAGTTAATTTTAAAAAAAAAGAAAAAACAATTACATATTACAATTTTATAGCCATAATTGTATTAGTATATAATGGTCCACCATCTACAACTAATTACCTCATTTGGTTTATTCAACTTTAATATTGCCATGTTTTGTCGTCTATTCAGTATCATTAGCATCGTATATAGATGTTTCCCTTTTTTAATTTTATCTACCGGTTCCTTTAAGAAGCTTCCGGAATATGTAAAAAATATATTTTTTACTTTTTCTCTGATAACCTTACATCTGATTAACGTACTCCACACACTTCAGCAAATGGAACGTCATATTTGGCTACATTCATGATACATCTATCGCTGCCATCCGCAATCGTCAAAGATTGACCTGTTTAAGCGCCGGTTTATCGTGACATGAAAAAATAACTGAACCACCTCCACCTTCTGATCATATTTTTCATCGTAGTTCTGATATTTTATTCGCTAGTCGTGACATACCCACGAGTATATTAATAATTATGACCATATGTCCGCCGCCTTTAACTTTTGGAAAAGAGGTAACGATTGGTTTTTAAATTTCCCTAAAAAAACATTTTATCACCAGTTACCAACCATCGCCTGATGAGGTAAAATCATAGTATTGCAACATGAAAGTTTTTGGGTAGCGAATTTAAATTTTTTCGTGTAATCACTTATAATAAATTATAATAATAATAATATTTTGTTCTATTTTGTATTTTTCTCTTATTTGGATATATATACATATATATATATATATATATATATATATATATATATATATATATATATATTTGTGTATTTAGGCAACAATCCTTCTTTCATGCACATTTCATTAAACACGACTGACAAAGTGTTTTTATTTAGTTTTTTATACAATTTCTCATGTGATCTAATAATGTTTTTCTTTTCGGATGATAAATTATATAAAAGCTGTCCGAATGTTGCTTTTATCCGAGCGCTTTCGGCTATACATTTAGCCATTTTCAAGGATTATATTTCAACTGTTAGAATTAGAAATAGTTTGTTATATGCATGTTTTATAAAATGTTTCATCTTTTTTGTTTCAAAACACAGTCAAGATATTATGTCCATGTTCAAAGTTAATATTATTAATAGTTGGTTTGTTTGTTTTTATTAATAAGGCTTCCATTATTTTTAGCCTTTTTTTTTACTATGTGGATGATGCTATTAGATTAGTGTTGTCGACAAGTATGTTTCGAATAGTGTCCGGTAGGGCACCATGAATATTTAAATGAGATCTAATATATACATATATATATATATATATATATATATATATATATATATATATATAGAGAGAGAGAGAGAGAGAGAGAGAGAGAGAGAGAGAGAGTGAGAGGATTGTGTGAGTGAGATGTATATGCATGGGTTCATGCCTTTTTCAGTTTTTCAATCAATATCAGTGCCTTATTGTCTATATTCAATCTCTCTCGCTCTCTCTCTCTCTCTCTCTCTTACATATATAATATTAATAGATAGATAGATATGAACAGACTGAGATAGATAAATATATAAATCATGCATGTTAGTCCTCATTTTCTCCTCTTCAAAAATCATATATATATGATTTCATATCTATGTATTTATCTATGTATTTTAATTTACAATTATCTGAATTTGGCTCATATACATTGATGACCATTATATATTTAATTTTTCTTAACTTCCCGATTGTCTTCTCTGTATTTCCTTCATTCAGCTATCCAAATATCTATCCTTCACTCGATTGTCCTTTGTCGTTATGATGTAACAAACCTATTAGCTTTATTCCTATCAGTCTTGCCAAATCTGTCTTATTTTGTTCATATCCATCTTCGTCTATCAATATCTCTCTCTCTACCCTCTCTTTCTCACACACATACTCTTTCTCTTTCCATATATATATATATATATATATATATATATATATATATATATATATATATATAAAGGTGTGTGTGTGAGGATGTGTGTTTTTATGTGTTTGTGTGTGTGCGTGTACTGATGTATGTATCAATGGCTTGCCCGATTCCTTCTTCCGATCTAATCTCTGTTTTGTGTTGACTAAGCAGATGCATCTTTAATCAGAGTAAAAGCAAGCCACTTTTGAACTCCTTCAAAGGGCAATGCGCAGGTGCTACTTGTCGGCGACAGCATTCTCTCCGAATGACCGTGGCCTAGCGCCATAAAATGACCCTTTGATATGTGTATACTTGAGCAAAATCGACGCTCAATCGATGAGCCGGAGACTTGCCGAGATCTTTTGAGCTTCGATTTGGGAAACTGTCATTTCAAGCTCAAACTACCCTGTCCGCTAATGGAAGCGATCTTCAGAAGCAGTCACATGGAAGATGAAAGAAATATGTTAATCAGAATTCTGGCTATAGTGTTTCGCGTTTTGAAATATTTCTATCGCCAGAGGCTGTACTTTTCTGTTAATGCTGGTTCCCCAGTTGATTAAAATCATGACTCTCTATAACTTCCTTTTTTTCATCTTTAAGCAATATTTCTTTCGCATGAAGCGCTAGTTTTCTGTTAATGTTCTGCACAAAGACCGGGAGCCACTAGTGGTAGAGGGTTACTTAGCAATAGGCACAGTTTATGCTGAAATGTGGGGAAGATAGCGCTTAAAACTAGTCTTGAACAGGTTAAAGCTGTAGTAATCAGGAAAACATCCTCTTGGGTTCCATAGAGTAGTGGTTTGCAAGAAGCTGCTAGAGTAGAACTTATTTCTCAACGATGGAAAACGAAGGGAATGAGATTGTTTCGCTACAAAGCCGCGTGGCATGGCGGGTCCTAGTCGTGAAGGTTAGAACTGGCCGAACCAAGGAATATAGTTTGTCTGTGAGAGGCTTAGGTTTCGTCTGGTGGAGATGGGTGTAAGGGTGGAAAATAATTTGTCGCCGAGAAGGACGCGGAGACGCTCTATCCAGATTGAAAAATGAGGAATGGGTAGCTTCTGTCCAAATATGACAGCAGTACTTCATTTTAGACCTGACGTGGCTCTTGCAAAGGGAGAGGGTATCACGGATATTTAGGTCCTTACTGGAGTGGTACATGGAACCGACTATTTTAAATGCATCGATCGTATGTAAGAATTTCACTTGAGGTCTGGGTTGAGTTTAAATCCCAATATTCGTTTAAGCCTCGGGTATTCCTCGAGGGAACATCCATTTATCTGAACTGGTGGCAGTTCAGTGTTAGATTGGCGATGATGTAAATTGATTATTATGTGTGAGCGCAGTTGAGCGAGAGGCTAACAAAACTCCTGGTAACACCAAAGGCAAGAATCATGACAGCATTCAACATCTTAAACAAGGAGACTATTCAGAAGAAATGCAGGAGATTCTGAAGTCGTCTGGAGGCCGTGGTTGAAACAAATGGTAATTTTGTTGAATGAATTTACATTTATATTTCAAGATATTTTATTTTAATTTTCGTAATATCTGAAATGAAATGACAGTGTATTGTGAGACCGATACATTCCTACATCATGGACGCTCCCAGTAATATATTATTATGTGAATGGTAGTATCATGAGAGTAGCACCAGTAATGCGCAGCCGCGTACGATACCAATATCGGACACCACTGGATAGTAAGCTCTGCTTACTCTTACACTATTCTTTGTAACTTTTCTGTTTAATATATCTTTCTTACCTCTAACCCGTGTTCCGTGTTTTCCTTCCGTGGCCCCTACTTCGGGTCCACATCACAGTGTTAGATTCATTTTCGCGTAATTTAATCGACAATTTATCCATCGCAACTATATATATATATATATATATATATATATATATATATATATATATATATATATATATATATATATATATATTCCCATTATACATTTTATCATAATATGAAAGATTTCAGTTTTGGTTAATGAATGTTAATACGTTGATTGTTATATTTATTGGCACTATATTACATATATTTACAATTCAAAATGGCCGCCTTTACTTTCACCATCGTCCTTAATCTCTTCTCAACTGAAGTACATGAGTTTTCCATCACCGCTTAGCTCAAATTGCACCACGACGTGATGAGCTTCTCTCAGGTCTGACACACTTGAGTGTGAGATACGAGAAACATCACACCCCAATATGTGCCATATCGCAAAGTCCATAGAATTAATATCATGGCTTCCAGGAGGTCGGTCGCATTGACTTGACAAAATTCCTACAAATGTCTCTTACACCAGTTCAGTGACTTCCAAATGTGGCTGACAGGTAGGGCAAAATATCCATCACAAATATTTGCTGTTAAAGAAACAGCAGGTCAAACCACGACACCTGTTGGTTTCTTCAGCTTGAAATATGTTCTCACACTTTCTGGAATATTTTCTAGTGAATTGGTGTGAATCCTATCGCTTTGATTCTTGACCTCAGCCTCCAAAGGTAACAACCTCACGTTCGACCAGACGAATGCTTTGTCTGCGGCACGATGCGTATGCTCCAACACTTTCTTCATTCTGCCGAAGGGTTTTACCTGGAGAGCAGTTATCGCCGTGGAATGTGTATAAATGTAACCCTAACTCCTCATTTGCCACCCTCTCTAGCGATCTATCCGGATTATCCAACACTTATTTCAGCTTCCATATGCTTGTTTGTGGATTCCTCTTCGCCCACTACTTGACGAGGGAAAGTCGATTCTTGCCGGGCTCGTTATAGTCACTTACGCGAAAATACCCTTGGGAAAGGTATGAATTCATCTCTTTCCACGCCGCGTCAGCAATTGATTAATGTGTAATGACTTGTGTCACTAAAACATTATTATCTCCAAAAATAATACTTGCAATATAAAAATATTGTATGATTTTAAATAGTCTGGAACGGGTTGATAAGTCGTAAAGAACGAATCATTCAGTTAATCATTTGAAACTTTTAGTTGGTATTCTGTTTCATTCTTCTTCGCATATAGTCTTCACATACGGGTTGTTTGTTGGAGCTCTCGATTGGATTTGAATTTTCAAATAAGGCCACAGATTCTCGATTGGATGTAAATCTGAGGACTGACTTAGCCATTTCAGAATATTTACATTATTTTCAGAAAGTCATTTCTTTGTAGATTTTGCAGTGTGCTTAGCATCATTACCTTGTTGGAAGATCCAATCAGGTGGCAACTGAAGATTTTCAACCGTACTCATTAAATTTGCTTCCAAAATATTTTGATATGCTGCGGCATTCATTCTACCATCTATTACTGATATGCTGCCAGTACTCTTTGTCAGAAAATATCCCCAAACCTTGATGCTGCAACCACCAAATATCACTGTTGTAACTGCATTATTTTACTTGAAGAAATCCCCATCTTTCCGCCATACATGCTTTCTAGAATTACGTCCAAACAACTCAATTTTGTTTTCATTTTTCCATAATATACTTTCCCAATACGATTTTTCCTCATTCTTATGTTCACGAACGAATTTAAGCCTGGCTACTCCGTCTCTTTTCAATTGCAATAGAGGTTTTCGAGAGTAGCATGACTTTACATTGTTCCTATGAAGTTCATTGTTTATTATCCGTTTAGTGACACATAATTTTAATGAAAGCAAATCATCCTGCAACTCTTGACGTGTAACCATTTGATTTTGTTTAATTTGACGCATTAATTTCCTCGAAGATCTTTCACAAATCATCCATGGAGCACCTGTTCTATTTTGGTTTTCAACAGGTTTGATTTTTTATAATTTGCAATTAAATGAAATGTGAAGGTTTTCTGAGATTTTCCTGTAAATTCTACCTTTTTTTCAGAGTTTAACAATCAGTTCTTTTTGGGAATTTGTCAATTCTTTACCTCTTGGCGTGATGGAAATCTTCTTGCACGAATATCAATTACAGAATATTATGTTTGTATTTTGAGGCTAAAAATAACTACTAATAACATTACTGAAACATTCTAGAGTATTGTACTTGAATAATCTAGAGTATAAAAGCAATTGAAATGTTTTAAAATCTGAAATTTGCATTGTACGAATATTTTTTTACCCATTAAAATGGAGAAATGGGATTCATTTCTATTAAATCAATTTTTTCAGTTTTCTATGCATATTTAGTTATTATTATATGAAAAGTGTGTTTATTCATTAGATGGAGATGCAATAAATTTAAAAGTTGCATGTGTGTGAATATTGGTTTATCGCACTATATATATATATATATATATATATATATATATATATATATAATTATATATATATATATATATATATATATATATAATTATATATATATATATATATATATATATGTATATATAATTATATATATATATATATATATATATATATATATATATATATATATATATATATAAAATTATATCTCACATACAGTGTTCGATGTAATACAAGAGAGCTATGAAATATATATTAATATATACAAATATTATTCCTCGTCTGTATATATATATATATATATATATATATATATATATATATATATATATATATATGCGCGGTACACACAAACATATATATTTATATATAAATACACACACATATACATATATATATATATATATATATATATATATATATATATATATATATATATATAATTTGTTGTAGTCTTGATTGACTGAGTTAGTCAAATTTGAAGAAATGTACAAAGCCATTCACGTGTTGCGTAACGGATGTTCCGGTACTTACAAGTTGACAGTAATCTAACTTCCGTTTCTCACAACTCTTGTCTAGAGATCATTTCAATGTCTGTCTTACCGACAGCAAATGTCTCACTACATTCGTAAACTTTAGGCTTCTATGACCTAACATCAGTGTCCAAAATATTTAATATTGAAGACTGGAAATAGCTTTGGCTATAATAAAAACGTACAATATCAAATATAACTAAAATTATTTCTGTAAAATTCAGTTCGATTTAACAGTAATTATTTTACGAAATAGCAAATAGTTCTTTCTTTCTTTATTTTATTGAGAGATGGTTATATACCTGTTTAATGTTTCTAAACAGCATTTCCAGTCGAAAGATATTGTATTGGATCTAAGAAGGTTGCGTGAATATTTAAGATTGTGCTGCAAATAAAATATGCAATATCCACAAACATAAATTCTAAGAAATGGTTAAATGGTAACGATATTCAATCACGACAAAAATACATGTTTGAAACAAGAGATTAAATTTTATATACACAATTTACAATTTCTTTTTTTTAATGATGTGTACAAAAGTATATAGGAAAATTTATTTGCTGTTTCGGAAATGTTCGATGTCTAAAAAGTTGTCTGCCTTTGATTGAAAGGCTGAATTTAACTTAGACAAAAGATTTTTCTCTGAAAGTTATTAAGTGAAAAAGTTTGTTGTATGAATTTTCCTAATCTATCATAAAGAAAGTTTGTTTCTTTGCCGACAATTTGGACACATAACTCCCGTGTGTATCTTTGCGCGTGTGAGTCTCAAAATGCAATGGAAACTTGTTTGCTGTTTCTATTTACAGTTTTTTGTAACAACAAAATCGGCTCCAGCGGCTTGGTAGCTTCTTGCGAGAAATGCGTGGGCGAATATTGGATTTTTTTTTTGATTTTTTAGCCAATAGGATTTCTTGAAACATTTATATTAGGGATGAATTTGAGAAATATTTTTTTATGTCAGTTGAGCCTATTTTTTGCACACATTTTGACTGTTTGGTTATGGAAATTTCTCGAAGCTTATTTTTTATATAACAACCAATGTAATTCAAGAAAATGTTTGAAAATCGACATGAGGGTTACCAAAATATGCCCCTCAAAATATCACTTAATTAGAAAGAATGCAAGCACGACAACCAAAAGAGACAGGATAATGTGGGAGCTGCGGATCGGAGAAAGTAAAATTAGTTGTGTCGTAACATATTTTTTTAATCATTTCACCCCAGTCAAGGCAATAAAGCCCAAAAGATGCAAAGTTTTGCTGAGTGTTAGAGAGTATCTTAAAAAAGAAAAACACAATTAAGAAGTGAGAACAATAAAAGCACAAGAATTCAAAAAACGGAAAATAACGATTAATATTACATTAAACTTTTGAAAATCAATATTGGCTAGAAAGTTAGACGCCAGGATAAAGTTCCATTAGCGATAAATACGATAGAAGAAACTTTTAGCATAGAACTTATGGCTACATTTAACTATTTCAACTATCAAATTCTATGATTGTTTTTTGCTTTTACCTCTGGTTTTCTGTTAAAAGAGACTTTTTATTCAAATTCTTACCTTAAGTATAAAACAATGAACAGTAAATATTTGAAGAATTTACAGCTTTCTTGGAATTTTAAAGAACATAAAATAAACAGCAGTTCCTCTTTCAACATGTAGCTATCGGTTCTTAGTCTCCAGAGAAAATGTGTCGTATGTTGATATTTTTTTTTTATTTCACTCCAAGAAAGTCAATAAAGCCACAAATACACAAGGAGTTACTGAATGGGAAAATATTAAGAAAAATAAAAACTTTATGGTGTGAGAATAATAAAAGGAAAGGATACAAGTAGACTATAAATAACGATTGACATTGCATTTAAGTTTTTCGAAGATCAAATTTGGCTGGAAATCAAAAAGCACAAAGGAAGTTCCACAAGCGAGAAGCACGAGGAAAAAAACATTATCATAGAACTTACGGTTGCAAATAGACAATTCTATTGTAAAATGATGAGATCATGTTGTCAGTTTAGTACCGCGCTTAAATCTATAAAGTTTAGGTACCGTCGTGAAAAATTCATCTGAACAGTATTTATAGAAGATGCACAGGCAGCTTCATTACAGAGATGGGGGTGATAAATTGACTGAATTTGCTGCAAGGTTTGAACACTCATTATAAAAACAATTATGTCAACTTATACTATAAGTTTTCTGGAAAGCAAGAAGCCTCGAGAAGAAACGATTAGCTAGAAGTACGAGAAAAGAAACTGTGAAAAAAAATTATGGCTACACCGAGCCAATTCAACTGTAAAATTATGAGACCTTGTAGCTAATGATAATATGTAGAGACGGTGAAAAGAGTCTTGGAAAATGAAAGAGGCCGTCTAAGCAATGTCATAAAAATACGAATATTTCCTTGGAAAAAAAAAATGACAATTTTCCTATATGACAGGAAGGGCTAGACAATTTCCTTACAAATAAAAGTGGACTGCAGTATGAGACACTTCATAATGATTTATTCAGACAGCGTATTTTGCACTGCTCTGATTACCACTGCCCTCCATCTATTTCTGTCTCATGCTACCCTGACTGATTCAGCCATTATCATTCCAGTCTACGTCTTAATATCATAAAACCAAGACATGTGTAGTCGTCCCCGGTGCCATCTGCTATCTGATGATATCTCGTACTCATTTATTAGTGCGTCGCCGCTGTCCATGAAAATCTAAGAACCCTGCGATATACCCGCATCTGACTATATCTGTGTGTATGTTTTTGTTTTCCATGTCGACAAATATGAAAATATACAGGATAAATATTGTCTTTTCTACAGGGTAACTGTGAGAAATTTTCATATTTGTTGACATGGAAAACAAAAACATACACACAGATAGAATCAGAATATACAGGATAAATATTGTCTTTTCTACAGGTTAACTCTGATAAATTTTCATATATACACACACATATATATATATATATATATATATATATATATATATATATATATATATATATATATGAGGTCTGTGTGAAAAGTAAAAAGACTGGTGTCACAAATAATTCATTTCAATTTCAAATAACAAAGTACATTGTTTCCCTTTCAAAGTAAGCACGCCTCGAATCTAATGCCCTTTTCTTTCCTACTCTGCCACGCTTCACTGCACTGTCGTTAGGATTCCTCTTAGATGATCCTCAGTTCAGTCTTTACGGTCTTTTTTATATCCTTCACGCCTTCAAAACGGGTCCGTTTGCTGACCCCCTTGAGCTTAGGGGAAAGGAAAAGTTCACAGGGAGCCAGATCAATTGAATAGGGACGTTGTTCCGGTACAGCGACGTTCTGCTCGGCCAGGAACTGCGGATGCTTAGGGCTTTTTGAGCAGTTGCATTGTCATGGTGAAACAGCAACGAGTTATCCTGCAACCACAAAATGTGAAAAATGTCGATGGTTGTATACAGCTCAGATTACAATTAGATCCTACCAAGATATCATCTATCTGATAACAACATCTGCTTATCCCTCTTTCGCCCATAGCTCGCACAATACACCCAGCCCAGTTACTTTACAGAAATACCTATTATGTGTGTGTGTGTGTGTGTGTTTGTGTGTGTGTTGTATCAGCAGTAATAGTTATCTGTCTACTTTAGCACCTCATTTGGTATATATTAATAACCCTATGTTCTATTTAATTTCTCCGTCTTCACCTTGAATTTAGTCTTTGTACGTTTCCTGTCCATTTAAAATGCTTTTCCACCATCTTTATTTTTGAATTTATTCGTGTCCTATGTACGCTTATATGTATTCCTGTATGCACTTTTATTATTATGTCGACACGTGTTTGAATGGATTGACAGATGAGGTTACCTAATGTTATTTGGAGTTATGCGATGTTAGCTAGCCCAAGTAAACAACAACCATTTTCTCATAAGCAAAGCATATTGTTTGATCTTGATATTAACCCGACCACTCTACTAAGGCAGTATGTGACACGCGGTATATTTGACGTGAGGTGCCCATACACAGGCATGAGGGCCGAGAAGAAAACTGACTCGGACTCGCGACCACTGTCACGCCGGATTCGATTCCACACCAACCCTACCTCCAGAAGTGCAATAAAGAAGGCGCAGTCGAAGAGATGGGATCCCAGAAAGCGGGCGCTCTTCCATCTCAAAATGAGGATTGAATATATATTATACTTAGTATATACTAGTCCCTGCAAGGTAAAGGGGGCTTACAGTCACGTCACGTTCTCTTAAAATCACCAAAGTTAAGTAACGTCGTGTCTGGTCAGTACTTATATGGGTGTCAACTTGCTGTAACCTTGGATGTGAGGGTGGAGTAATGGATAATGGTTCCGAATTTTTAATCGAATCCAATTCCATTTATGCACAAATACCCTTGGGGAAAGTAGGAATACATCTATTTGCCCCCAGCTATGGGTTAACTAGTAAGACCTGTATGACTAAAATCATTATTATCTCGAAAAAATTAAAAGAAAAGAAGTAAAATTGCGTACAAAATATTTAGAGTTCGACATTTAATAACCGACAGAGGTGTTGATATGCCGTTAAATAAAAACAACCAAACCAACGGTGAAAAAATAAGACACACGGACAGTATGAAGAGGGTTGTCACGGAGCAACCATAAACGTGGGACTGGCGTATGCAATCGACGTGGCGCTGGCGTCAATATCTATCTATCTATCTATCTATCTATCTATCTATCTATCTATCTCTGTCTCTGTCTTTAGTGCTATGAGAGAGGTGTTGCAGCAGAATTAGAATCCCCGGGAGCAGGCATCCTTCATTAAATTGCTGTGTGCCCTACCTCGAGACAGAAGCAAAATTGAGATATGAAATGTAGTGTGTTCGACCGAGGGCGGATACCACACTTGGCATTTACTCGTCCTAATCAGAGTGACGGGGTATGGGCACAAGGCCGATTTAAAGTGCGTACCCCGAGCGCGTGTACATTAACCAAATTCCAATTCCTCGCAACCGACGTCACGCCGGCGTCAATATTCCACCGTTCCTTCCTCTTTGGTGCAATGAAGTAGGTCCTGTTTTATGGTTGGAATCCCCCAGACCAAGGCATCCCTCATTTATTTGTTGTGTGTCCTGTTCGAAGACAGAAACACGAGAGATATAATGTAGTTTGTCCTTCTAAAAGTATATACTCCACTTGGTATGTACTTGCCGGCAAATCTGGCAAAATTTGACACAAGGTTAGCTCCAGTTGCCTTGATCTATCCACTTCCCTTCTCCACATCGTTTCACCTTTCATTCCTATCTGCTCTCGCTCCAAATCTTCTGTAACCCCCTTGCCTTGATCGATCTACTGTCTTTCTCTTTCTCCACATCCTCTCCTTCACCACTCCTATCTGCTCTTCCTCCAACCCTTCTATAACTCCTTGCGTGATAGTGGCCTCCAGCCTTGCTTGGGGTGATACGCTTAAAAAAAAAAAAGTTAATATTGGGAGCTTTTTTTCCGTTTGAATGTAAATACTACACTTTCATCCTAAACGTTAAATCTTTTCTGATACAGTAAGTGTAAAATATAATCAAAAAGCGTATACATTGGAGAATGAAAATAATAGATTTATACACAGATTCAGAGACAGTGTATTCGTTTATGTCCGTTTGTGCCCGTGTCTTGGCGGGTGGAAAAAAGATGTCAAAGCTCTCAAGTATTTCCAAGTTCTCTTTTTCAAGAGTTACAAATTAATCTAATGGAAAGACACGATTGGCTTTTGCACGTTTATCTACGTAATTCATTCAGCAACTTATTTATTGATGTGAAAGCGTCTGAAATCGTCACATCACGGATTTGCGACACAGGTATGAGATCTGGCAAATAGCGTCGGAACAACTCGCTTATGTTACTGCATTTTCTTTTCACTATTTTGTTATTTCATCTTTTTTTTCTGTGCCTCATGGTGAGCGTTCGTGCGCATGCGTTAAAGCCAGAACGGTAAACGTACATGCGTTCATGTCGAGCGTACTCACGATTGCTTGGATGTAATGGTTACTCCCGTTCATTTTTAATTTTGTTTTGATTTGTTTTGATTTTCTCATCGAATGGAGTCGATATTTTAGTCAAGTTGGCTTACTGACGTCAGATAATGGTGAAATATTTTCGATTCCCACATTGCAGCAGACAAGGACTTGTTAAGAAACTGAAAGACGAAAACAGACATATATGTGAAAAATCAACATTTTCCCTGCAGAAATGAAGATTAGATGATTTTCTTTTTTTTTCCTATGAAAAAGAGGCTCCGGAGACTACTAAATTTTAATTGTCGAAATGTTATTGTATTTTTTGGACCGTCTGTGTACGGATAAATAATGAACTGAACAGGTAAACAAAAAAGTAAATGAACGTGAGACAATGATGCACCAACTCACCCGATTTGTTCAACCTCTAACCTAAAGGAATTGAAGATCCCATCAGGATTCATTATAGGTGAGCGAATACGTAACAATATTAGATATCACACTTGATGGGAGACAAAGAAAGAAAACTACACTATCTCCTAGAGAGGTTAGTGAAAGAAAGAGAGAAGAAAGGACTAACAATCAACTGTAAAGATAATGAATGAATGGTTCTCCGCAAGAGTGAAAAAGGTTCAACATGCAAAAGACGAATTGTAGAGATCAATTTCAAAAATGTACAAAGTTTGAATATTTGGGAAGAGACACCAAATATTCAAACATAAACTGCATCAACGAAAAATGCATTCGAAAAGCTAAACAAAGTAATAAGAATGAAGAAAATAGATAGGAATGCTAATTAGAATGTAATATCAATATAAATAGAAACAGGAAATAGACCAACGTACTAGATTGCTATGTAATATCAACAAAATAAGAAATAGACAAGAGTACTTAATTGCTATGTAATAAACACAGAAATAGGAAATAAACCAGCGTACTTAATTGCTATTTAATATCAAAAGAAATAAGAAATAGACCAGAGTACTTAATCTCTATCTAATATCAATAGAAATAGAAATAGGAAATAGACAAGAGTACTTAATTGCTACGTAATAACCACAGAAATAGGAAATAAACCAGCGTACTTAATTGCTATTTAATATCAAGAAAAATAAGAAATAGACCAGAGTACTTAATCTCTATCTAATATCAATAGAAATAGAAATAGGAAATAGACAAGTGTACTTAATTGCTATGTAATAACCACAGAAATAGGAAATAGACCAGCGTACTTAATTGCTATGTAATATCAAGAAAAATAAGAAATAGACAAGAGTATTTAATCCCTATGTAATATCAATAAAGATAAAAGTAGGAAATAGACAAGAGTACTTAATTGCTATGTAATATCAAAAGAATAAGAAATAGACAAGTGTACTTAATTGCTATGTAATAACCACAGAAATAGGAAATACACCAGCGTACTTAATTGCTATGTAATATCGAAAGAAATAAGAAATAGACAAGAGTACTTACTCGCTAAGTAATATGAATAGACATAGGAAATATACAAGAGTACTTAATCGCTACGTTTATGTCACTAAAATTAGGAAATAGACAAGAGTACTGTAGAAGTATCGCATCGTCTGTTTATCGACAAAGTTAAATTTTTATAAAATAAGGCTTTAATTTCCAAAATTGGCGATATCCAACTAAAAGGCTATGTCGCTGAATACATACAGGTTGCGATGGGTAAATTGTCACCATTTTATATTTTATATTTGGCTCATGCGCGTTGTTTGTTTTTTTGATTTTGTCACCTGTTCCATATAGTAGCCGCTAGTTGGACACCGTCTGTCAGAAAAGGAGCACCATGACGCAATGCACTCTTCCAGAGATTTGGAAACGCCATACTGGAAACATTTCAAACCGTTTGGGTGTCAATGTAAAGATAGTGCTGATGATTCAGAAAGAGTTGGATGTTACATCCCGTCAAGATCATGGTGTTTGGAGTGATCGCCAGTGATGGGGACGTTACGCCCCCATTCAGCTTCCCATAGGCCCTCAATCTGAACAACACCGCCTACATCAAGTGCCTTGAGGATGGCGGTTGGAAGATTCTGTGTCGGCCAAGAGGACTCTGCACCATGCCACGTAAGCAGGAGAACCCAAACATGGCTGTCAGACCACATCACCTCTTACATCTGGCCATCTTTCTCTCCAGACCCCAACACCCTTGAATATTGTGTGCGGAGCGCAGTTGAGCGAGAGACCAACAAAACTCCTTGTAGCACCAAAGATGAACTGAAAGCAAGGATTATGGCCGCATTCATCGAATTACACAAGAAGACTGTTCAGAAGAGTTGCAGGGCATTCCGAAATCGTCTGGAGGCTGTGGTTGAAGCCAATGATTATTTTATTGAATAAATTTACTATTTAATATTTCAAGATATTTTTTGTCATTTATGAAAATACAAGGTAACCAAAAAAGTTATGTCCGTTTTTAAAGGAAAAAAAAAGAAAACGTTTCACAATATGTGTAACTTATATTTAGTCTTCGAAGTAATCGCCATCGGCATCCAGCACCTTCTGCCAACGTGTCTCCAGCGGTTCAATGCCCTTGCGGTAGAACTCAGGGGGTTTTGACCCAAAGAAATCCGTGAGGGCTTTGCGCATGTCTGCTTCATTGGGGAAGGATTTCCCACGAAGATGATTATCCCGGGAGTGGAAGAGGTGGTAATCGGATGGCGCAAGGTCCTGTGAATAAGGTGGATGGCACAAAGTCTCCCATCCAAGTTTCTGTATGGTATCCCTGACCACTCGCGTGACATGCGGTCTGGCGTTGTCATGGAGGAAAAGCACACCTTTGCGATTCATCAGTGCTGGCTCCTTCTGGCGCAATGCCTGTTGTACACGTTTCAATTGCTGCGAGTATAGGTCTCCAGTGACCGTTTGGCCTGTTGGTAGCAGTTCATAATGAACCACTTCACGACCTGTCCACCAGACACAAAGCATAATCTTGCGTGGGTGCATAGGCGGTCTTGCGATGTGAAGGACAGCATCCTAAGGAGGCAACCAATGTCTGGAACTCTTGGGAGTTTCGTACAGAACCAACTTTTCATCACTGGTAAGCACTCGATTGAATAAGAATGCTGTACGGTGGCGAGAAAGCAGCGATACGCAGGCTGCCACTCGTTGTCACTTGTGGACCTCTAACAGCGTTTGCGGAAACCACTTTCTCAGTTTGTACGTCTTACCTAGGCGGTGCAGGTGAAGTCTAACTGTTTAATCGGAAACGTTGAACTGTCTTGCAAGTTCACCACACGTTAGACTACTGTCCTCTTCAATGGCCGCCTTCAGGACTCCGTCATTTAAGACCTGTGGTCGTCCACTGCGAGGCTCATCATGGAGAGACAAATCTTCCCAATTTAATTTTCGAAACCAACGCCTTGCAGTACGTTCCTCCACAGAGCACTATCCCCAAACGCTTGACATATGCGGCGACTTGATGCAGCTGCTGATAAGCCTATTTTGAAGTCGTAAAGCAAACAGCCCCGAACGAGATCTCTAGACACTTCCATCCTTCTCACAGCTGTCCGACTTATAACTGATGGCCGGGCACGGTGCGCGTGTTTATTATAACGTCTGATGTCCCTATTTCCGGCTGTCCGAATTTGAAAAGAATTGCTACACGCATTTCGTATATATTTCAACTTCATTCTAATGACTAATCAAAAAACGGACAGAACTTTTTTGGTTACCTTGTATATCTATTAAAATGCAATGTCAGTGTTATTTTCAAATTCGCGACGATTTATCCATCGCACCCTGTATTCTGAAACGTCTGGACTTTGTGGGCTGCTCAACTTTGGCCTTGCTAATGTGATATCGGCAATTATCTGAGGCGGTAAACATCTAAGAGTGCTAACAAGGCATCTAGCTGCCAAGATTTATCGATACGAAAAGAAGGATAAGAAAGAATAGTCGAAACGAACAATAAGAAAATTCGGATGACATAAAAGGTCGATGTGGCACATATTTTATATAGTTAGCATCGAGTTGGAAGGCACAATATACATACACTTTTGGCCTCCGTAGTTTCTGTACACGGAAAGTTACCAGGCGACCATCATGAAAATTGTCTTTAATTAACACGCGAGTTTCGGCATTGCATCTTATAAGGAGGCAGGGAGGAGTAATGGATGGCGACTCGGCAATTGGAATTAAGCAATCGGAAAGCCGAGTTCGAATTCCAGTCTGAATTCTGCTCACTCCATTCGTCACACCTCCAACTATCGGTAAATAGCAGGAAAGACGGGGTTCTATAGCCTTGAGCGGCAACTGGTCTGGGAGGAAGTAACTCTGAATTCAAAACTCTATGTAGCCCTGGGGTAGCACATACTATCACAACTAACGAACGGATCGTTCGGATTGGCTCAATGATCCCGACTAAGATCGAATGATGAAGATAATCTTATATCAACGCAAATTTCAGTTCTGTTACGCACGCGTTTATTCAAGACAGTCTTTTGAAATTTATCTCAATGCTAACATATCCGGGTAGTAAACTGTTATCAGTATAAAAACGTGGAAATGTTGAAGAGATATCAAATTCCGGTAAAGTCAGTTGCGTTCACTTTGATACAAATTACATTTACAAATGCATGAAAGCAGCCTTTCATCCTAAAGATAAGTATTTAATAACGTAATAGATTGTGTCCCCTAAATTCCGAACAGGCAACGGGAAACCGTTACTCTGTAGTCTTCGAAGAAGCCATGGCAATTAACAGAAAATGAAAAAACTCTCTTGACAGTCATGGTTAGCTAAGTCTTGAAGGGACATGATATTAATAAGAAAGCAATGGTAGAATTAGTTGTCTTCCTCAAAGAAATATTTTGCCAAAAAATGATTATTTCAGTAGTTATTACTGAGTCGCAGACAAATCGCCAGTATATTCAAGATCAATTCCAAAAGATTTCTACACCTCACAATAAAAGATATCTTCGTAATCCAACATCTGCTCCTTATCCTGGCAAGGCTGTCTTCTCTGACATGGGCTGTCATAACATATCTTTCTATCTCAATGTTAACTATGTCTTCTTAATTATTTTTTAATCATTTTCCCCTAATCAAGGCAATAATGACAGTAGAGTAGATGGCGTTCCTGGGCGTTAAAGAAAATGAAAAGACTTTAAGGAGAGAAATGAGTGAAAAGAACTGAAAAAGAACCGGGTTCAGTAAGACAGAAAATGGCGATTCGAGTTTCATTTAATATTGTTTTTAAGACTGTAACCTGAAAGCATGGAAGTAAAAAATCGGAAGGCAGTTCCACAACTGAAAAGTGCGAGAAAAGAAACTGCTAGAGGAGAAATGACGGTTGTATCGAGCGAGTTCAGCAATCTAGTAATAGATTCTTAAATTTATGCAGTCCACAAAACAAGAAAGCTCATCCGAACAATTGCCATGAAAATATTTCTTGAAAAGCCACGTCATGTCGGTGAAAAAAGGACTGGGGTCGAGATGCCAGGTCAGGAAAGGATTACATTACAGACGCTTCTTTGCATTTTGTCAAGAATATCGAGATTAATAGTCTGAGTAAAAGTATTCAATGCACTGAGAAATGGTAGATTTATAAATGTGCAAGATGGGTTGTGTCGAGAAGGAATCTCTAACAGAGCACAATGAAACAACTTTCTGTTGTGGTGTACTCACTCTAAAGAGTCTATGTTGGACTCTTCTGCCTACTATAAGATTAGTAGGAGAGAAGACCTTGGGGGGAACAGTGCCTACGCCTGTTCAACTGTCGAACTCTCTGCCACGACCAGAGAGGAACTCGGACGAGGCTTTGCCGAAGGGCAAAGTTTCGTCCGGGGAGGTAGACAGTCCCTGGACCCGTTTATGCGGGTTCAAAGGAAATATTTTTGGCCGAAACTCCGGACAACCTACAGTAAACTCGGCCTTGTTCCACATACATCCCTCGTGGTCGGGGGCTGTTAAATATTAACAGTTGACCAGATTGTTCATTACTGTCAAATTCTCTGCATTGACTTAAATATTAACAGTCGAATAGGTTGAACGCTGGTCAAGTCACACAGTCACTAGTCGTGTAATACTCTTCTGTTGTACTTACTGTTAATCTCTGATATATCCGTAACACTTGTTTGGTTATTTCTATAATCATTTACTTGGTCACAACATGTTGGCGACAAAGGATTCGATGAAACGGACTTCACGTTAAATCATGAAAAAAAATGCCAGTGTCTACAACAGTGGTGAATAAAGGAATTCTAATCAAACTCTACGACAAAATGGTATCCAGTATTGATTACAACACAATACTCAAAACAATAGAATTTCTACAAGTTCAATTCAGAAAATTCCGCCCTCTTATTTCTTAAATCTACGTATCACCGCGGTAGAATGGACGAATTTAACAGTGCAATGCTCGAGATGATGAAATTCCACAGAGAACAAGCAGAATACCAAAAGAAATTTGAGGAACTGCACCTAGAAATTCAGGTTAGACAACAGAAATTGGAAGAAATGCTCCTTCTAACACACAGTGAGCAAAGGCACTTGTATAATATATCCATCAAAAGCCAAAATGAGGACAGCGAAAACGAAATTCTCTCAAAATATGGAGTGCTTTTGAAAAAATCACGTTTGCACCTGAAGAAGAAATTACATTCGCTTCGTACCTTAAACGTCACGAGGACTTATACAATACGGATTGTGCAAGTCGGGTTGACCATAAAAAGGTTCGCCTACTTCTCAGGAAATTAGGCACAGCAGAATATATATTTGTTAACTATATTTTGCGTAAGAAAACTAGCGACTTGAAATTTAAATAGGCGGCTCAATCATTAACAGAACTCTTCAGTCCAAAAACATCACAGTACCACAAGCGTTGGGAATGCATGAATCTCACCCGCAAAACCGAAGATTATACTAAATTCGCGAGTGTAGTCAATAAACACTGCGATGACTTCAAATTGGCAGAGTTAAGCGCCAATAATTTTAAATGCCTGATTTTTCGTCCAGGGTTTGATTTCAGCGAAAGACTCCGAAATACGTCGTTGGTTACTCAACAAGCTTGAAAACGAGCTCGACGTTATTTACAGCAAGTTGCCGAAGATTGCCAACGTTTTGTGGGCGTCAGAGAGGATTCGAAAAACATCGAAGAGAGTGGCGTGGCTCACATTAAAAGATAGGCCAAAGAAAACTTAATGAGAGTCAACCAAAAAAATAATAAAGTTACTTTGCCGTCCAGATCATTTCTCGGGTGTGGTCAATTACATTGGTATAGAGATTGTCCTTTTAAAGATAAAAAATGTTTTAATTACGATAAATTGGAACACAAAGTTCCCACTGCAGGATTACGAACAAGACAAAAAAAATTTTGTAAAAATTACCAAGTCTGAAGAACCAGAAAGTCGTGACCTCGAGAAATATATTGAAGTGCAAATATTTAACAAAAATATAAGTTTACAGCATGATTCGGTTTCAGACTTATTCATAATTAATTATCAAACATGGAAAAAACTGGGTACACCGACTTTGTTAAGAACGAACCGAATAGCTAAAAGTGAAACTGGCGACCCTATTAAGTTTATGGGCCAACTTATAACGAACGTGTCATTCAAAGGTAAAACTTTAAATCTAAAGGCTTATGTTTTGAAGAATACGGGTAATTTGTTCGGGACTGATTGGTTAGAACAATTTCAACTTTGAGATATGCCTATTAATTCATTATGTTAAAATTGAACTTAAAAAATAATTACCGACGGTTTCAATGGGGGTCAAGGAAAATGCACAAAAATGTCAGCCAATTTTGAGTTACAGCCAGACGTAAAATCAGTATTTAAGAAAAAAAGTAACATTCCATTTGCGTCGTTAAATCTAATTACCGAGGAGTTGAATCGACTTGAGGAAATAGGAGTTCTGGCAAAGGTTGAATATAGTGAATGGGCATCTCCCGCAGTTTATATTAAAAAAGAGAAAATAAATTTATGTATATGCTGACTTCTCTACGGGGCTGAACAGCGCCCTTTCCAAGTCCAGTGGAGACATTCGCTAAGCTCAGTGGAGGAAAATATTTTTCTAAGATTGATTTAAGCGACGCATATCTAGAAATACCCGTAGACAAAGAATGCTCGAAGCTCCTTTGCATAAACACCCACAAGGGTTTATACAATTTTTTAAAACTTCCGTTCGGGGATAAATCGCCCCTTCCACTTTTCAACAGGTCATGGTCTGGATTTTGTGGTGGGTTCAGTTCGACATTCCAACCACCTGAAGAAGACCGGAGCGTACAAGGGCCGAAACGTTGTGATAAATATGGCAGCAAAGATGAAGACAATAGTCCGAATAATGTAAAGTGTGTAAAAAATGTCTGGCTCGACACAGTGATGGTGTTTGAAATACCAGCGTAATCATCATTTATATTTTTTCTCACTGAACCATATAGGTCTTAGTATTTGTTTAAATGTTTTTCAACTAAAGGTTCAAGTCTAATAAGGTATTTTAGAATAGCGATTTTGTTTTCGAATGAACACAACACCGACATATCTTGCAAGTTGGATATTATTGAAATGCTGAGACATGTTTCCCACACTTTGATGCGGTTTTTGTTCGGTTCGTGTATTCAGATGTTGATTGTCAATTGTAAATGGCTGTCTCCTACCATCATGATATTTAAAACTCGTTGTTGCGAATAATCAAAAGTGGTCTCACTTTGTTTTGTTACTCTCATCTTTGAGAAAGTTATTTCTGTTTACTAAGACTATAAAAGGACACTATACGCGAACCTTGTATTCTCAACTGAATAAAGCTTTCTTAAAGCCTAGACCTGCGTACTTTTGTCATTACACTCGTATCCCTACGGAGGAACTTCGGAAATCAATATCCTGATCGCAAGTGAATCTTTCGTCTTTTCGTCAGTTAATGTTGGCAGCCCATCGAGAAGTATTATGGTCAAGTTTGAACTCATGAAAAAAATAAACGCATCTCTGTTTTTTTCTTGTTCAAGAATAGGGGGTATATAATTTCTAAATTCAGTTTTCAAAGACATTGATATAAAATTAACAATGGAATTTAACAACTAGGAAGGAGTAATATATTGTTATGCAACTATTAAAGTAACAATATCAGACCTAAATTAAAAGCTTTATCGGAAATTATTATTATCCGAACAAACTAATACTATTTTCCAGTGTATGCAGAGGGTGCGCCAACTATTTGAGAACAAAATTCTGACGGGGATTAATATAAAATTAACAAAGAAGACACATTAATCATTAGGAATTAGTAATAAATTATTATGCAACCATTAATATAATATATTGGATCATCAAATGTTTATATTAAAATCGGGCATTAGTTTTCGAACAACCTAATAACAAGAATAGTAATATCTCTAGTACTACAACTACCCTTAAGAGTATGAGGAGGAAGAACAGCAGGAAGACAAAGATATAGAATATAAATGAAGGATATTATCCGAACAACCTAATATTATTTTCCAGTGTATACAGAAGCTGCGTCACCTATTTGAGAACAAAATTCTGAAAGCGATTGATATAAAATTAACAAAGCGGAACATTTAATAATTAGGAATGAGTCATATATATTGTGCACCTATTATAGTAATATATTAAAATCGGATATTATTTTTCGAACAACCTAATAACAAGAACGGTAATATCATTATTACTACTAGTAGTAATATGTGGAGGAAGAATACGAGGCGCAGGAGATACAATATAAATGAAGGAATTTTTTTGTTTTTCATGGCAAATTTCAGAGTACTAAAATATTTGTAAAATAATCAATCACAAGTTTAACATTTCTTTCTCAACTCAAACATTCTTCAGTATTTTGGGATTTATTATGCCAAGCTTTTCTTTTTATTCATAGTTCTCTATTAAAGAAAAGACTCGCGAACGTGAACGATTTCGAAAAGGCAGAGTAACATCCTCCCGAAATTAAGTATAAATAGAAACAGTAAAAAAAAAATAAGTGTTGGATATTGTTGAAATGCTGACACACATTATCTGAGACATTTCTCTGACACTTTGACGCGAGTTTTTCTAGAGCAGCGTTTTCAGATGTCAGTTGCCGATTTCAGGTGGACGTTCTCTAACACTTTGATCTTCAAGACTCGTATCCCCACTGCGGAACTTCGGAATCCAGCACCGTAATTCCCGATCACAAGTCAATCCTTCCGCCTATAGTCTGTTAATTTTAGCAGCATATTCAAAAGTATTATAGCCAACTCATGCAAAAAAAGTAAACGTATCTCTTTTTTTTTCTTCATGCTCTTGAACAGGAATATGTAATTCTTAAATTCAATTTTGAAAGAGATTACAAATTAACTAAGGGTACACATTAATCATTAGGAATGAGTAATATATTGCTATGTAACTATTAAAATAATATATTAGAACTCAATGAGATTTTTATTCAGAAATCGAACATTATTATCCGAACAACCTCATCTATTTTCCAGTGAATACACAGGGAGCGAAACGTATTTGAGAAATAAATTCTAGTTGGTTGGTTTTGTTGTTTTTGCCTAGCAGCATGTCAATACCTCTATGGGTTATTTAATGCTGAAAAATAAATATGAAAGTTCAAACTTTATAAATAATGTCATTATTTCAAAATTAAATTATAATTACTTAGCTGCATTTTTTGAATAAATAATTTTACAAAATCAAACAAGAAGTGAAAATTGTTCATCTTTATAAGAAATGAGAATAATCATATGTTTTAACAGTTAATCACATGTCTTCAATTTTATGTTAATTGGCACTTTGCTATGAAAAATGTTTTCTTGTTCATTTTCCTTTAAAAAATTAATTGTTGGTTAATTTGCTGTAAATATATACTGTTGGTCATTTCGTTACAAAGTGTATTGCTGTTCATTGTACTATAAAATGTATTGTTGGTAATTTTACTATAAAAAATATTTTTGGGAATTTTTTATGAAAATATATTACTGGTAATTTCAGTACCAACATATATTGTTGGTAATTATTTCATGAAATATAAAAATGTATTTTTATACTTTTGTAGTGTTTGTTTTTTGTTTGTGATGGTTGGTGTCACTATTTGGTCAATGCTGGGAGCCTAACAGAAGAGATACAAATAGATACATACATACATACATACATATATATAATGTTGTTTAATACTGTTTATTATAAAACAGAGCATTTACTTAAATATGTGTATCTATAAAAAGAATGTATAAACATAAAAATGACTTAAAATATATATATATATATATACATACATACATATATATATATATACATATATATATATACATATATATATACATATATATATATACGTATATATATACATACATATATATATGTATATATATATATGTATGATATATATATATGGAGAAATGAGACAACAAAAATAAAGCGTTTCGCTTAAGGCAGGTAGTTACGTAAGCTTCTTCAGGTCGTTGTAAATATTAGGTTGGTGCAAAAATAATGTCGTTTTTTGACGTTCAACTTCATGTGAGAAAACGACATTATTTTTGCACCAACCTGATAAAAATGCTTCCCTAGTCTCATTTCTGCACTTTTGTTCGGATTCTCTATCCTATTGTCCCTACCTAACACATATATATATATGCATTTTCTCGTCCTACCCAGAACTACTCGTTGGGATAGGTACCCCTCTGCCGAGGCGCAATCGACGTATTCTAGAGCCTCAGTGGACAGGGCCTATAAAATTCTGAAGGCGATTGATATAAAGAGGGCATATTAATCATTAAGAATGAGTAATATATTATGTACCTATATAAATAATATATTAAAGTAAATTAAAAGCATTATTCTAAAATCGTACATTATTATTATCCGAACAAGCTAATACTATTTTCCAGCGTATACAGGGGGTGCGCCACCTATTTGAGAACAAAACTCTGAAACAGACTGATATAATTTTTTTTTTTTTTGTAAGCAATTCACCCCAAGCAAGAAGGGAGTGCCACTAGCACGCAAATTGTTACTGTTGATTGAGAACAAGAGTAAATAGGCTTTTGTGAGGATACAGCGAAGAACAGGGAACAACCCCAGGATGCCACATGTCGATTGACATTACACGTGAATATTTGAAGATTATAGTCATCGGGGAACCGGGTAAAGGAAGGGAGTTCCACAGACGGGAAGTGCGAGAAAAAAAGTCGTTTGAGTAGAAGAGACGGTTACATTTAACAGTTTTGAGGATGAAAGGGCGGGACTGAGTTGTCACCCTGGTAACTCGCATAAATTCATGCAGTCTGGAAACCAGCGAAAATACTTCCTCGGAGCAGTTGTCATGAAAATACGTGAAGAAGAGACAGAGGGAAGCCAAGGTACGTCTGAGGGGTAGCGATTGTAGACTAGATGCCAGTTCAGGACCTATCATATTGCATATTCGTTTCTGGAATTAAAAAAGAAGACACTTTAATCATCAGGAATGACTAATATACAATCATGCAACTATTATAGTAATATGTTAGAACATCAAATATTTATACTAAAATCGAACATTATTTTTCGAACGCCGTAATAACAAGATAATATCACTACTACTACTACTAATACTAGTAATAGTACGAGGAGGAAGAAGAAGAGAAGGGGGAGCAGTATAATATAAATGAAGGAAAAATGCGTTTTCATGACAAATTTCAAAGTACAAAACTATCTGTGCCTAAATCAGTCACAAGTTTAGCAATTTTTTCTCATCTCAAACATTCTCCAGTATTTTGACATATACTTGAGATTGTTTTTCTTTTTCTTCATAATTCTCTATTAAAGCAAATACTCACGATCGTGAAGGATTTCGCAAAGGAGGAGTAACTCCCTTCCGAAATTAAGCACGTATGGAAACAGTAAAAAATAAAAGGTACATTATACATATAAATACATTAAGAATATACATTATTTGGATACTTAAAGAAGAATATGCAGAGTAATAGCGAGACATATTAAGATAAAAAAAAAAAAAAACTTGTAAGGTATCGAAATGAAAGAGGAAACATTCGGAGAAAAATCGTCATTTTACTGTAAGACAATTGACGCCATTTTAATGGCTCTATTCCAACTTCAGCCATGGCTTCCGACTTCGTCTTAAATCGTGTGCAACCTGAAAAGAGGTGACTTTTTTGTTAATTCAAAATATTTCCTTTCTTTATAAGAAAATAGAAGAAAAGAAAGGCGGCTTTAGTATCCCTAAATACGAAAAAAACATTTATATAAAATAATCATTGGAAAAAATTAAAAAAAAACAACAGAGAATATGAGAAGAATAAAGAATCCCTGTAACTCTGGCAATATCTGTAATTTTGGCAGCAAATACGGTAAAATTCTTATACTTTTCGAAAAGAAGCAAAAGAAACTTAAAACGAACAAGATGGGAGATGGATTATATACAGGTTATCCGTAGTTATATATATATATGTATAACAAGAAACTGATTAAAGAACTAGAAAGGATTATTATAAAAAGAAATAAACGTAATGTCTCTATTATTCAATGAAAAATGTTTTAATGAATATATATATATATATATATATATATATATATATATATATATATATATATATATATATATATAATCTGTTCGTTAAAACGAACAAAATATATGAGATAATATAATCCATATTAATTATATATATATATATGTATGTGTGTGTGTGTGTGTGTGTGTGTGTGGGTGTGTTTGTGTGTGAGTGTATCTTAAGGTTATATGCACGTAGGAAGTCGCACATAAAATGAAAGAAGTAAAAAAACAAATCAACCTTGCACCAATGAAATATGTGTAAATTATGATTATTATTTAACATCAATACAAGAGAAAAACGAGAAAATTTGTTGATATCTCCTGGCGCGAAGATAGAGAGATTGTGAGAGGATCATTTAGGAAACTCGAGACCGAGTGTAAAGCGATAATAAAAATAAAAACAAAAAGAAGAAAAGAACAAATGGTCACGACACTCAACACATATGCACATCCGCGCAGACGTGGCACTCGTTCAAACGCACATCCGCAGAGATGGGCGCAGGTTGCGCGCGCACGAACGCACACACGAACACAAAAATACAGAAAAAAAACTTACACAACTTACACCAATGTTAAATGTGTATAAAAAGAAAAAAATATAAACAGTAAATTGCTGACACTCCCCGAATTGTTAACGGACAGGCCCATCTACCAAACTCTGGAGACGGAATGCCTAAACTAACATCAATCAGCTAAGTCACTAACCTTTACTCACTTTAAACCTACACACACACACACACACACACACACACACACACACACACACACACACATATATACATATATATATATATATATATATATATATAATGTTTCCTTCTAAAACCGTGTAGAAAACAAAGGGATACTATTCTCTCCCTAAAGCTCGTGTATCTCTAGTCCGTGTATCTCTCTTCCGACTACTGGCTTCTCGGTCATCTTTGATCTTTACAAAATTAAATACAATGCCAATCGTTATATAGTATTGTCTTTATTCTTGTTCTCTCTGGTTAATAGTTTTTTTTTCTCTCTTATATTCTCTAATACTCAGTAACCCATTACGTCTTAGTGGCTTTATTGTCTTGCTTTAGATGGAAAAAATACTAAGACGCTTCAGGATGTGAACTATCACGTTTCCCTGCAGATACCTTTTTTATATTCTTTGTATCAAAAGCAATGTTGATAAAAAAATACTGGAGTTCGTAGTTCGTATTGATGGTTTCCTTCTCTGGGACTGGTTAACAGCCACAGCTAGATATACCGATCTACTCGACTATTTCGAGTCGAGAAGACAAGATATTAACGTATTGATTTGGTAAAAATTGGGTTCCTTTAAAACTGAACTTCACTAATGAAGTAATCAAGCTGTTGACGATCCACACTACTTCAGATAAAACATTAGGTAGTAGATAGATCGTTAACAGATACAGGTCATGTAAAACTATTTTCCAGGGAAATTGGTTTAAGAGAAGTATTTTGGAAATTTCAAACGACAACACGTATAAATGCTCGTCTTATAAAGGCCGAAATATTTTACATGTAAGCACTTCAAACTTTGTACTTTGAGGTAACATTAATAGGAACCGAAAAACATTTATTAGGTAAGAAAATCAGGTACTGGAAATTGTAATTTAAAATAGAATTTGCGCTGGGTACTATATGCCCATGGTTAGTGTTCTAGGGTTAATTGACGTACCTGAATAAATATTAGGTCATCCCATAAGTTCTGTCCAAATCTTAACTTTTTTGTTAAAATGAACGAAATTTAAAGAGTATTTTATAATGTCTAATGGAGCTGAACATTATTTTTATGTTTAGATGCATTTAAACTGATCAAATTTTATTTCAGAGAACAATAAAATTAAATTTTGTTTGATTAAAACCCAGCTAACATGGAAGTACCCAAAAATCATTTGAGGCACATAATGCTTTATGAGTTCAAGAAAGCGGCTGGAAACATTCACTCAGTTTATGGAGAGGAATGTGTGAATGAAAGAACCTGCAGAAGATGATTTGCAAAATTCAGAGGTGGAGATTTCACCCTTGAAGATGAAGATCGAACCGGACGTCCAGTTGAGATTGATGAAAAGCTTCTTGAAGCAGCCCTTTAAGAAAATCCTGCTTTATCAGTTGAGGAATTGGCAGTGGTTCTCAGTTCATACCATACAACTGTTCATCGTCATCTTCAACAACTTGGAAAAGTTCCTAAACTTGGAAAATGGGTGCCTTATGAATTGTCTGAATATAACCTCAAATCCCGAGTTGACATCTGCTCTTCGCTCCATTCTCGCCAACTTGTTTCACCTTTTTTGGGTAGACTTGTGACTGGCGACGAAAAATGGATCTTTTATCGAAATCTTAAGCGTCGTAGACAGTGGCTTGGTAAAGGGGAAGGACCCCAGCCACAGCCGAGAAGGGAACCTCATGGGCAAAATGTTCTTCGTTCAATCTGGTGGGATTGCCAAGGAATAATCCACTTTGAATTCTTACCACCTAATGCAACAATTAATGCTCAAATATACTGTCAGCAATTAGAGCGTTTAAGCCAGGCTTTGAGGGAAAAAAGACCTGCTCTAGTGAATCGAAAACGGGTGATTTTTTATCAGGACAATGCGCGACCACACACACAGCAAGAATCACGTCACAAAAGATCGAAGAACTTGGTTGGGAGAAAATTTCTCATCCACCTTATTCTCCTGACCTTGCTCCTTCAGACTACCATTTGTTTCGTAGCTTACAGAATCATTTTGAAGAAACAGCTTTTGTAACAAAGGAAGAGGTTAAAACTGACATTTGTGAGTTCTTCAAATCAAAGCCAAAAGAATTTTACAGTAATGGAATTAGTAAGTTTGTTAATAGATGGAAGGAAGTCATGGATAATCAGGGAAAATACATTGTTGATTGAATCTGTAATTAAATGTAACATTTAGTCACTTGTTTCAAAATTCAAAATTCGAACAGAACTTATGGGATGACCTGATATTTTTTATTTATTTACTTGCTGATTCACGTTATTATAACATTTAAATTTTAAAACATTTTAATGGATATTCTCTTTGTACATAACTGTTGCTGTACTGTTGCGGGCGTCGTAAAGCTATCGCGTGCGTCCCGTGGACCGTAATATCCCCACCCCCGGGCTGAACACATCTTAATTACTTTTCTTTCCTTTCTCACTTTAGCAGACACGAACTCGCCTGACTTGTAACCAGAGAAATAAATTCTCACTTCCTTGAAACGATACAAACAAAACAACTTATGTCTGGAAAAGGCAAAAAAATAAATAAACAAACAAATAAATAAAAGATCGATTTGGTCCGTAAAAATATTGGTATCGGGTGATGAAGTGCTCAAAGAATTTTAATATTTGCTCAAATACCAAAGAACCATCTCCAATTCGGGAGAAAGAAGTTAAAAGAAAAATTCATATATCTCTCAGTAGTAACTCTTATCTCAAGTCAGATGGTAACTACTAAGTTGTAGAGGTATAGAAAACAAGTACCGAAATGCTATATCTCATATCTTATACAGGGGGTCCTCGACTTACGACAGTGTTTCGTTCTTACAACGCATCGCGATTTTCATTGGAAGTCGGAACGTACCAGCGATGTTCCGTGAATAAGCACTTATATCATTAATCAATGCTAACGCAATAGTAAAGTACCAATCTAAGACCTAACAACACATTTCTAGGACATATGCCAGCATAATTACAACTGAAAAACACATTACATTGTTTTAAGTTGCTTGTATAATTATTGCCAGTGATGTCATTTGTGCTCGGTAGATGAGATGACGAAGCGGAAGCAGCAGCAAAAATAAAAAGTTGGTGAATCAAGAGAAAAAACAAACGGGGGATTCCCCAACTAATATTTTACCGGGGATTCACCAAGTTGTATTTTAACAATACAGTTGTATTTTAAGCGACTGTCGAGTGTCTTAAACCAAACAGACAACCAATTTTTGTCCCTCTTTCATTCTTTCAGGACGTTTAACAATGTCTACTTTCACTCCCATATTGGTAAACTGTAAAATAGTAAAAAACATTTTTAATAATTGATCCTTCGTATCCTTTTCGATTTTCCTCTCTCCAATGATCACATCTATATATTTTTCACTTTTTTTATCTTTGATTCCATCATATCACATCTGTATGACATCTTTTCATAAACAAAATAATGGCCCTCGATGTCTTTAGACATGAGAGCATCTTGTGGTGAATGTAAAATAGTAATAACTCCCTTTACCCAGTCCCTTTAAATTTGGGTGAACTGAGAAAAAGAACGGAAATAAATTCGCGAGCCTATGTGAAATTTTCTTTGGGTCAATGAAAACGTTGTCTTCGCAGAAAATGGCGGCGAGATAAGAAAATATCGATAACAAATTCGCGAGCCAACGTGAAATATTCTTTGGACAAATGAAGACGTTGTACTCACAGAAATTAGCCGGTGTGCTTAGAAACACGAAAGAAAAATAATGAGCCAATGCGAAATCTGTTTTGATATAAAATAAAGAAAAAATCTTAAATTGACAGAGGAGAAGAATGTCTGAATTTATATGAAAGGTTTCGTTTCTTTTACACGCATCCCGGTTTAAATATTCGTCAATTATATTATCGGCTTTAACCAAGCACTTGCCACTTCAAAACCTTTATTTCAACAACCCAAGAAAGCTAAGTATTTCAAACTTTATTGAATTCCAACTAGGCTCTGTAACATTATCCGCAGATTAATTATTGGTAATGAGGAGCCCTTGTTCCTTTAATGATTTTTAATGACTTGCTCGCCATATAACCGATGGGAATTGTATTAGGAGGATGAATATGTTCTGTTTATTTTATGCGGAATTATTTCAGCAAAAGCATTTGCTGCATCAGTAAAAGAATCCTGTACGCATTGCATATCACTTAACGTATGTGTAGCGGACGCACAGTCATCTCATAAAAAATGATCGTACACCACTTAAGGTAAAATTTGTTCAGGGAGAGAGTTGTATTAGATTCGTGCATTAAAACCTGATCACGGAGGGGAAATCTGACATTTAATGTACGATATATACATTGCATGTGTATATTTATTTCTATGGAAGGCAAAAACTATTCCAAAGTTCCTTGTTCAATAATCAAATTAGATTTGTAAGCAATAATCTGACTGGCGTAATTTTCTTTCATTTACAAACCAAATGAGCCAATTTTGCTTTAAAAAATTTCGGCTATAACAAACAATTTTATGAGTAGATAAATGCGTATTTGGGTTTATGACATTTCCGCTTAATTTAGACAGACTTACAGCTGAATAGGAGTAAATATTAAAAGAACAACTTTTAAATTATCATTTGTTATGTTTATTCATTTTAATGTATTATCGAATAATTGAAGGCGAAATATCCAAGACCAACATATATTCCAGACATGAAATAATATATTCCAGACATGAAATAATATTTTTAAAAAAACATACTAGTATACAGTTTCAGATAAATCGTAAAAAGATGTAAAACAAAAGACATATTCACCAAAATAATAAGAATAAATGTTTTAAATCAAACACATTTTAACATACAATATTTACAATACTCAATAACAATTAATAAACATTTAATATTTATCTATATACATACATCGGCAAACGGATTTACATACAAGCTCTGAACAAAATGTGTCTGGCGCTATAAAACATTGGTTGGTTTTGCTTAGCGGCATATCAACATCTTTATGGGTTATTTAATGCCGAAATCTAAATATTTTGCACACAATTTTGTTATATTTTTGGAAATAATGATAGTTTATTGATACAAGTTTTAGTAATTAACTCATAGCTGGGGGAGAATATACCGCTGGTAAGTTTTTTTCTTCAAAATGTATTGCTGGTAATAATGTATTGCTGGTAATAATTTTTCCTCAAAAATTTATTGCTGGAATTAAAAATCTATTTTTACACTTTCATAGTGTTTGGCCCCTGTTTGGGTGTTAACTGTTTGCCCATAACTGGGACTCTAACATGTGCTACCACCACGGGTGTGGGTGTAACTGTGAACACCAGCAATTAAGAGATGGTTCCCCGCTCATCAAAATCTCCTGGCCAGAAACCTTACAGTCGGATTTAGTTTGACTTCTTACCTATGATGAGAATGTAGTTTATAGCCATACCCAGGACGCGGATGTAGTTTATCGTCATACCCAGAACGCGGATGGATTTTATCTTCATACCCAGGACGCGGATGTAGTTTATCGTCGTACCCAGGACGCGGATGTAGTTTATCGTCATACCCAGGACGCGGATGTAGGTTATCGTCATACCCAGGACGCGGATGTAGTTTATCGTCATACCCAGGACGCCGATGTAGTTTATCGTCATACCCAGGGCACGGATGTAGTTTATCGTCATACCCAGGACGCGGATGTAGTTTATCGTCATACCCAGGACGCGGATGTAGTTTATCGTCATACCTAGGACGTGGATGTAGTTTATCGTCATACCCAGGACGCGGATGTAGTTTATCGTCATACCCAGGACACGGATGTAGTTTATCGTCATACCAAGGACGCGGATGTAGTTTATCGTCATACCCAGGACGCGGATGTAGTTTATCGTCATACCCAGGACGCCGATGTAGTTTATCGTCATACCCAGGGCACGGATGTAGTTTATCGTCATACCCAGGACACGGATGTAGTTTATCGTCATACCCAGGACGCGGATGTAGTTTATCGTCATACCCAGGACGCGGATGTAGTTTATCGTCATACCCAGGACGCGGATGTAGTTTATCGTCATACCCAGGACGCGGATGTAGGTTATCGTCATACCCAGGACGCGGATGTAGTTTATCGTCATACCCAGGACGCGGATGTAGTTTATCGTCACACCCAGGACGGTGATCGATTGAATGATTTATTTCTTTAGAACTTATCAACTATTTGAAAGTTATTTAAAGCCAGAAAATATATTTTCGATCCTAACAGTGTTTTGGAGATAGCAATCATTTACTGAGTGCCTTAATGGCATCAATGCCAAGCAATAGATCGAAATCCAGAGTCTTCCCTCGCATAACCAGTATATCGATCGTGGCAGTGTTACCGGTTGCTGTGCGAATCCTAACGGTGCCGCGTCAACAGCATGTCTCCGTTGCTCTGATTAATACGTTTACCACTATGTCTTACTTCGACCAAGACCGACATAACATTGCGCTCAGAATGGAACGTGAGCACGCAGACTCGAGGTGATCCGAGCATGGTGCGCCGTCAACGTAGACAGTGACAATAGGCAGAGCCGAGTTCACCTGTTTCCAAAGGAATAGACCAGCGCCAACGCCCGGTCAATTTCCGACCTGGTGACCGATCTTGTTTCACCGATAAGAACACGCACGAGTGGTCTCCCCTCTCCGCACGGAGTCCTCATGAAGTACTTATAGCATGTAACAGGTTGGCGATTGAGCAATCCGAGGAGGCTGCACCGTAGCAACGACTGGTTCCTCCACTGCAGCTTCGTTCTTTATAGGCGCCAGAGCTCGGGTCAACAGCCCCACGAGAGACATATCACCCACCCTGCAGAATGACCGGAGGTGCCTTCTCACGAGGCCAGGAAGCCCTCACGCTAACACGCATGCCATTGCACTGTCAGGGATTCATCCGAAAAGGGCCGAAAACTTCTGCAAATCAGTCAAATACAGATCTACAGACTCACCCGGACGCTATGCACGTGCATCAAACTTTTCGAGCGCCGTGAATCTATCAGCGGCAAAGGCGGTGGTTAGTGTTTTCCTTGATTGAGGCCGCGTCCGATTTCACATCCTTGGTCAGTTGTTGTTAAACCGCCAACGCGCCCCCAGTTAGGCGAAGAGGGATGACATGATCAAGCAGCTCCACCCCAGACATCTCACATACCAATTCAAGCTTCTCGATCCAGTAACGCTCCAGTCCCGTCAAATTCGGGAATAATTTTCAGGTCGAACCGGCCGTCCATCTCTGCCGAAATAGCTTGTTAACGAACAGGTCAGTCTTTGCAAAGACAAGAAATCTCCCGAACTGCCACGTTTGCTCTCTTCCACTTGTAATTTTTCTCTGCCCTTTACAATCGTTGTGTAACGCCCTTTAAAGCGGGCGATCGTCCTCGTTTGCAAATGAACGACGTTCGTAAAAGGATCAACATCACGCATGCGCCTTGGACCTCTCGTAAATAGCGGTTCAGCAGGCCAGACACCTCAGGCGCTTTGGATCAGGTACGTGTGAATATCTCTCCACACAGCCAGTAAGAAAGTAAAGAAAGAGAAAGAGAGAAAGAAAGGAAGTAAGAAGTAAAAAAGAACGGAAGACAGGAAGAAGAAAGGATAAGAGAAAGAAAGAAGGTAAGAAAGAAAGAAAGAAAGAAAGAAAGAACGTATGAAAAAATGAAGTTAGTTAGGAAGAATGAGAGAATCAAAGAAAGGAAGAAAGAAAAAAGAAAGTAAGGAAGTACGAAGAAAGAAAGTAAAGAAGTACGAAGAAAGAAAGTAAAGAAGTACGAAGAAAGAAAGTAAAGAAGTACGAAGAAAGAAAGAAAGAAAGAAAGGAATAAAGAAAGAAAGAAAGAAAGAAAGAATGTAAGGACGTATGAAAAAAGAAAGAAAGAAAGAATGAGAGAAAGAAAGAAAGGAAGAAGAGAAGAAAGAGGGAAAAAAGTAAGGAAGTAAGAAGAAAGAAAGGAAGGAAGTACGAAGAAAGAAAGAAAGAATGTAAGGACATATGAAAAAAGAAAGAAAGTTAGGAAGAATGAGAGAATGAAAGAAAGGAAGACAGAAGAAAAGAATGTATGGAAGTAAGATGAAAGAAAAAGAGATAGAAAAATGATAGTACGGAAGTAAAAAGAAAGAAAAAGAGAAAGAGAAAAAGTAAGAAAGAAAGTGAGAAAGAAAGAAAGGAAATAAGAAAGGAAGAATGAATGTAAGTTAGTAAGAAGGAAGAAAAGGATAATTAAATGTAATTATTAAGAAAATGAAAAAGTAAGAGAGCAAAACAAAAGGCAACAAGAAGAACAGATGGAAATCAAAGTAATTAAAATGAAAAGAATGATAAAGGTGAATTATATAAAAAAAAATTACAATTAAAAGAAAAAAGAGATGTAAGTAGAAAAGAACAAATGAAAATAAAGAAAAAGGAAACAAAAGACGCGCATCAATAAAATATAAGTATGTCAATTTGCGAAGGTGAATCAGTAATTTCATAGCCTGGGGCGCAGTTGTTAGCTTTATCTGATCTGTAATTATCACTATATAATGTACCTTCTGTGGGTATAATATTTGCCTCGTAATTAGCTTCATTATCTGACTTATGAATATATACTGATAAAATAAACACTTTTTATTAACATCATGAGGGCAGTTTCGATTGCAAATGAGTGATTTCTCATCTTCAGTAATTTCGTAAATAATCCTTAATAGCCTCCTGCAAGCCTCTCTGCACGTTGTTAATTGCAAATGTTTCGAGCTCTTCCACGTTTTTACGGGCGAATGATGAATTAATATTAATAGTTGTTTTTTTTAATGTCATTCGCAAATGTGTATATTATTGTTGTTCTTCCATCTGATATTGGTCACAAAGCATTCTCATGATTCTTTTAAGCATTTCACCCCAAGCAAGGCTGGAGTGCCACTGGCACGCCCCAGGTTACAGAGTACGGAAGCAAGAGTGAAGTGACGTGATTGAGGAAAGGATAATGAGAAGGACTGGGAATTATATTAAGGCATCAGAAGATGTCGATTGATATTACAATTCAATATTTGAAGACTATAACTGTGTGGTGAAATAAAAAGAAAACGGCCACCAGCGAGTAAATTCGAGCTCTCCCAACTGGTGTTCCAACCTCTAGTCGTTCCTTCTTGAGTTCTGTAACAAAATCGCACAAACAGACTTTTCCAGCCGCCAACCGTGAACGTCACTCCAAGCCTTCTTTGAACTGGGAAAAACTAGTTGCTTTTATATTTGTCCATATACACATAATCCCTTGCGTCTTCATGCGATCCCATAATTCATTGCGTCTCTGTCCCATAATGCATTGCATATTCATTGGATAAAAAGGCAATGCAAGTCCCCCCTTATTCTTTTACGTTATCTGGCCGAGGACGGATTACGACAGAGCGGTAAGTGCTTTTTTTTCTCCTTCATTTCAACTGCAGTAGCCTTACATGCTAAGCAAATTCGGGTTCTTTTTTGGCGGGGAAAAGGCAAGTCGCAACCAGTAGTGCTCATCCCAGGTTCTGCCTCATCATGTCTGCCACAAACTGTCAGGGAAGTAATTAATAGGAAGGAAGTTCCACAGAGGGGAAGTGCGTGACATGAAGCTATTGGAGTAGAAGAGACGGCTACATTTAATCGTTTCTACAGTGAATGTGTGGGACTGAAATGCCAACCTAGTAACACGCTTAAATTCAAGCAGGTTGGTAACCAGCAAAAATAGCTCTTTGGAGCAGTTACCGTGAAAATACTTGTAGCAAAGAGTACTATTTTTAAACCTCTTAACCTCTGCTATTTAAATCCTATATGAGCATCAATTCCATGTTTGATTTTAGTTTCTTGGAAACAGCATAGCTCTGTTAACTAGCAGCGTCACGAGCCAATAATTTTTTACAAATACTTTCACGGTAATTGCTCCGAAGAGCTGCTTTCGCTGGTTCCTAGGTATCATGAATTTAAACGTCCTACGAGGCTGGCATCCCGTTCCTACCTCTTCACCGTTGAAACTGTTAGATGTAGGCGTCTCTTCTACTTCATGTCTCGCACATCTCGCCTGTGGAACTCCCTTCCTTATTCCTGTTTCCCTGACAAATACAATCTCCAACTATTTAAGTGTAACGTCAATCGACATCTCCTATCTGCTCCCGCTCCAAATCTTCTGTAACCCCCTTGCCTTGACCGATCCACTATCTTTCTCCACATCCTCTCCTTTACCACTCCTATCTGCTCTTCCTCACAAACCTTCTGTAACCCCTTGCGTGCTAGTGGCCTCCAGCCTTGCTTGGAGTGATAAGCTGAAAAAAAAACAATTCCCGCTTTTCTTATTGTTCACAAAACCTCTGCGCATTAAATATCACTGTGATGAAAATAAGAAAACAAGTATGAATTTAAGGTAGTAAGAAGGAAGAAAAGGATAATTAAATGTAATTATTAAGAAAATGAAAAAGTAAAAGAGAAAAACAAAAGGCAACAAAAATAAATTATGAAGAACAGATGGAAATCAAAGTAATTGAAATGAAAAGAATGAAAAAGGCGAATTATATAAAATAAATTATATGCAACTGGAGAGATATGTAAAGTTTTACACAATAAGCTCAAGCATTTAACGATTGGCAACTGAACAGCCATTACATTCTCGGCCATAAAAAAACAAAAACAAATAAACGTTACAAACACTTTTAAAAATAAACGTTTTTTCTTACTTATATACACTTTTTTAAAAATAATAAACGCTTTTATACATTATATGCACTTTGAAAAAATAAACATCTCCCTTCATTCCTATATATAGGAATGAAGGGAGTATATACTGCAGCAAGACCTCTGATCGGGAGATTGAGGGGTTATGTGGAGAGTGGGGCCACCTCTTAATTGCTGCTTTTTCCCAGGTCCACACTGACCAGGATTGGTAGTACCTGCTAGGATTTCAGTTATGGGCAAATAGTGGACCATCAACCAAAAACAAAACCATATGAAAGTATAAAAATACATTTTTGTAGTAAAAATACCGGCAATACATATTTATATAGTAAAATTACCAAGAATACATTTTATAGTAAAATGACCAACAATATATTTTATAACGAAATGACCATTAATACATTTTATTCGTCATAGAAGACATACAATTGTGTTCGAAATATTTACATTTAGGCATTAAATAACCCATTGAGGTTGAAATGACGCTAAACAAATATAGCTCAGTTGATAGATAGAAGGACTCTAGTAACTGACATCTGACTTCCTTCATTGTAAACACTTTTAAAAATAAAAGTTTCTTCATTATAAACACTTGAAAATAAATGGCTTTCTACATTATAAATTATTTAAAAAGTAAACCTTTTTCTTCCTTATAAATTCCCCTAAAAATAAACTGTTTTCATTATAAAAACATCTAAAATAAAACGTCGTTTACAAATAAACGCTTTTCTTAATTACAGATATTTTTAATATAAACACCTGCCATCATTAGAAAACCCATTTAGAAATAAACGGTTATCTTCGTTAAAACCAGATTTACAAATACAGGCTTCTCTTCGTCATATTCTTTTTAAATAGACGCCTTTTTAATGTAAACACTTAATAAATAAACGCTTTTCTTCATATTTCGGTTTGTGTTTCATTGATAATCGCGCAGAGAATAAAAGCCGAAGGAAGTAGAGGTTTTAAAGGATTTATGGATTAATTCTTTTTTTACGGTTTATCAACCCTTTGCAGGTTATTTAATGCCAGAAAACATTTTAAGATCATATTTTTTGCGATGGGGGAGATAATAGTGATTCAGTGATACAACGTTTAATAATTAACCCATAGCTGAGTGCGAGGGGTGTATTCTTACCATTCCCAAGGCTATTTGTGCGTAAATGAATATAACGAACGGGTCTGGAATTGTATCTTGACTCTCCTACAATCCCGGGCCATTATTCATTACATACCATGCAGATCCATGATTACAGCAACTGGTATTACCAAGCGGTCACCAATCAGGCATGAACATGACCGACGCTGCTTAGCTTTGGTTATTGTATGAGAACTGGTGTTTCTGCACGATAATGCTATCAGGAGAGATGAGGGAAATGCCATACGAGAAGAGAAGAAAATTGCGGAATTACAATAAAAAAACAAGGCTACAAACGGAGACAAACAAATAACACAATGAAAAAGTATAGTAGGAAAATTATTGGTTTGTCAGATAAATTCGTCCGTCTCTTCTAATGTTATTTGAATTTATCAGCAAAGTTGTTTTAATATAATTTTTTAAATCTATTCTTCATCTACAACTTGTTTTATATCTTTTGTTTTATAAATTTGATTTAAATTTACCTCCTTTCAGATATATGACGATGTAAAGCCAAGTAATAGAAAGATGAATATTTTCGACACTTGCTCCGTCAACACTACATTAGCATCATCATTATTCGACCGTAGTCGTGATCATCGAACAAATGAGAACGACCCCTTCTTTAGCGGTATAGTATGTGCTACGCCTGGGCTACATAAGTTTTCTTTTTTTTTTAATTCAGAGTTGCTTTCTCCTAGAGATAAAAAAAGCATAATTTCCCATATGACGATAGGTAAAAACACACACGTCAAATTGAGCACCTGGCGTTGAGCTCATGTTTCTCGAACTACATTTTCGACAATTAATTCTAAATAGTTAGTTCGATGGTCACTGAGTGCTCCACAAGTCCGACCTATTGGCAAACTATCCTAATCATCATTTATTTATTCGACCGTAGTCGGGATCATTGAAGAAAAGCGAATAATCCTTTCCTTTATCTATATAGGATGTTACGGCAGGGCTAAGTACAGTTTTGAATTCAGAGTCACTTTCTCCTAGACAGGAAGCCATCCAAGAAAATGCGAACGGTCCTTTCCTTATCTGTATAGTATGTGCTACGCCAGACCTACATACAGTTGTGAACTCAGAGTTAATTTCTCTTAGACATGATGCCATCCAAGCCAATGCGACCGATCCATTCCTTTAGCTGTATATTATGTGCTACGCCAGGGCTACATACAGTTTTGAATTCAGAGTTACTTTCTCCTAGACTGGTTGCCATCCAGGCCAATGGGAACGATCCTTTCCTTTATATCTATAATATGTGCTACGCCAGGGCTACATACCCTTTAGAATTCAGATTTACTGTCTCCTAGATAGGTTGCCACACAAGGCTAGTCTGTCCTGCTATATTACCCATAACACTACAACACACGCCGTTGCTAATTTGACCAGAAATACTATTCATGATCATGGTTGGGAAGTTCTACCACACCCACTCTATTCAACAGCTGTAACGCCTTCAGAATATTATTATCTTCTGTTACTTTTATATTTCAATGAATTCTTCGATTTAAGACCCCGGGATTTCTACAATTAAGACAATGATAAGCTCGTGCATGGTGGACAAGAGGTCGTGAAAATTGAAAGAGAATATATTATTGACTGATTTCTTTTTAAATTGTTGATAATTAATAGTATTAAAATAAAGGAAAATGAACGAATTTATCTGATAACCTAACAAAAATAAAACCAGCAAACAGAACAAATAACAAAGAGAAGGTTGAATAAGAAGGAAGTGGAAGGTTTCTTCATTGTCTTTGCACTTAACAATTATATCTTGAGAGCATGCTATGACGGAGCTACATGACATTACCTTATTTACTGACTTTTATGAATTTTGGTAGTGCGGTGTATGTGAGAACAATAATGAATCAAGGAAGCCACACAGAATAAGACAACGAACCCCTAGAGACATGTTAAATGAATCCTGGATTTAATGAAAGATATAAAGGAGAAGTGAAGACAAAAAATAAACTCCATGAATGCAAAACGTATGCAATTGATAATAGAAACGGAATGTAATAAAAACAAAAATACAATGTTTAAAATAGTGGGAGTAAAAATGGCAAAAAGATGCAATGATGCAGAAAATCCTAAACAGAAATTTTATTACAATTCGTTTTATAAATCTTCAATTATTTTATGAGAAATTTTTATAATTAGCCTAATTAGCATCAAACTTAATGGAAGATTTAATGAAGTAAATAATGAAAGGTACAGTGACGTAGAAATGAATGTGATTGTTTTGAAAATATTAAGCACCAAGGTCAGGTGATGTAAAATGGCGAAAAGACTCAAGAGGGGGAAATTAAATGAAGAAATAAAGAGGAAATGAATATCAATGAAAAATATATAAGGAAGGGTAATTAAAGAAAGAAGAAAAATGAATGAACGAATGTTGAGATAAATCATAACTACAACTGACAACGATACAAGAAAGGAAATGTTATGAAAGAAAGAAAGAAAGAAAGAAAGAAATAAAGAAAGAAAGAAAGAAAGAAAGAAAGAAAGAAGAAAAAAACGCAGGGAGAAAGAAAAGAAAGAAAAAACGGCAAGTTAAAGGAAGTAATAAAGAAATAGTAACATATGAAAGAAAAAACAAGAAAGAAAGAAAGAAAGAAAGAAAGAAAGATAAAGAAACGAAACGAAACCAAACGATAATAGAATGAAGAGAAATTCACAGAGAAAAAAGACAGAAAAACGGGAAGGTAAAAGAAAATAAATAAAGAAAAAGTGGCATATAAAAACAATCAAGAATGAAAAGAAAGAAAGAAAGAAAAGAAAGAAAGAAAGAATGAAAAGAAAGAAAGAAAGAAAGAAAGGAAAAGCAAAAAGAAAAAAGATTACCACTGACAACATTACAAAGAATGTAAATTAAAAGAAAGAAAAAAACAGAAACGGAAAAAGAGAAAAGAAAGAAAAGAAAATTAAAGAAATAAAGAAACAAAAAATGGCATATAAAAAGAAACATAAAAGCCAATGAGAAAAAACAATGTGCTAAAAAAACATAGAATGAAGGAAATAGAAACTGAGAGAAAAAGAAGAAATAAAGTCAAAGGGCAAATAAAGAAAATGAAAAAAAGAAAAGTCTTCTAAAAGAAATACAAGAATGTTATAATTTGAAAAGAAGACAAAACGACCATCAACAAGAAAGACTGAGAAACAAAATATAACAAAAGATGTTTCCCTTTAAATTCTAATAACAGTAAAATAAAACAGGTTATCACAATTCCCCCTTAATAGAAAGAAAGAAACGTCATCTCAAATCAACCCGAAGGCCACGAAAAACGGTTAAAGTTGATAAGATCTGAATTTTATGATTGTCGCTATTATAAGAAAAGATTAGTTCCAAAGACTGAAATTTCTAACCAGAATTTTTTTGAATCTATGACAAAAGGATTTATTTAATTCAATAATAGAATTGATATTTAAACAGTAATTCCAAAAATGTGAAAAAAATTTAATTTGTTTGCTATTGGGAACTCATAAACATTTAAATCTGACGATCAAGGGAAATAAAGGTCAAATTTACTAATAAAATCACTGAAACACATACGGTTGGCTACAAAAATTTCGTTTTTGAATAAAAGTAAAAGTTGTATGATTTTTTACGGTTTATCAACCTTTTACAGGCATGTCATCCGCATGTAGGAGTACCGCTTGCCAAGACGTCGGCTACACGGAGAGCTCCTGCACGGCAAGAGAAACCAAGGCCGTCCAAAAAAGCGATACGAAGACAAATTCCCAGGGGTACAAACTCAAACCCAAAGAACTGGAGGAGAGCGCTAGTGATACGACCCCGATGGCGAATCAAAATCGGTGATGCTGCTTGCACCTTCGAGGATACTTGACGCCGGAAGCTCACCGCTGCCAGAGATCATCGCCACAGGGCATTGTCATCAGTGATTATGACAACGGACTTTCAGTGACCCCCACTGTTCCAGATTTCGTGCCTCCAGCCTGGGGTCGCGGAGTCATCTCCAAGTTCATAGGTGAGACACAGAAACGATTTGTTATCTTCGGATTCGAAGGACAACCGGACAAAGAGATTGTTTATATAGAAAATAATTTTAGATTTAAATACATATCTCCTATAAAAAAAAAAACAAGCTAAACAGATGAACCCAAAATCCATAGGCCAATAACATGTCTACCATAAAATAATTGCGTATGTATTGACTAGTTGTACTTACTCTTTTCGCGATGGCAAAAACATAGTTCCTCTGGAAGTGAAAAGTGCCGCAGAGGCATATATGGTTGCAAAGGTCAACTGTTGATCCGTAAAGTTAGTATGGGAAATTGCAGGATACCGGAAAAAATCTCAGCAGAGATTTTCTTTTTTTATCATTTCATCCCAAGTAAGGTGGGAATGCTACTAGTAGGGAGGGAGTCACTGAGAATTAAAGTGAAAGAAAAGACTCGATGTGTGTGTGTGGGGGGGAATAAAAGATGAAATGGATTCAAGAAGATAGAAGACTGCGATTGATGTTGCATTTAAGTTTTTGAAGAGTGTAGTTAACAGGGAAGAAATTAAACGGGAACGAGTTCCACAGGCTGGAAGTGCGAGAAAAGAAATTTTAACAATTTCAAAGGTAAAAGGGTGGGACCTAGATGCCAATCTAGTAGTACGCTTATATTCACGTAGTCGGGGCACCTGGGGGGGAGACTTCGTCAGAACATTGTTTACATTATTCGGACTAGTGTCTTCATCTTTGTCGCGATATTTTTTACAACGTTTCAGCCGTTGTAGGCTCCGGCCTCCTTCAGGTGGTTGGAATGTCAAACTGAACCATTTATTTCGATCACTGGGGAAGACTGTTCTAGTTCCACGTGCCATGTTTAATGGATGTCGGTTATCAGTATCAGTTATCACCTTGTTAATTTCCCTCTGAAAGTTCTCCACTGCCTTAACCGGGCATTGAACTCACACTCTTTGGGTCCTGTAACTGGATATAACTAACGCCATCATCCACTGTGCCATATGTCCTTGAGTTGGCATGAACATTTTTGTAGAAAAGACAAAGGTAAGCCACGTCAGGTCGGTGAGAAAATGACTGAAGTCGTGATGCGAAGTCAGGATCGATTGCATTGCAGATCTTGTCAAGAAACTCGAGTTGAACATCAGAGGAACCATACCAGATATGAAAGCAGTATTGAATGCAGAATAAATGCTAGATTTGTAAATATGCAAGATGGACTCTGACGAGAAAAACATTCTGGCACAATACAGTAACACACCTATCCTTGCAGTAGGTGCAACTATTGATTCGATGTAGTCCATCCACTTCAAGTCAGTTGAAAACTTGAAGCCAAGAAGGCGCAGTGTGTTGTTTCCAGGAGTCTAACATAAGACTTGCTGATGGCGGACTGGAAAGTTTGCATAGATTGTCAAAAAGCCTTTCATAGTGTATCATTCTCTTTTATTTTTAATGTACATAGCCTCCTCAGTGATAGTAAATTCCTTAAATATAACATTAAACTATCGACAATAGAAAATGCGATTAGAATGTAAGATTTTTAAGATAATAATAATTTAGCGATACAAGTCATACTCATTAATCCATATCTGGGGGGAAGAGGTAGATTCGTACTTTTCCAAAGGAACTCGGATCTCCGACTTACAATTTCGAGCCATTATCTATTGCATATTATCCGAGAACCTCCATTCACCTGGTATTTGCATCAAGATATTGACCAGGCTCAATCTTGCTTAACTTTGGTCATCGTAGAATAAAACAGATTGTGGAGTAAGAAAAATATGTTTTTTCTCACAGGATTTATTATCCTATACAGCGAGATGATCTTAAACGATCGAGAAGAGCTATCAAGATTTATTAGCGTCAGGCATAATCTTAAAGATACGGATGAGATTGCGTTTTGCACCCTCTTACTCTCTCCCGTCTATCTCTCTCTGTCTGTCTGTCTCTCTCTGTCTGTCTGTCGCTCTCTCTCTCTATCTCTCTCTCTCTCTCTCTCTCTCTCTATATATATATATATATATATATATATATATATATATATATATATCTTTCTTTATCTCCCTATCCCTCTCAGTAAAGTTTTCTTGGCACAATTCTTAGGTAGTAAGCATTAGTGTTTTAGTGGTTTTTATTAACTAGCTTGTGATGAAATGATCATTCATATATATATATATATATATATATATATATATATATATATATATATATATATATATATATATATATATTAGGGTGGAACAATGGAGAGCGACTCGAATTGAGGAATTCGAGAGAGGAATTCAAATTCAACCCATATTCGTTAGAGTCACTTACAAGGAAATAACCTTGGGGAAGGTATGAATACAGTTCGTCTTTCAACTATGAGTAAATAGCAGGAGAAAATCTGTCCTATAGCCTTGGATGTGAACCGGTTTAGGAGAAGGCCAACTCTTAATTTTGAAAAAAACCCTGACGAAACGCATAATATGCAAATAAAGAAAGGATCGTGAACTTCACATTGACTCGATAATCCTGAATTCTGTTGATCACCATCCATTCGCCTCTTTCTCTCTCTCCCCTATATATATATATATATATATATATATATATATATATATATATATATATATATATATTATCAAATGGAAAAAGTCCATCAATTATTTGAGACATTTTTTATGATTATACGTTCTATTTATGCTGGTAGTCAGTGGCAAAACGAAAGAAAAGACATTTAAGGCTAGATGTCCTGACGAGTGGACAGAGCGATTGCTGTGGAATCCATCTACGAAACTCTAAAATGAAGATGCTCAAAATAATATCAATCAATTAAAAGACGAATTTTATGTATATATATATATATATATATATATATATATATATATATATATATATATATATATATATATATATACATATATATATATATATATAATTCCAAGGTTTGAATAAGCAACTCTAACTTGAGTCAGCCTAAAATAAGAAGTCTGGAATAAAATTGCTCTACGACATGAAAATAGGAGAGTATTTGAATATTACTTCAATAACCAAGTATCTAATGGCTGGCCACTAATTTAAGATTCATGTTTTTGCACCCAATCTTCAAGTAGATTGTGTATATACATATATATATATATATATATATATATATATATATATATATATATATATATATACATATATATATATATATATTCAAACGTTCATAACATGAATTTAAAAAAAGGGCTCAATACAACAGTAGAGCAATTAATATTTATTCCAAAATGTTACATTGGAACAAACATGTTACCACGACAAAATACATATTTGTTTCGACGTCTAAAGACGTCTCGTCAAGTGGATAACATATTGGAAATCATCTAATTACCACCATCGTTAACCACTTGCATGTTTGTCGTGGTAACTTGCATGTTTCAATGTAACAGTTTGTAATAATATATATATATATATATATATATATATATATATATATATATATATATATATATATATATATATAATGAATACTTTAGGTTGTCTGTTTTTTAATTTAAAATTCAAATATATATATATATTATTAACTAAATTTTAAATAAAACAACAAACAACTTAAAGGATTCATTGTATATATTTTATTCCCCCAGGAAAGTGATTTTGCCTGGTTCCTCAAATCACATTTCCAAGCATAAAATGTCGTTTAAAATTTACATATTCGTATCATTTTTAAACAACCTTTTGATGGGTAGTTTTAAGTTGATGTAAGGTGATAGAGAGAGGGGGATGACGAGCACGAAGTGCTTGAAATTAGAGAAGTAAGGTAGAGATAGGAATTATTTTAAATCTATTTTTATTAAGATACTTAAGAGTAAGGGAGGGGGTACGGACCAGACATTGAGGGGGTACGGACCAGACATGGAGATGACTTATGAAATAAAGTCATCTCCAAGGAAAAGAGACCAAGAGAAAAAACTAGAAAAATATAAGAAAGCAAATGGGGAAGCAGGGGCCAGAGCAAAACCGCGGGGAAAGAAGAAAAGGAAGAATAAATTTACATATATAGGCATATTGCAGTTAATTTAAAAATACGTTCACACACACAAACACACACTCACGTATATATATATATATATATATATATATATATATATATATATATATATATATATATATATATATATATATATATTGATTAATTGATTTCATTATACTGCTTATTTAAGCCACAAATATTTTTATATTGTCAGGATTTAAAGGAGATAACAATGATTTACTGATGCAAACCCTACTAATTAACTCCTAGTTGGGGTAGAAGAGGTGGACACTTACCTTTCCCAAGGGTTTTGCCAATAAGTGAACATAATGAACACAACTACGATTTCCTATTCTGATGCATTATCCACTACACCATTCATACGTCCAAGGTCCTGGTAATTGCATGAGGTCACCCATCAACGTTCTTACCTGGCTCAACGTTCCTTGATTTCGGAGATCGTACGAGAAAAGGTGCTTCAACGGGATGTGGCTCTAAGCCTGGTCACCTAAAACTTAAGCTAAGTTTCTTGTTAGTTTATGTATCTATTCTACGTTTTGTTCTGATGGAGTATTCTGTTGATTTTTGTTTTATGGTTTTCATAGTTTTTTTCTCATCTTCGACCAAAATAAAAAAAATAATTACATTAATTAGCATTCTCCATGATCATGAAAATTTTTCTAATCTTTTTGTAATAATTCTCATCTTTAAATATGAACTTTTTCTGCTTCTGCCGAAATCTTTACATGTTTCTATAAAAAACTGAACATTTCTGAAGGAACGAACTGCATTAAAAAATGTTTGCTCGTTTTCTTTTCCATATATATATAAATATATATATATATATATATATATATATATATATATATATATATATACGAGGGTCATTCAATAAATAAGTTCAATTTTTCGGTATAAGGACTTCTAATACAGATAGAAGATTACTCTTTTTTATTTATTTTTTTGTTTTACTTCTTTTTCACATGGATTTAATTTCTTTTGCGGATTATTGAAAAATAAAAAAAACTAAGCTTCTGTCTGTATTAGAAGTCCTTATACCGAAAAATTCACCTTATTTATTGAATGACTCTTGTACATATACATATATATATATACATATATATATATATATATATATATATATATATATATATATATATATATATATATATATATATATATTATAAACTAACTGATTTAAAATATGGTATCTTCGCTACACAGTAATAACCATGTTTCAAAAACCGAGGCTAAAAGCTTCAAATCTAATTATATAATTAAATTAAAGTATTAGTTCTGTTTCATCTTCAAGCGAATTTTGGAATAACTTATTATTAAATTTACTGAGTTTTAAATGCACATATAATTCATAATTTCTTGTTTCCAAGAATACAGAGAAATCCAATCATTCAGACAGGGGCGGTAGCGTGTTCATTTTTATTAACTATTGTTTTATCAATTAAGAGTTACGTTCGAAAAAGAGGTTAAGTTTAGAAATGGTAGGGGTTCATTTTTCAACGAAGTTTGACATCCGTTAAACGCATGTCGACTGTTTTTTTTATTATTAACGACAACAAGGTTTTCAGCATTTTTTCCATTAAATACGTACTTGTATACTTAATGATTCTTTCTAAAAGGGGTGTTTGTGTTAGAATACGTTATATTTAATTACAATTTTAAAATATTATTTTTACACTTAATTACTAACAGACTATATTTCTTTTTAAATCAAGTAAATGTAATAGGATTACTTAAATTATTTAAAAATAAAATTAAAAATTTAGAAATATAGTCTGAATGATGGGATTTCTCTGTATCCTTGGAAACAAGAACTTATGAATTATATGTGAGTTTAAAACTCAGTAAATTTAAAAATAAGTTATTGCAAAATTCGCTTGAAGATGAAACACAACTAATGCTTTTAATTTAATTATATAATTAAATTTGAAGATTTTAGCTTCGCTTTTGAAACATGGTTACTACTGTGTAGCGAAGAAACCATGTTTTAAATCAGTCAGATTATAATACTTTTGCTCTGTAAATTTACATTAGGCACTGTTTTGTATAAAAATAAAAAAATGCCAATAAGAACACCGGATTATATATCTTACTGATCTTTCTTTTTATTATTATTATTATTATTATTATTATTATTATTATTATATATATGTTTGTGTGTGTGTGTGTGTGTGTGTGTGTGTGTGTGTGTGTGTGTGTGTGTGTGTCTGTGTCTGTGTCTGTGTCTGTGTCTGTGTGTATTAATTCACCCCAAGAAAGATGATAATGCCACTAAGATGCAAAATGCCTACTGGAAGTGAAAGAACAGGAAACAAAAAATAAAAGTTCAGTAGATATATATATATAGTCATCCACAGACAGACTGTTTCATTGTATCGCAGCTCCTCAGTGTGGCTAGACGTCCGATTGCTTTAAACCGGGATCGAAACCCGACTGATTTGACATCAGCCCTCTTACCTCTAGGCCATCGTCGCAGAAGGATGATTTGAAAAATTAAAGAAAAAAACAAAAACAAAAAGCCAACTCTTAATAATATTAACTACGAACACAACCCAATATGCTAACAGGTTCGGAAAATAAATCGTCCCTACAACTCTAAAAACATAGACACAATCCATACACCCAATTAAAAGCAAAAATAACTTCATCTTTGATAATTTGCTAAAAGTATAGCCGAAAGCGCTCGGAATTACATAACATTTGGACAGTTTCTACATACTCTCTATCCAGAAAAGTAAACACTTTTCGAACACAAGAAAAAGTAAAAATAAATTAGCATAATCGTAGTACCTTGTAGTCTATCATTACATTTCAATAGTATTTGTCGAATAGTATATTTGTTTATTTTCGTCTACCGGTCTGATTGTTCAAGGAATCTTATTAAAGGAAACTATCGTTAAGCCAGTCACGCCTTAACCTACTTGGACCCGAAGCGTAGTCATCAGTCGAAGCCAAATGTGCTTTCAGCGAAATTTGGCATCTATCTATCTATCTATCTATCTATCTATCTATCTATCTATCTATCTCTGCCTCTTCAAATTTATCTATATATCCACCTCATCATGTTTTAAACTATCTATCTATTTATCTATCTAAATAGTTATGTAGATATATTTTTTTTTAGTGATTGATTATTTTTGATTAGAAATCCTTATTCTAATAATCGGTTGAGAGTCATATGATTGTCAGTCGAACATAAGCGAAAGTCTTTGTGCCTTTCAATGCTTTTACTATTCAAATAAAATCGATTCAGAATCTGGCAACACACCAGAACCCAAGTGTTGCTCATTTAAAATGGAAATACGAAACAAAGCCTCAGTAACACTAACATTTAATTCCACCAGTTCGAGCGACAACAACTCTAAAGAAATTAAATTACGAACTCTTCATTATTATATCCTTTTTTTTTTTTTTGCTTTGAATTTTTTTTCTGCGTACCTTAATCTTAAGAGAATAACCGTTTTTCTCCCTTTTTGTGAAAGACTTCTACTCCGCGAAAGAAAATGAAAATGTAAGAATCTTTTGGGGGATTTTTTTTTTCTTTTTATTCTGTCCTCAAAAATAAAAATAAAAATTCTTGTCTCAAGGGAGAAGTATTTCCATTTAAATTTTTATGCAAAACGAAAAAAAAAAAAAAAAAAAAAAAGATTTGAGCGTAACGTAAAAAGAAAATTCTCATTACGCGTGAGACAATTGAAATCAAACAAAAAAAAATTCACTGAAACGGAAAAAAAAACTTATCTCTAATTTTCCTTTCTATTCTACATCACTTGATACATTTATTTCGGCTTAGGTTCAATCCTTAAATTTTACGTGTGATTGCCTCTTAAATATTCTATATAAATAGTTTTTCACTTTAATTTTAGCATGATATAACTTAAACGGAACAGCATCTGGAAACCAAAAAAGAAATGAATTTTCTATGTAACATTTTACATTTACCCAAAATAATATACGTTATTTATTTAATAATGTTATTAGTCTTGACCTGGCATCTCGGCTCCCGTCCCTTACCCACCGCCATAACATCGTTTCCCTATGCCTCCTCCATATATACTTTCATGCTACTTGTTCTTATCAACTTTCTTCATTTTTAACTGGTATTTCTGCCACATTTAGTGATTGTGGGAGGTTTTACTACTAATATTATTTTCCTTTAGTTTCTTGTAAATATTTTGTATTCATATTGTAAATACTCATTGGGGTTAATATTTTAGAATTGTTATTTTATCCCCCCGCCCACAGACACTGAATTGTAAATATGGGGACTAGTTAGTATTTCCATAGAGAGAGTGAGGTATTATGGTGGTTGTAGTAAGAAAGCTACGTATGAATGTGTTGTTTGGGTGTAAGTAATATTGTTCGTACGATTGGATCAGTGTTTGCGGCTAGCTAAGTTATAGTTAAGACAGAAGAAGACCGTCCTTTCCCCAATCCCCACTTCGACCTTGTGCCACATTTCTGTAATTTATAGAGAATAAATATCACTTTCCTCATTTTTAAATGTTGTTTTTATCCCAGCCACCTAGACAAATTGTAAGTTTGGTAACCTGTTAGGACTTAATAGAGCTAATATAATGGCTGTATTAAGAATTGTAAGTAAGAATGTGTTGTTTTAGTTTAATGAATACAGTGGTATGATTTTGTCTGTAATTTTGACTAGCTAAGTTTAATTATAAGGCAGAATAACACCAGCCCTACCATCCCCTATATTTTGGCCTTGTGTCACATTTTCGTATTTTACAAAATTCATCCCCGCACGCATGTACTCTCCCAGCTATAAACAGGACCAGGCACTGCTTTTTGGAGATGAAAGTTTCGAGCAGTCAGCGCTGACAGTCGAACCGAACATTCTTGCTGTAACACTTTCGTATGTATATGTTTTTATTACTGTTTCTGTTAATATATTTGTTTAACTCAATTCCTTTGTGTCTTTATTTCTGGCCCTTTTTAGGCCACGACAAAAATACTATTACTTTCCTCTATGATAGCTAGGCTTTATGAATTTAAGCACAGTACTAGATTGGTGGCAAGGTCTCACTATTTTACAGCTGAGTTGATTAGATGTCATCATAAGTTCTATGCTAAAAGTTCCTTCTATCACACTACTCTCTAGTAGGAATATCTTCCGGCTTCTTGCTTTTTATTACAATGAGAGTTACGCTTTACAAGGCTCGAGGCCACTCGAGGTAGATGGTTACGTTAGGAGGCTGTAGATTGTAGTAATCGGGAAACATTCTGTTGGGAGTCGAT